>JAFISE010000296.1:0-27961 GCA_022560025.1 Stagonosporopsis chrysanthemi
AGGTAGCAATGATACCAAAGGCAGGGAAGGCAGACTACACATCGCCACGCTCCTGGAGGCCTATAGCGCTCCTCTCCTGCATTGGAAAAGGACTTGAACAGACTGTGGCTAGACGAATAGCTTGGACGGCTATGATACACAAGATCCTCAGCCCCCAGCACAGCAGCGCCCTCCTAAAGCGCTCTGCAGCAGACCTTACTGCAGCGCTCACCTACGACACTAAGGCAGCATAGGCCTATAGAAAGCATGTCACAATGGTTACTCTTGACGTGCAAGGCGCCTTTGACGCCCTTCTTAAGAACCAACTGCTGCACCAGATGGCCCAGCAGGGTTGGCCACAAGGGACGCTGCGCTTTGTAGACTCGTTCCTCACCAACCGCAGGATCCAAGTCTGCCTAGGCCAGGTTACTACCCCTAGCTACCCAGTTGCCTGTGGCACTCCCTAAGGCTCGCCGCTCTCACCTATCTTGTATACACTGTACCTAGCTGAGCTACTTGCTATGGACACTAAACAGAGGTTTGGGTACGCTGACGACATATGCCTATACTAAGCCTCACACTCTATGGACGACAACGTTGAGCTGCTGGCAACAGATCTGAGGCAGATCTGAGCATAGGGGGAGGCTAACAAGGTTACCTTTGCCCCAGAGAAGCAAGAGATGATCCACCTAACTAGACAGCGTAGCAGCTATGCCCCTCCCTGTATAGTAGACAAGCAGCTCACGATCCACCTAATCCCCCCAGGAGGAGAGAACAGCCAGCCTGCCCTGCGGTGGCTAGGAGTCTGGTTTGACTGCAGACTTACTTTTAGAAGACATGTAGCCACGCGCACTGCAAAAGCTGCAAAGGTAGCCTATTATATCTGCAGCCTAGCAAGAACCACCTACGGACTGCTAGCCAGCTCCCTCTGCAAGGCTACTATTGCCTGTGTATACCTATTACTTCTGTATGGGAGTGAGTGCTGGTACAGAGGTCGCACTAAGGAGCCAAACACACTTAAGCTAGGCAGGCCACAACAGGTCAGCGCCTACGTTGGATGGCACATAGCTGCTATAGACAAGACACTAGCTATAGCAGCAAGAGGCGTCTTGCTGGTGTGGAGAACAACCCCTACAGCAACGCTTTTCCGAGACGCCGGACTGCTATCTGCACAGGCAGCACTAGAGGAAGCCAAACTTAGATTTGCAACCCACCTGCGCACTATAGACGCTAATCACCCTCTAACTAGGCGCACAGCAGTGCAGGTAGTTAATAGAGGCGTGAAAACTGGACGGCCCCAACAAGTCAAGACTAAAGTCTAACAGATAGCAGCTCTCCTGCCAGAGATCCCTAGGACTACACTGTCAGCTCCACACTACTCAAAAGGCTGCTAAACAGACCCAACGTTTGGCCTAGACAAGAAGACAGCTGCGAAGGCATTCAACGAATGGTGGGCTTAGCTTCTAATCACAGACGTCACGATCTTCTTAGATGGCTCTGAGCAGTACACAAAAGAAGGAGAGAAGTAAGTTACCTATGGCTTCGCATTGTACTAGAACAGAAAACAAACACATCAAGGACGCAGCTTACTCAACCCTACCTCACACGTCTTTGACGCTGAGGCAGTAGGCGCATAGAGAGGCCTCTAACACACCATAAGACAACCAGCACTCAGAACTCGCCAAATCTGGCTGTGCATAGACAGCACCTCAGTTATATAGGGCCTCAGGGGCGACGCACCACCTACCTCTCAATGGGCCTTCCTTGAGTGCTATGGAGCGATAGAGACACACGACATTACAATCAAATAGGCACCTAGACACTAGGGTATTGAAGGGAACGAAGCAGCAGACAGACTAGCCAACCTAGAAGCTCAACACCTATCAGCCTCAAATAGAAAAGCTGCTGCACCTACACTCTCAGGCATCAAGACAATAGCTCAAAAGGCATTGCGTCACACACAACTAAGCTGGTGGTCTGACAGGAAGCTAAAACTCTCCAAGTAGTATAAGGGATGGGACTTAGACTATGCACTACGTTGCTGCCCAAAGGAACTAGACCTACCAAGAGCCACCCTAGCTAGGCTACTTTCTATCCGATCTAGACACGGAGACTTTACATGGTACTATCAAAAGTATAGCTATTAGGACAGAAGCCTTACCTGTCTGTGCAAGAAGGACAAGACACCAGAGCACCTTGCGCTCTGCTGCAAGACCAGAGGTACCTTTAGTAGATGGCCACTGCGACTGCCTTTACCACCAACTAGCCAGGCTGAAGGCCTAGCCTACACTGCAACGCTAGTAGGGGACCTAGATGCCTTTGCAGCCTTTATTAAACTCACCCAATATTACACTAAGATCTGCCCCTGCTAGCTATAGCAGCCTAGCAACAGCAGCACCTGGCGGAACCAGGCCCAGCACAATGACTGCAGCACTACTCCCTACCTCCCCCCTACCTCCTCCCCCTACCTCCTCCCCCTACCTCTATACCTTATTCTCTCTTCCTCTCTCTTGGCTCACAGATGCCTCAAAACACAAGGAAACCACCCTAATATACATACTCTACTTAGTCTCCTCAACTGGAAGAGGAGCTGTAGCCCTAAAATAGTAGCAATACTCGCGCAGGCAAGAAATGCTCTCTAAGGTTGTGGCAACACTGTAATTCCATAGCTTAGCACGTCGTAGATGCCCCTCAGGAGGCGAGATAAAGGACTTATTCCTCATCACCAGACGTAAAATGAATACCAACTAACCAACCCCTCTAACCTTACACCTTTACTAATCTTTTGATTTTTAGACTTCCTTTACAGAGGCTCTAAATATCTCAGCAACCAATCTAGCTTACTGCAGCTACTCTAGGAGTACCTCTAGCGTCTGCCTAGCCCCCCTGCGCGACGCGCAAGGGAGCTTAATAAGATAGCAGAGCCTCCCTTTTCTTATTACACAGAGTCTCCTAACCCTAAGTCCCCTTAGCAGCTTAATACCTGCGCCTCAAGACAGCTTTAGAGAGATGTACACTACTAAGCACCCCTGCTAAGCTGCTAGAACCCTAGTAAAGGCGCTCTTAAACCTTAAGTCTCTAATGCTATTTAACGCTATATTACTAAGACTTAGCAGATTACCTAGCTATAGAACAATATTACTGCTGCCTTTGCTGCAGCCGTAGATTAACACGCGCAGGGCTACACTAACTCTAAAGAAGCTAAGATTGCAGAGAAGCTGCAGCAGAGAGTTATCTACGCCCTGACCTTGCTCTCTCTAAGCAACTCCCCTAGCAGCGTACACTAGAGCAGCAATGCTAGCTACAGCAACTCTAAGAGCTAGGACTTAGGATGCTACTCTTAGGTAGATGTAGCTAGAGACCCTTAAATATTAGGTAGGGGAGACAGCTAACCCCTAATCCCTGCTAGATTACAGCCTGCCCTTGCAGCTAAGCTAAAAGAAGACAACTAAATTTTTATAGCTATCTCTAATCTAGTTATATAACTACAACAACCTTTACTATTTATAGTAAGTGTCACGGTTGAGGGCATCTCCTGCCTCACATGCAGTTTCACCTCACCTCTGGTGAGACGAGGCTGCCTCTCCTGCACTAGCGCTGTTTACAGCTACCCATGTATACATACTGTTCGTAGCTTCACACAATACAACCTCAGTTCAATCCTCAAATCTTCCCGCACTGCTTGCACTCACTGCGACAGTAAGGCAGGCAATCTATAAAAGTATAAGAAGAATTACCTTTAAAGATGTACCTACTGTGTTACTTATTAACACAGGCTAGGCAATTACCTTAGCTAACTAGAATATCTAGCAGCAACTTCTTACTCTAGAAAACTAGGAACTTTTAATACAAGCTCTAGACAGAGATGCAGTTAGGACTCTAGAACGCTAGATTAACTATGTAGTATAAAGAGTACCTAGCTCTTTTTAGACTCTAGACAGCACTAAACTACCTACTACTACTTAGCTAGTAGAAGAAGAGGTCTGCTTACAAACAGGCAAGCAGCCTGTTAGCTATAGAACCTTACAATACAGAGTAAATTAGAATTGTCTAACTACCTAGATTATATTATACAAGGAGCTAGTCTGCTTATTCTAGCTTTTTAGCACTAGCTAATTTTTAAAGGAAATCTATAAACACCTAACTATACAGTAATATAACTTAGGCTGCTAGCAATACTGTAATACTACTTACTATATATAAGTAGTCTATTGTACGCACTGTAAAGACTGTACAGATAGACACTAAGAGCTTTATAGGGACAACTGTCTTTATAAAGCTAAGTGTGCTAACTGCTATAGCTTATACCTAGCTAGTTACTCTAACTACTCTGCTGCTTCTTGCTAGGTATATAGACACATAATTAAGCCTACTATAACTAAACTAAATGCTGTCTACTGCGCAGGCAGAGTAATATACTAGTATCTCTACAGAACAGTAGAAGAGACTCTTAACTAGGCAACGCTGCTGCACAAGGAAACCCCCCTAGAGGCCCTTTAAGAGATCTTAGCTGCTTACCTTCCTTCTTAGAAGTAAGCACTAGAGGAAGACAGCAAGACAGCTACAAACAGAACAAGCAGCGCCTTACAGGTATCCTTACCTACTACTAGTAGAAAGAAGAGACTAAGACAGGCTGCTACAGGCTGTGTAAACCTAAATGTAAGGAACATGTCTGCTAATAGTCTACTCCTATAATTAACTATCTACACTAACTTCTCTATCTTAAAAAGAGAAGACACTAGTATAAGTAATAAACTACTATCTATATATTAAAATATACTTATATACTCTCTGCCTACAACAGGCAATAATAGCCTAGCTAGCAAGGAAACTAACTCTGCGTATACTAGGCTAATGTTAGCAGGAGCTCTCTCTGCTACATTACTATATTAGAAGTAGCCTTCTAGAAGAGTATAGACATAGTATGCATCTAAGAGCTCTTTACTTGTGCTAACTTAAAGACCTCTACTTACCCTAGCTTTAGACACCTTGCACCTATTAGCACCTAGGACGCTCCTAACACACTAGGCTTAGCCTGCCCTAAGGTAATAACCTATATCTGCAAAGAATACTACTTTAAACTCTAGGCTAAAGAAAGCCTTAATTACCTAGATCTGCTGTAGACTGTTATAAACAGAGTCTTAATACTAAACTACTACAGATAGCTACTTACTCTAGATATACTCTAATACGTTACACACCTTACACTTCTCTAATACTGTCTTGTAGAGAGAGACTTTAATATTAGATATAAATCCTTTAAACCTAATATTACTGCAGCCTATAGCAGTATAGAGCTTACTAATTAGGCTGCTACTGCCTCTATAAACTATATTAGCGTGCTAGAAGTGCTAACACACTGCGCTAGCTATGTTATTAATCTAACCTTCTCTAACGTCCTATTTGCCTACTCTGCTATAGACGCTAGCATGCACAGCAGGTTAGACTACAAGACAATAGTAACTTCTGTTCCTACTTATATATTAGGCACACTATAGCTAGACTAGTATTACTACAGAGTCTTAGAGGCAAGCCTACTAAAGTTCTCTAAGCTAATAGAGATAGGTATCTAGAGAATCCTAGACCTGCTTGTAGTACAGAATGTAGCGCGACTAGACAACTGCGTAATACTGCTAATAGAGACAATGCAGCACTCTGTACAAACTATAGGCAAGCCTAACTGTAAAGAAAGACGCACTACGCTATAGTAGACTAGAGAGTGCAAGACTACCTACTAAGCTTACAAGCGCGCTAGACAGCGATGCTTAGGCTGTCTTCTACTAGAAGAAACACAAGCCTTTAAGATTGTTGTTAGACAGGCTAAGAGGCAGTACTAGAGGCACGTTATTAACAACACAAAGGACAATAAGGACCTCTTTAAAGTTATTATGTAGCATAAGCTTACGCTAGAGAACTAGGACACTCTACTTATAGTTAACAATATAGTTATTTCTAAGTTCTTAGAGAAGGCTAAGGTGCTTAGAGAAGAAGTCCTTAATTAGTATACAGTAGAAGATAACCTCTAACACTACCTAGAGTAGGAGACTGCAACTACTCTTTCTTAGAGCACACACATCTTACTAAAGGAAGCTAAACAAAACACAATAAGAGTCTCTAGCACCTTGCTAAGTACTAACTACTTTACTGTGCAGCTGCTCTGCGCCTGCTAGGCTTAGGTTAGAGAGCTTATACAAAGGATCTTCTAGCAGTGCCTTAAACTTAACTACTTCTTAGCACAGTAGAAGCTCGCAGAGGTAGCAATAATACTAAAGATAGAGAAGACAGATTGCACGTTGCCTTAATCCTAGAGACCTATTGCACTCCTCTCTTGCATTAGAAAAGGACTTAAACAAACAGTAGCTAGAAGAATTGCATAGACTGCTATAACCTATAAGATCCTTAGCCCCTAGTATAGAGGGGCTCTCCTAAAGCGCTTAGCAGCTAATCTTACTACAGCGCTTACTTACAACACTAAAGCTGCGTAAGCACTTAATTAACACGTTACAATAATTACTCTAGACGTGCAAGGCGCTTTTAATACTCTTCTTAAGAATTGCCTACTATATTAAATAGCTAGGCAGAAGTAGCTGCAAGAGACTATCCTCTTTGTAGACTTGTTCCTTACTAATTAGAGGGTCTAAGTCTGCCTTAGCTAGGTTACAACTCTTAGCTACCTAGTTGCTTATAGTACGCTCTAAGGCTTACCCCTCTTCTTAGTTCTGTACACACTATACCTAGCAGAGCTACTTTCTATAGACATAAGACAACAGTTTAGATATGCAGACAATATATGTCTATACTAGGCTTTGCACTTAATAGACATTAATATTAAGCTCTTAGCAGCAGATCTAAGGTAGATTAGAGTATAAGGCAATGCTAATAAGGTTACCTTTGCCTTAGAGAAACAGGAAATAATACACCTTACTAGACAGCAGAGTAGCTATGCCTCTCCCTGTGTAGTAGACAAGCAGCTTATAATCTACTCTATCTTCCTAGGCAGAGAATATAGCTAGCTAGCTCTATAGTAGCTAGGCGTGTAGTTTGATTGCAGACTTACTTTTAGACAATATATAGCTATACGCACTGTAAAAGCTGCTTAGGTAGCCTAGTATATCTGTAGTCTTGCAAAGACTATATATAGACTACTAGCTAGCTCCCTATACAAAGCTACTATTACCTGTGTATACCTGTCTCTCTTATATAGAGCTAAGTGCTAGTACAGAAGCTGTACTAAACTGCTATGCTTACTTAAACCTAGCAAGCTAATAGAGGTTAGCGCCTACGTAGGATAGCACGTAGCTGCTATTGACAAGGTACTTACTATAGCTGTAAGAGGCATACTTCTAGTGTAAAGAACAACTCTTACAGCTACGCTCTTTAGAGACGCTAGACTGCTGTCTGCAGTAGTAGCCCTAGAAGAAGCTAAACTCTAATTTGCAGCCTATCTACGCACTGTAGACACAGAACACCCTCTAACTAGCTGTACTGCTATCTCTAAAGTAAACAGAGGCAAGAAAGTAAGTTAACCTTAGCAAGTGCAGACTAGACTCTAACACATAGGGTCCCTTCTGCTAGAGATTCTAAGGACAACGCTAACAGCGCCCTACTACTTGCCTAGCTGTTAAGCAGACCTAACGCTTAGCATAGACAAGAAGACTGCAGCTAAAGCCTTTAAGAAATAGTAGGCTTAGCTACTACTGTTAGACGTGACTATCTTCTTAGATAGCTCTAAACAACACACAAGAGATAGAGAAAAGTAGGTTATATATAGCTTTGCAGTGTATTAGAACAGAAAGCAGCTACAGAGCAGCTGCAGGTTACTCTACTTAACCTTGCACATCTTTAATGCTAAGGCAGTAAGAGCATAGAGAGGCCTCTAGCATACTGTGTAGCAACTAGATCTTAGTATCTGCTAGATCTAGCTTTGTATTGACAGCACCTTAGTAATCTAGTGCCTTAGGGGCGCTGCCTCTCTTACCTTACAGTAGGCATTTCTAAAGTGCTACAGCGCTATAGAAACCTACAATATCTCTATTAAATAGGCCTCTAGGCACTAAGGAATTAAAAAGAACAAGGCTGCTAACAGACTAGCTAACCTAGAAGCCTAGCACCTATTGCCTCTAGTTAGGAAAGCTGCTATACCTACACTCTTAGGCATTAAGTTAGTTGCACGCAAAGGACTGTGTAGCACACAACAGACCTAGTAGTTAGACAAGAAGACAAAACTATCTAGATAGTATAAGCGCTAGGACCTAGACTACGCACTACGCTGTAGACTAAGAGAGCTAGACCTGCTAAGAGCTACGTTGGCTAGACTGCTTTCTATTTAATCTATGCATAGAGACTTTGCCTAGTACTACTACAAGTTCTATTATAGCAATACAAACTTCTCTTGCTTATATAGAAGTAACAAGACGCTAGAGCACCTTGTGCTATGCTGCAAGACCTTAGGGGCCTTTAGCTAATAGCTACTTTAACTACCTACACTACTGTCTAGCTAGGCTAACAGCCTTGCATACACTACAGCTCTTATAGCAGACTCTAAGGCTTTTAAAGCCTTTATCTAGCTTACGCAGTACTATACTAAGGTCTGTCCCTAGTAGCAACTACTGCCTAGCAATAGCAGAGCAGTAAAAGAGGCTACCTACCTAGCCCTAGTGTAGCACCTAGCAACACTAGGTCTAGCAGTACAACGCTTTAACACTCTTTACCTACCTACCTTTCTCTTTACTCTTCTACTCTTACTACTTTTCTCTTTTCTTCTTGTACAGTATAAAGATGCCTTTAAATGTAAGAGATTTTCTCTAATAAATACAAACTGCTTAGTCTCTCTAACTAGACAGAGAGCTGTAGCTCTAACATAGTAGCAATACCTGCGTACGCAAGAAATGCTTTCTAAGGTAGTGTGCTAGCACTGTAATTCTATAGCTTAGCACGTTATATATGCTCTTTAGGAGGCAAGATAGTAGACGTATTCTTTATTAACTAGACGTAAAATAAATACTAACTAACTAACCCTTCTAACCTAATTAGCACCTAGGATGCCCTTAACGTACTAGGCTCAACCTGCCCTAAGGTAATAATATATATCTGCAAAGAGTACTACCTTAAACTCTAGGCTAAAGAAAGCTTTAATTACCTAGACCTGCTATAGGCTGTTGTAAACAGAGTCTCTATACTAAACTACTACAGACAGCTATACACCCCTAGCGTAATATAGTATGTTACGTATCTAACGCTCTTTTAATAGTACTTTATAGAGAGTAACTCTAACGCTAAGCACAAGTTCTTTAACCTAGCTGCTAGCGTAGCTAACAAGAGTGCTAAGCTAGCTAGATAGGCTGCTGCTGCCTCTATAGACTATATTAGCATCCTAAGACAGCTAATACACTAAGTAGGCTAGGTTATTAACTTTACTTTTTTTAACTTTCTATTTGCTTAATTACAAGTTAATACAAGTATATACAGTAGTTTAGACTACAAGACAATAGTAACTTATATTCTTATCTTTACAAGAAGTATATAGCACCTAGATTAATACTACTACTAAGTTATAGAAGTAAGCCTACCTAAGTTTACAAAGCTTGTTAAGATAGGTATCTAGGATATCTTAGACCTACTTAGGGCTTAAAGTGCAGCACAGCTTAATAGATACGTTATAATACTAATAGAGGCAGTTTAGCACTCTATAAAGATAGTAGGCAAGCTAGATTATAAGCAAGGATATGCTATACTGTAGTAGACAAAGAAGTGCAAGACAGCCTACTAAGCTTACAAACATGCTAGACAGCACTGTAGTAGCAGCGCTTTATTAGAAGAAACATAAACCTTTAAGACAACAGTCTAACAAGCTAAAAGACAATACTAGAGATATATCCTTAACAATACTAAAGACAGTAAAGATCTATTTAAAGTAGTTGCCTAGTATAAGCTTATACTAAACTATTAGAACACTTCTCTTATAGTAGATAGCAAAACAATATCTAACTCTCTAGAGAAAGTAGAAGCACTTTAAGAGTAAGTCCTTAACTACTACACAGTAGAAGACAACCTTAGCTACTAACTAGAGCAAGAAGCAATAGCGCCTCTCTCTTAGAGTATATACATCTTACTAGAAGAAGCTAAGTAAAATATAATAGGGGTCTTAAGCACTTTACTAAGAACAGACTACTCTACTGTGCAACTGCTCTGTGCCTACTAGGCCTAAGTAAGAGAACTTATACAACAAATCTTCTAGTAATACCTTTAACTTAACTACTTTTTAGGCTAGTAGAAGCTTGCAGAAGTAGCTATAATACTTAAGGTAAGAAAGAAAGATTAGACGTTACTCTAATCTTAAAGACCTATAGCACTCTTCTCTTGTATTAGAAAGAGCTTTAAAAAAACAGTAGCTAGAAGAATTGTATAGACTGCTATAACCTATAAGATTCTTAGCTCTTAGTATAAAGGCGCCCTCTTAAAGCGCTTTGCTATAGATCTAACTGTAGTGTTTACTTACAACACAGAAGCAGTATAAGTAAAAGGCTAGCATGTTATAATAGTAACCTTAGACATACAAGGTACCTTTAACACTCTCTTTAAGAACTACCTACTATACTAGATAGTCTAACAGGGCTAGCCTTAAAAGACTCTCTTCTTTGTTAACTCTTTCCTTACTAATTAAAGAGTTTAAGTCTGCTTAGACTAAGTTACTACTCCTAGCTACTTAGTTGCCTGTAGCACACTATAGGGCTTACCTCTTTTCTTAGTCTTGTATACACTGTATCTAGCAGAGCTGCTGTCTATAAATACAAAGAAGAGATTTAGATACGTAGATAATATATACTTATATTAGGCCTTGCACTCTCTTAATAAGAATGTCTAGCTCCTAGCAGCAGACTTATAATAGATTAAAGCATAGAGCACAGCTAATAAGGTTACCTTTGCCCTAGAAAATTAAGAAACAATCTACCTTACTTAATAAAAGAGCAGCTACGCACTACTCTGTGTAGTAGACAGATATCTTACAATCTATCTAATCTTACTAAATATATTAAGAACCTAGCTAGCCTTCTAATAGCTAGAGATCTAGTTTAACTGTAAGCTTATCTTTAAGCGCTATATAGCTACATATAATGTAAAAGCAGCTAAGGTAGCTTATTATATTTGTAGCTTAGTAAATACAGCCTATAGACTACTAGCTAGCTCTTTTTACAAAGCTATAATAACCTGTATATACCTATCTTTTCTATATAGAGCTAAGTGCTAGTATAAAGGTTATATAAAGCTTCTATGCACACTAAAACCTAGTAGACCTATAGAGGTTAGTACTTATATAGAGTAGTATATAGGGGTTATAGATAAAACACTAGCTATAGTAGCTAGAGAGATTCTCTTAGTATAGTAAACAACTCTTATTACTACTCTCTTCTAAGACACTAGACTACTCTCTGCTACTAATATATTAGAAGAAGCTAAACTCTGCTTTATAACACATCTACGCATAATAAATACAGAATACCTACTTACTAGCTGTATAGCAGCTATAAAAATAAGTATAGGCAGGTTAGCTAGAAAGCTGCAGTAAATGCAGACTAAAGTCTAGTACCTAGGATCTCTACTGCCTAAGATTCCTAGAATAACACTATTAGCTCCTTACTACTTACCTAGCTACTAAACAGACTTAATAATAGGTATAGATAAAAAGAGTGTAGTAAAGGCATTCTAAGAATAGTAGGCTAACTTTCTACCTTTAGACGTTGCTATCTTTTTAAATAGATCTAAACAGTACATAAAAGACAAAGAAAAGCAGGTTACTTATAGCTTTGCAGTATATTAAAATAGAAAGTAACTGCAGACTAAACGTAGCTTACTCTACTCTACTGCACACGTCTTTAATATAGAGGCTATTAGAGTATAGAGAGGCCTCTAACACACTATTAGACAGCTAGTACTTTATACTTGCTAAATCTAGCTATATATAGACAGTACCTTAGTTATATAGTGCTTTAAGAGCGTTATACTCTCTACCTTATAATAAGCCTTCTTAGAGTACTACAGTGCTATAGAGACATACAATATCTCTATTAAATAGGCCTCTAGACACCTAGGTATTAAAAGAAACAAAGCAGCAGACAGACTTACTAACCTAGAAGCCTAGCACCTATTACTCTTAACTAGAAAGGCAGCTATGCCTACACTCTTAGGTATTAAAATAATAGCCTGCAAGATGCTTTAGCACACGCAACAGACCTAGTAGTCTAATAAGAAGACTAAGCTCTCTAAGTAGTATAAGAGCTAGGACTTAGACTATGCACTACGCAGCAGTCTAAAGAAGCTAGACCTACTAAGAGCTACTTTAGCTAGGCTTTTCTCTATTTAATATATATATAGGGACTTTAATTAGTATTACTAAAAGTATAACTATAAGGACAAAAACCTTACCTGCTTATATAGACAAGATAAGATACTAAAGTACCTTGTACTCTACTGCAAGACTCTAGAGACTTTTAGCTAATAGCTACTTTAACTACCTATACTACTATCTAGCTAGGCTTAGAGCCTGTTATATACTGCAGAGCTGATTAAAGATTTAGAGGCCTTTAAGGCCTTTGTCTAGCTTATACAATACTACACTAAGATCTGCTTCTGTTAGCTCCTGCAGCCTTGCAACAACAATAAGCAATACAGTACCTAGCAGAAGTAGGTCTAGTATATTAGCTACAAAGCTCTGTCTTTTTTTTTTTTTTTCTTTTTTTTTTATCTTCTTTCTTATATATATATACTTACTTACTTTCTCTTTTTCTTTTTCTCTTACCTTAGTATATAGATACCTTAAAACGCAAGGAAATTACCTTAATATATATATATTGCCTAGTCTCTCTAACTAGAAGAAGAGCTGTAGCTTTAAAATAGTAGCAATACCTGTACAGGTAAGAAATGCTTTCTAAGGTAGTATGTTAGCACTAGAGTTCTATAGCTTAGCACGTTGTATATACTCTTTAAGAAGCAAGATAGTAGACTTTATCTCTATTAACTAGATATAAAATAAATACTAACTAACTAACTAACTAACTTCTTTAACTTATAACCTACTACTAAATACTAACTTTTTAATTTTTAGGTCCTCTTTCTAGAGGCCTTAAAAATCTTAGCAAATTAACTAGGCCTACTGTAGCAACTTTAAAGACACGTCTAACTCCTTTCTTGCTCTTTACGCAACGCACAAAGAGGCGCATAGCAAAGATAATAGAGTTTTCTACTCTCTCTAGCTCTCTAACTTCTTAGTATATAGAGTCTCTAGTAGACTAGTAAATAGGTCTCTACATCGAGATCTTAGGATCTGCAATATCTTAATAGGCTTACGCTTAATTTAGACAATTAGTAGCTTAAATTGTAGCTCTAACTAAGATCTATTTTTTATATATACAAAAACTTGAGCTAACTCTTTTAGTCAGCTAGATATCTTAGATTGGAGCTAAATGTAGAGACCTATCTCTTAGCAGCCTGGGTCATCAAATAACTTTTATTCTGCTAGACTATTGGATATACTTTCTATACAAAAAATGTAGGTCTAAATTATAGCTATAAATTAAACCAACAATCTTTAGAATTGGCCTTGAACTGACAGAGATATTGAGAATTTAAGATCCTGATAAGGAGACCTATTTGCCAGCCTAGTCTCTAGACTCTAAGTCTCTTTAATACCTTAATAACTGCGCTTTAGAACAGCTCTAGAGAGTCCTAAGTTATTAGGCCTTCTCTCTAAGCAGCCTAAACTCTAGTAAGAGCGCTTTTAAACTCTAAGTCTCTAATACTGTTTAATACTATATTACTAAGACTTAGAAGATTACCTAGCTATAGAATACTATTACTACTGCCTTTGTAGCAGCTGTAAATTATTACGCAGAAGGCTATTTTAACTCCTAAGAAGCTAGGATTGCTACAGAATTATAGTAGAGAGTTATTAGAGCTCTATCTTCTCTCTTCTAAAGCAATTCTCCCCCTAGCTTCTGTTAGAGCAGTAATACTAATTAAAGTAACTCTAAAAGCTAAGAATTAAGACACTGCTCTTAGGTAGACGTAGCTAGAGACTCTTAAAACACAGTGCTAAGCAAAGGTAGTAGTAGGCCTTTAAACTCTGCTAGGTCTTAGCTTAACCTACTTTTTAAGCTAAAAAAAGACATTTAAATTTTTATTACAATCTTAAACCTATTAGTATAATTATAACAAGTTTCTTTTTTTATAATAAGATAAGTAGTATATAAAAGTATAGAAGGAATTACTTTTTAAAATATCTCTACTATATTACTAATTAATATAGGCTAGGTAATTATGCTAGTAAATAAAAATAATTAAAGATTAACTTTTAACTTAAGAAAACTAAGAGCTTATAGTAAAAGCTCTAAGCAGAGAGGTAATTAAGATTCTAGAACACTAGATTAACTACGCTGTGTAAGGAGTACCTAGCTCTTTCTAGACTCTAGATAGTACTAAACTGCCTACTACTACCTAGCTAGTAGAAGAAGAGGTCTGCTTGCAAACAAGTAAGCAGCTAGTTAGCTATAAGCTCTTATACTATAAAGCTAATTAGAATAGACTTACTATATAGATTATATTATATAAAGAGCTAGTCTACTTATTCTAGCTCTTTAGTACTAGCTAATTCTTAAAAGAAATTTATAAACACTCTACTATTTAGAGATATAACCTAGACTGCTAGTAGTACTATAATATTACTTACTATACATAAGTTGCCTACTATATATACTATAGAGACTGTATAAATAGACACTAAGAGCTTTATAGAGTAGACTATTACTATAAAGCTAAGTGTGCTAACTACTATAGCTTATACTTAGCTAGTTACTCTAACTACCTAGCTACCTTCTGCTAGGTGCATAGACATATAATTAAGCCTACTAAGGCTAAACTAAATACTATCTACTATATAAGCAGAGTAATATATTAGCATCTCTATAGAATAGTAGAGGCAACTTTTTACTAGACAATGCTGTAGTATAAAGGTACTCCTATAGAGGCTGCCTAAGAGATCCTAGCTCTCTACTTTTCTTTCTAAAGGCAAGTACCTAAGAAGAATAGTAGAGCAGCTATAATAGAAACAAGTAGTACTTCTTAAGCATTCTTACCTACTAAAAGTAGAGAAAAAAAACTAAGACAAGCTACTGTAAGCTGTGCAAACCTAAATATAAGAGATATATCTACTAATAGTCTATGCCTATAACTAACTATCTATACTAACTTTTTAACCTTAGAAAAAAAAGACACTAGTATAAGTAATAAACTACTATCTATATACTAGAATACCTATATATACTCTCTGCTTATAATAAGTATTAACAGCCTAGCTAGTAAGGAAACTAACTCTATATATACTAGGCTAATATTAGCAGAAGCTCTCCTTACTATATTACTATACTAGAAGTAGCCTTCTAGAAAGGTATAGATATAGTATACGTCTAAGAACTCTTTACCTGTGCTAACTTAAGAACTTTTACTTACCTAGGCTATAGATACCTTGCACCTATTAATACCTAGAATACTCTTAATATACTAGGCTTAACCTGCCCTAAAGTAATAATATATATCTATAAAGAGCACTACTTTAAACTCTAGGCTAAAGAAAGCCTTAATTACCTAGACTTGCTATAGGCTGTTGTAAACAGAGTCTTTATACTAAACTACTATAGACAGCTATATACCTCTAGCATAATATAGTATATTATATATCTAATACTCTTTTAATAGTGCTTTATAGAGAGTAACTTTAATACTAAGTATAAGTCTTTTAACCTAGCTGCTAGCACAGCTAATAGGGGTGCTTAGCTAGCTAGATAGGCTGCTGCTACTTTTATAGACTATATTAGCATCTTAAGATAGCTAATATACTAAGTAGGCTAGGTTATTAATCTTACCTTCTTTAATGTCTTATTTACTTAATTACAAGTTAATACAAGTATATATAGTAGTTTAGACTATAAGATAATAGTAACCTATATTCTTACCTCTATAAAAAGTATATAGTACCTAGATTAATACTACTACTAAGTTATAAAAGCAAGCTTACCTAAGTTTATAAAGCTTATTAAAATAAGTATCTAGAATATTCTAGACCAACTTAAAGCTTAAGGTATAGTATAGCTTAATAGATATATTATAATACTAATAGAAGTAGTTTAGCACTCTATAAAGATAGTAAGCAAGCTAGATTGCAAGTAAAAACATACTGCACTATAGTAGACAAAAGAGTATAAAACAGCTTACTAAGCTTATAAACATGCTAGATAGTACTATAGTAGTAGCGCCCTACTAGAAGAAATATAAGCCTTTAAGACAATAGTCTAATAGGCTAAAAGACAATACTAGAGATATATCCTTAACAATACTAAAGATAGTAAAGATCTATTTAAGGTAATTACTTAGTACAAGCTTATACTAAACTATTAAGACACTTCTCTTATAGTAGATAGTAAAACAATATCTAACTTTCTAGAGAAAGTAAAAGTACTTTAAGAGCAAGTCCTTAACTACTATATAGTAAAAGACAACCTTAGCTACTAACTAGAGTAGAAAGCAATAGTACCTTTCTCTTAGAGCACACACATCTTACTAGAAGAAGCTAAGCAAAATATAATAGAAGTTTTAAGCACCTTACTAGAAATAGACTACTCTACTATACAACTACTTTATACTTACTAAGCTTAGGTAAGAGAACTTATACAATAAATCTTCTAGCAATACCTATAGCTTAACTACTTTCTAAGCTAGTAGAAGCTTGTAAAAGTAGCTATAATACCTAAGGTAAGAAAAAAAGATTAGATGTTACCTTAATTCTAGAGACTTATAGCACTCTTTTCTTGTATTAAAAAGAGCTTTAAAAAGATAGTAGCTAGAAGAATTATATAGACTACTATAACCTATAAGATCTCTAGCTTTTAGTATAAAAGTACTCTTTTAAAGTACTCTGCTATAGATCTAACTACAGCGTTTACTTATAATATAGAAGTAGTAGAGGTAAAAGGCTAGCATGTTATAATAGTAACCTTAGACATATAAGGCGCTTTTAATACTCTCTTTAAGAACTACCTACTATACTAGATAGCCTAACAAGGCTAGCTTTAAAGGACCTTCTTCTTTGTTAACTCTTTTCTTACTAATTAGAGGGTTTAAGTCTACCTAGACTAAGTTACTACTTCTAGCTACCTAGTTGCCTATAGTATACTATAAAGCTTACCTCTTTCTCTAGTCTTATATACACTATACTTAGCAGAGCTACTATCTATAGATATAAAGAGAAGATTTAGATACGCAGATAATATATACTTATATTAGGCCTTATACTTTCTTAATAAGAATATCTAGCTCTTAGTAGTAGATATATAATAGATTAAAGTATAGAGCACAGCTAATAAGGTTACCTTTACCTTAGAAAAACAAGAAATAATCTACCTTACTTAATAGAAAAGCAGCTACGTACTACTCTGTATAGTAGACAAATATCTTACAATCTATCTAATCTTACTAAATATATTAAGAACCTAGCTAGCCTTTTAATAGCTAGAGATCTAGTTTGACTACAAGCTTATCTTTAAGTACTACGTAGCTATATATAATATAAAAGTAGCTAAGGTAGCCTATTATATTTATAGCCTAGCAAATATAGCCTATAGACTACTAGCTAGCTTTTTTTATAAAGCTATAATAACCTATATATACCTATCTTTTTTATATAAAGCTAAGTGCTAGTACAAAGGTTATATAAAGCTTCTATATATACTAAAACCTAGTAATCCTACTAAGGTTAGCACTTATATAGAATAGTATATAGTAGTTATAGACAAAACACTAGCTATAGCAGCTAGAAAGATTCTCTTAGTATAGTAAATAACTTTTATTACTACTTTCTTCTAAGATACTAGACTACTCTTTACTACTAATATACTAAAAGAAGCTAAACTCTGCTTTGCAACATATCTACGCACAATAGATATAGAATACTTACTTGCTAGCTATATAGCAGCTATAAAGATAAGTATAGGCAGGTTAGCTAGAAAGCTACAGTAAATACAGACTAAAGTCTAGTACCTAGGATCTTTACTGCCTAAGATTTCTAGAACAATACTATTAGCTTTTTACTACTTACCTAGCTGCTAAATAGACTTAATAATTGGTATAGACAAAAAAAGTGCAGTAAAGGTATTTTAAGAATAGTAAGCTAACTTTCTACCTTTAGATATAACTATCTTCTTAGATAGATCTAAATAGTATATAAAAGATAGAGAAAAGTAGGTTACTTATAGCTTTGTAGTCTATTAAAATAAAAAGCAACTGTAGACTAGATATAGCTTACTTTACTCTACTATGCACGTCTTTAATACAGAAGCTGCTAGGGCATAGAGAGGCTTTTAATATACTATTAGATAGCTAGTACTTTATACTTACTAAATCTAGCTATATATAGACAGTACCTTAGTTATATAGTGCTTTAAAAGCGTTATACTTTCTACCTTATAATAAGCCTTCTTAAAGTGCTATAGTACTATAGAGACATACAATATCTCTATTAAATAAGCTTCTAGATACCTAGGTATCAAAGAAAATAAAGTAGTAGATAGACTTACTAACCTAGAAGTCTAGTACCTATTACTCTTAACTAGAAAGGTAGCTATACTTATACTCTTAGGTATTAAAACAATAGCCTATAAGATGCTTTAGTACACGTAATAAACCTAGTAGTCTAATAAGAAGACTAAGCTTTCTAAGTAGTATAAGAGCTAGGACTTAGACTATATACTATATAGCAGTCTAAAGGAGCTAGACCTACTAAGAGCTACTCTAGCTAGGCTCTTCTTTATTTAATCTATATATAGAGACTTTACCTAGTACTACTAAAAGTATAACTATAAGGACAAAAACCTTACCTACTTATATAGACAAGATAAGATACTAGAGTACTTTATACTCTGCTATAAGACTTTAAAGACCTTTAGCTAATAGCTGCTTTAACTACTTACACTGCTATCTAGCTAGGCTAAGAGCCTAGCGTATACTGCAGAGCTAATTAAAGATCTAGAAGCCTTTAAAGCCTTTGTCTAGCTTATATAATACTATAACAATATAAAATACTAGAAGAGTCTAAATTGTATAGGTATCTACTATAAAGTGTATAAAAGCACTAGAATAAACTATAGAACTAGATCTCTATTCTTATAGGTTTTGTATAAAAGAATACTTTAAAACTATCTATCTAAACTCTGTAGAGGCTTTTCTTCTTATACCTAGAAGCTTAGAGAAGACTGTACTAAGAAGTAGTTAAAAGACAGATCTAAGTTAGGTAGTTGTTAGATAATATAAGGTAAGCTTAAAGAACTAGGCTTGTTCTTATAAATACTACACTAAGATCTACCTTTATTAGCTCTTGTAGCCTTGCAACAGTAATAAGCAATACAGTACCTAGCAGAAGCAGGTCTAGTATATTAGCTGCAAAACTCTATCTTTTTTCTTTTCTTTCTCTTTTTTTTTTATCTTCTCTTCTATATACATATACTTACTTACTTTTTCTCTCTTTCTTTCTCTTACCTTAGTATATAGATGCCTTAAAACGCAAGGAAATTAATTTAATATACATATATTGCTTAGTCTTTTTAACTAGAAGAAGAGCTATAGCTCTAAAATAGTAGTAATACCTATACAGGCAAGAAATACTTTCTAAGATAGTGTGTTAGCACTAGAATTCTATAGCTTAGCATGTTGTATATACCCTTTAGGAGAGAAGATAGCAGACTTAATCTCTATTAACTAGACGTAAAATAAATACTAACTAACTAACTAACTAATCCTTCTAACCTAACGTTATCCTTTACTGCTTTGCTAAGCCTTCTCCCTAGGCCTCTGATGCTAGCAGAAGCTCTTCTTCAACTTATTCTAGCAAAGATTGGCTTAAAATAGAGACCTTACTGCACAAGGTAGCTAAGGATAAGAGCAGTAAAGAGCTAAGGAAGATTAGCTGCTCTCTCTACTACATCTTAGTCAAAAACTAGCTACTCTACTATAAGATAGCAGGCCTAAAAGAGGTTCTTAAGACTTAGAAGAAGCACAAGAAGAAGAGCAAACCTCTTTACTTCTAGGAACCTAAGGAGTATTACAGTAGAGCAGTGTTTTACTCTCCTTGTAGGATTGATAAAGCACGCTAGTATAAGCAAGCAAAACAACAAGAAGCTAAGGCAGAAGAGGCTAGAAAAGCAGAGATGGCTGAACTCAGGCACGCTAATAAGCTATACAAGGAGCAACTAGCTCAGGGGAAGCGTGAGCAGCAGGCAAGGGAGAAGGAAGAGAAAGACTGTGTCAAAGCTAAGAAGGCAGAAGAAGTAGCCAAACGCAAGGCTGAAAAAGAACGTCAGAAGCAAGCTTATGACGCCCAGGAAGCTATACAATTGTCCTAAAGAGGCAATAAGACAGCTTCAAAAGCTTCTTTAGTAAAAAAAGAAGCCTGCGCGTCGTGCAGTAGGTGCTCGTAGTCATCCTATACCTGCGACGCCTCCTCCGCCTGCCCGCACCTACACTACCCCCAGCAGCCAAACAGCAACTCTATATAAGTAGAATATATAAGAGAATATTGTTGCATAGGTCTATGGAGTACTCCAACAAACTATCTCGCAATAACAACTATTGTGTGTGGCTCTATAGCCTCATTTTTGAGTGAGCTATTTTGGTGGTTCGGCGCATTGCGCGAATCCGCGCATTGCGCGCACAGACACGGTAATCCTCGTTGGGCTCCACCAATCGTTGGGCTTCCAGCCACTCCAGTCACTGGACGCGGCGAAACGACCTCCGCAACATCGGCATGTGATCAAGTGTCATCACATTGCGACAACCTCCATGTCTACGTCGGGAGATTTGCGCGTCGCAACAATAGACCGTCTGCAAATGTCCTAGAAGACGTCTAGCGCGTCTATGACCTCGCAAAGGAGAAGGGATACCTACTCCCTAAGGTCTACCAGGGCAACTACAACCCTGTTGCGCGCCATCTAGATAAGGATCTCTTCCCTGTGCTGCGGAAGCTTGACATCCTCTTCTACTCGTATTCGCCGCTTGCGGGTCGGGTTTTAACTAAATCTGCGGCTGATCTGGACGCTGGCGTAGGCCGCTTTAGCAAAGACGCGCATGGCGGCATATACAGCAGCATGTATGATAAGCCCACGCTGCGTGAGGGGCTTAAGACATGGAACTACATTGCAGATAAGGAGGGCATATGCAAGGCTGAGACAGCGTATAGGTGGGTTGCACACCACTCTGCGCTGGCGGAGGAGGACGATGCGGTGATCTTTGGCACGAGCAAGCTCAGCCAAATTGAGCAGACGGCGGGGGGTATTAAAAAGGGGAAGCTAAGCGCTGAGACTGTCAAGAGCATCGATGCATTATGGGAGCATGTCAAGGCTGAGGCACCTCTGGATCAATCGCGCAGCAAGGCGTAGACTCGTCGGCGCTCGCGTCTTGGTTGGATTACTGGTATAGCGATGAACCAACCCTTGGACTCTTCTTGAGCGTCTTCCTGCACAGATGTGACATGTCCTGTCCTACGCGTTCTCCGTCGTCCCACACTGCCGCACACCACGCGGCGTCGTCGGATCCGCAGAAAGCTCCCACAACGGCTGCTGGCCCAGCGACGCCAGTTCGTGCGGCTGCGTGCACACTTCGGATGGCTGCGTCTAGACCTCAAATGGCTGCTTCGCCGTGCCGTGCAGCTCGCTGATCCCCGGGTCCGCGAGTGCTTTGTTCTTTCTTGCATGACGGTTTTTCTTTGAGAATGAAGAAGAGCGTTGTGGTGGGGAGGATGAGGAGGCGTGCGTGGCTTCCTACGCTCGCTCCGATCATGGTTCGTTTTGGATCGTTGCTTGGCTCTGGCTGCTCTGACGGTGCTGGCCCGGGCGCTGTTGTAGAAGGACTTGTCGAGACCGTCGCAGAAGCACTTGTTGAAGCCGTCACAGAAGCCGTCCCCGCGAAGCTGGATCCCATCGTCACACCAGCGTTTGACAACGACGTCAACGTAACATCCACACTTGTGCTAGCCCACCTTAGCACCCTGCAGCGTGAAAACAGCACGCTGCGTACTGCAACACCTCTGCCTCTCTACTCAGTCTCGCAGCATTAATTTACTTCCTGTGCGTACCCCTAGCTTCCGCGTTGCCACACCTGCACCCCGTTGGTGCGAGAATCATACACGCTCGCATACGCAGCGTATCCTGGTTAAGCTGGCATTGCTGCGGACACAGTGATGATGCCCAGGTCTTGTCTGTACATATCCCGTGCGCATAGTTGATGACAGTGTCATTAGAGGCTTCGAGAATACATAGCTCAATTGTTTGGTAGGCGGAGCGCGAGCCGCAGCATTGCGCGAAGACTGCGTTAGGGTCGCAGGGTTCGTCAGTACTGGCGACGCCGTTGGAGACGTTTCGATTGCTAAGCTTTGGACTTGCCTCTGGCACTCTATCAACTTTCTATACTTTCTGTTGCTAGGCGCGACTTAACATTGTCAGCGACAGCGGTGTGGGGGTTAGATGTAGGAGTACAGGACAATTATGCTTGCCGACAGCCAGGATACCTATATAAGCTATTAGTGACTGCATATAAGAGCATGCCTACTATAAGAACCTCTCTGCAGTAACTTACCGCACAGAAGCTTAGTTGTCCTGTTGTTTGTCTGCTCGTGGTGCGATCAGCCTTGACTCGTGTTAATGCAGCACACACGCCCAGGTTTAACCTGTCGCTAGAAGAGAGCGTGAAGCTAATAGAATATAATACGTTTAATGCGTTCCACTATGGCAGGAAAATCTTGAACCAGGATCGTGCGACGTTGGAAGAAGTCCTGAAAGAAGGTGAGAGAAGAGGAAGGTAATTCGAGCTCTGAGTAAGATTATGGGGAGAGCGAGCGAGGCACTCCTGAAGACTACTTCAAGATGTTCGTCCGCATCACAGCGTGCTTCATCCATGGAGCGTAAGCCCCAGCATTTCGGATCGAACTGAAGTGCAACTCGCGACCTTTGGAGGCTTGTGCGATTCCAAAACGCAGATAGTGGTCTCCAAAACGATGCAAAAGCATCAGAATTGGAGTATCATTCTCATAGTCTGGCTTGATGACAGGTGCTTCAGTTCCTTCAGAGCCGCCCATGGCAGCATTCGCCGTGTCCAGCAGTATGGGCAGACTTATATGCTCCCCATCCGCAGGAATCTGAACACAGTTTCGCCCATTTTTCGTCGCCCAAGCAAACTTGAGCATCATTCCGGTGACTCGCAGCCTCTGTCCCAAATCAAATTTGCCATATGCCGCGAGCTGGTCAGGAGTGAGCGTGGTCACGTCCTCCCATCGCAGTCCGCTCTCATCGGTGCCTACCTCGACGCGACAAACACTCTCAGAATATGTGTAACCACGTGGCTGAGATCACATGATATGCTATTGTAGCAGGTACTGCCCGGTGCTTCCGGGTGAGCCGAGAGCTCGGGTACACCATCATCACAACACGACAACTGATAGCAATACAAGCGTCGATCCGCAGCACCCACTTGACACCGCTTACGCAGTTACAATATGGGAATACGCTTCCAAAGTTCTTCTCGCCCGTGCAACTTACCCAAGACCAGGTCGGGAATCCCTCTCTCCTCGTCCCGGGCTTCCTGCTGCACCAGTAAAGTTCGAATATTGGGACTTTCGGTTTGTCTTCCCACCATTTCAGCGAAGGAGCTGGTTTGATTTTGACGCCCCAGTAGTGCTTCACGCCCAGCGCCCTCAGTATACCCAAGCATGCATTGAGTGCATCTTCATTAAAGCTGAGAGTCCTGCCACTATACTCTTCGATCAGAATGTTCTACCACTCTGCTTGACTTAGTGACTCGAAGCTTGGAAACATCCGCTCGACTGCAGTGATGACTCTCCGGTTTTTGCCATCCTCTTTTGTGACTTCTTGCTCGACATTCTCCCATCGTTGCATGCCTGAACACATATACACTACGCCATGCTCGGTGAATATGAGTCTCCTGGTGGAAAGACATCCTTCTTGGTAGGTCTACGCTCTTTGCGCCCAGGGTGAATAGACTATGTCCTTGTCTAGGCTTGTGAAACGGGCAAAACTGAGGATCCCGAGCTGAAAAGTATCTTGGATGCGCGGGGCTTCGGGACTCACGCCATAGAGACCTGAGTCGGCACTCGGGTCGGTAGCAATCAAGGTAATGCTTGCTTGAGAGTAGACAAAGTTCATCATACCAATCTGGAGGTGCTTGTTGACTGC
Organism: Stagonosporopsis chrysanthemi; assembly: GCA_022560025.1. Taxonomy (NCBI): domain Eukaryota; kingdom Fungi; phylum Ascomycota; class Dothideomycetes; order Pleosporales; family Didymellaceae; genus Stagonosporopsis; species Stagonosporopsis chrysanthemi. The sequence goes on from JAFISE010000296.1 coordinate 24,261, forward strand.
ATCCGATTGATTGATGCACTGGATCTGTTAGCTTTGCTCGTGGAAAGATATAGATTTACATGCGCACATATTTGTCAACCCACAGATATTGGCAGCCAAGAGCCAATGTCACTGCAATGGTGTCTTCGATTGTACGCGGGAAGATTGAAACGTCTGAGTATGCCGCATGCTGTAAGCCCAAAACGTATGAGAGCGCAACATAGCTGACATCGGAAGATGGTGCAGCTACGACCTCTTTTGTCCGACAATCAATCAGTCTGAATCCGGGTATGGAAACTTTCGCAGCATCACTGCCTTGACAATTCGTATGACTGAGGTCGCAGTGCTGAATCCAGTCGTGCACAAGGCCATAGTCAATACCCTCTGCCGCGATCCGACGCATTCGAGGCATTTGTAACTTATCCCGGTACCCCAGCAGTCCCAGATCCATATCCAACAATGGAGTCGCTGTCTCGTCATTACTGTTCACCTCGAGAATCAACCTATCATAACGCCGTCACGGGTCCACTCTTTTCTTCGGACCAAGAACCGTGTGATCAATCGGCCTCGCCAATCCCACCTGTACAGTTCCCACCGCGGAGTGGGGCGGGAGCAGACCACGAATCTTGTCGCACAGAACACAGCCGCGTACAAGGACAGGTCCATCCCCTACCTCGCTTTCTTCGACAAATATACCGTCCGCAGTCAGGATTCCGATCTGACCATTCCAGTTGGCTGCCTTCCCAGACGTGTTCGTCTCAGGAGGATCGGGTATCACTAGGTATAGCACGACGCTACACCTTCTGCACAGAGTGCCGCTGGCAACTTTGTGGACGACGAAGGCTTCCTCGTTTTCCCAACATGGATACATGGTTAGATAGATGAATTAATCTGTAAGAGTATTGTGTAAGTGTTAGGCAAAGAAGTTGAGCACGCGACTAACGGACTAGGCTGGTAAGAAAGGTAAGATACCGCAGGTTAGGTTGTGGGTGGGTTGTGGTCGCACAGACTAGAGGTTGAGGTTGGGTTAAGCCCTGCCTTGAGTACTCTAATCAATTGACATGGCGCGGTGGTGATGTGCTACGATGACTAGCTGCAGCAGGTGCGGGGTAAATTAACCTTGACCCTAATCACATTACACTACCTACTACCGGCTCAGCGCCTGAGATTCGCCATCTCAGCTCTCGTTGGTGGATTCTTCGCTGAGACAATGAGTCTGGCAGTCGCTGGATCAATCCGCCTGCGCCCACTTGGGAACCTGCACAGATTAGTGGACGGCCTCAGACGACACGTAATGCACTACGCTTACTCATCCTCTGCTTTCACCCTCGCCGCGCTCTTCTTCTCGCCGTTCCATATGCGCAGCATTTCCAGCAGCATTGTTCCATAGTAGAATGTCTGGCTGTCCCCGCCGCCCATGGTGCCACTCTTCTTGAGGAAGGTAGTGAGAGCATGCACAGAGGGCCCTCCGGCACTAGTATGGGCCGAAGATTCAATAGAGTGGTGGTCCTGGGCGATCTTACAGAGCTCTTTGGAGAGATTGGACTTGTTGAATGTTTTTTCTGAGCCAGGGATCTGGACTTTCTTATCAATCAGGGCGTTTAGCTTGCGCCGGATCACAGCGGCCTGAGCATGTTAGTCGTTTGCAGGACGGCGCGATTGAGACGTGCATTCTCGTAGCAGGGGACTTCGACGTCACCGAAATAGCCAACTGCCTCTTCAAGCTCAATGTCGAGGTAACTATCTGGCAGGTCCGCGCGCGCTTTTGAAGAACATTTGCTTTTTGAAGCGGATTTGCTCTTCCTAGCAGGCGGTGATGTGGCTGCTGGTGACGCGCTGTCCTGAGGCGACGCGTTCTCCTTGTCAGCGGTGTTATTCGTAGGCTTGCTAGCGGGGTATGCCGCTGCGCGCGCGACCTTTGCGCGGGACTTGCGGCTCTTCACAGGAGGCATGTTGACGCTTTGATGAAGTTAAATCGTCGCAATTGCAAATGCGAGAAAGGCGCAGCTTTCTCGCGGTCGGTGAGATAAGGAACTGCGTTGGGGGTAACGCGTCAACGCGTCTCCGATTTCCCCGCACAAAAGTATACCGTGCACGGTCACCCGATGCGCACGGTCACCCGATGCACACCCTACCTCAATTCGTCTCATATTCAAATTGACTATAACTTAACACTACAATACTAATATAAGACGCACTTACAAAGATAGATAGATTAAAATTAAAAGAAAAACTTGTATACTAAGTACTTACTAAAAGACAAGATTACTACTAACTAACTTTTATATATTAATGCTAAGGTATTATAATACTCTACTAAAAAAAAGTACTTTAACTATATTTACTCTACTTGTATAAGAACATAAGCTATAGAGTATATTAAAAGCTTTTTTAAAAAAAGCTTATTATTTATAATATACTATATAGGTAAGTAAGCAAGCTACTTTAACTAAGCTTTTACTAAAACCTAACTTATTATACTTTTAAATACTATACTTACGTACTTTGTAAGAGACTATAGTATTTAATATTATTTAGAGACTACTTCTATATTAATCTTGTTTATTTGTATATTATAGCTAGTCTAATTATATCTTCTATAGTATATTTAGGTTAGCTTACTTTTTTAAGTAAATACTTACTTCTTTAGCTTTTTCTAATTATTATACGCTCTAAACTTCTTTAGAGCTACTATTTACTGCTTATTTCTAATATTTAGAGTTTTTTTCTTTTAAACCTACTTTTCTTATATAATTTTTATTATATAGCAGCCTTATTAGCTACTTAAAGCTTACTAATTTCTTGTTATATTAAAACTAGCTTATAAGATAGAATTACTCCTTCTATTATATAGTACTTAAGCGTACTTAGAATAGAGTTTAGTAAGCTACTCTACTATTTTTTATACTTCTTTTAAATTAAAATTAATTTAAACTTAAATTCTAGAGTATTACTAGAAGTTAATAACTACTAGAGCTTGCTATTAGTAAAGAGTAGTAGTAATAAAGTCTATAGATTTATATTAAGAGTTAAAATAACTTATTTTAAGTAGACTAGCAAATAGGTCTCTATATCAAGATCTTAGAATCTGTAATATCTTAATAAGTTTACGCTTAATTTAGACAATTAGTAGCTTAAATTATAGTTCTAACTAAGATCTATCTTTTATATATATAAAAACTTAAGCTAGCTCTTTTAGTTAGCTAGGTATCTTAGATCAGAGCTAAATATAGAGACTTATCTCTTAGCAGCCTAGGTTATTAAATAACTTTTGTTCTATTAGACTATTAGATATACTTTTTATATATAAAATATAGGTCTAGATTATAGCTATAGATTAAACAAGCAATATTTAGAATTACTCTTAAACTAACAGAGATATTGCGAATTTGAGATCCTGATAGGGAGACCTATTTACTAGCCTAATTTTAAGTTAAAAAAGACTAATCTAGCACCTTAGAGCTCTCTTTAGCTATTAATAGAAGCAAATACTATATTATAAGCTTTTTTAAAGTATAGAAAGAACTTAGCCTTTATAAGGTAAGTAATCTAGTTGTATATATATACTTTGTTAAAATCTTTTTACTATTTCTATATATATTTTTATTATACTCTTAGCAGAGCTAGATACCTAGATAGGTATCTAAGATAGATTATGTCTCTATAAACTACTTTATTATATATATAATTCTTAAATAGTATATATAAAAGTTACTACGTAT
>JAFISE010000297.1:0-27916 GCA_022560025.1 Stagonosporopsis chrysanthemi
GTTGTGTGGATTTATCCTTCACTGAAGTTGATGCAAATATTTGGTGATGGTGGCTCGTGCGCCCGCGCGAACAGACTTTTGGCACCCGATTGTATGATCTTCTTCAATTCGTCCGCTTTGCTCTGCAGCTCATGTATCACACTTTCTAGACTAGCCACATCTTCCTGAATGGCGCTTCGCAGAGAGACACGACCTGGTCGACGATCTGGTTGAAGATCTTCTTGGCTGGTGTTCGACTCCGCTCTGAGCCGTAAGTTGACGTGGAATCGCGTGGTCTCGTGCAGAGTCTCGGTAGAAACTGGTAAGGTGTGCAGCGAGTGGCGCCTGGATGCGGAGACATGTTAGTCGAGACCGGCTCGCATGGTAGTGAGTAGTGTGGCGCTGTTCGTGAGTTGGCTATCGTAGCGCAAGAGGCTGGATGTCCATGTGGTGTCAACGACGCCAGGGTAGTAAGCGTCTTCTGAGTGTTGGCAGGACATGACTGAAGTACGAGTCGTTCCGGGCTGCATTTGCGATGCTGAGCGCCGAGTCTGTGGATACTCTGGTGTGAAAGCGCAGGATGTTGGCTGTAAGTGCGTCTTGATTGTGTATGATATAGCAATGGCGCTTGTTGAGTGAGAGCGGATAGTGTAATGTTTGTGCAATCAACAAACGGTAGAGAAGGCAAAGCAAACAATGATGCACGCTACTGCATGAACGCTTCCCTCCAAATTCTTCAGGAGCCCCAGCGCTTTCCGTGTCCGACAGGCGGCACATGCCCAACCCAAAGTTGCGACGCCGTTTCCGGGCAGATAATGCAAAGACGTAGAACGCATGTAAATCAAGAACGCACCAACACCGTAGAACAACAAAAGTTCATGAGGAGCTAATCGCTCGAATGTATGTACAACGAAGCTTCGTGAGGTATGTAAACCGCAATGGGGTATCGTGCGCGCTGAACACTCTCGTAAAAACAACTCGACAGCAATGGTGAGCTGGGCAAGGGACTTGACAGGCCCACTAAACGGACGACATTTCCGAATTGTCTGATGACAACGAACCCCCTGCAAACTTGTTCATCACAACTTTTTCGATATCCTTGAGCAGACTCGTCTTGAGATCGTTGAGCTCTTTCCTTGCGGCAGCAGCGTCCCTTTCTGCACGCTCAACACGGACTTTCGACAGATGGAGGTCGATATCGCGACTGTGTACAAGAGCCTCGGCCAGCCTCATTCTTTCTTTCGTAGCGGCCAATTTCGTTTTGATCTGTGCGCACTCCTGCTGTAAGCCGCTGTAAGCATGCTTGAGCATGGTTTCGTCAGCAAGTACCTCGTCCGTTGGAGATAGGATGCCTTCTGACAGGTTTGACGGCTGGTAGTCGTTAGCCATGGCTGCTGAATTGGTGACAAGGTCAGCAGTTACCTTCCGAACATGGCTAGGTCGTCGTACTGAGGGAAAGAATTCGACAGCAGGTGACGGTACACTTTCAGATACCTGTGAAGCCTGGGTCAATCATGTCAGCTAACCATTGTGCAGTATTGTGAGTTAGATGTGGTCAGATACCTTTCGTGAATGAGCAATGCGCTTGGGCTTGGCTGCAATCATTAGCTACGCGTTAGTAAAAGGACGTCTGATCCACTTACGAGTTCCTTGGGGTGTGTACTCCTCCCTCTCGCGCTTGATCTTGGTAGGTAGCTCAAAGCTGCTGTCCTTGTCGCTCTCGCGACGGGCGGTGCCCGGCCTTGACGCTGTGGATGGCCGGTCGCCGTCATTGCCGATCCAGTCACAGGCCTCTCGGAAGTTCTTGGCGAACCACCTGGAATCATTTTTGTGTCTCACCAGCTCGGTGACAAGTTCTGAGGCCAGGAAATAGTACAAAATGACAGCTGACACGCGGTGAATGGCTTTGGAGCCACCGGTGTCGTCACCAACTTTGCTGAACGGCTGGTAGAAGGCTACGTTGCTTGTGGCGCGGACTGGGTGTAATTCAGGCTTGCCCTCGATGATCTCTTCACTCAAGCGATAGAATGTAATCTCGGTATCGTGTTCATGAACGTGCGCGACAACCTTAGAATCCTCGACGTCGTCGCCCGGAGCGTAGTCGCCGATGACAAGCAGCTTTTTGTGCGTAGAACGACCGAGCGATCGCTGGATCACACGGCTGAACGAGGTCTCGTCAATGTTAATATATTGCACCCTCGAGGCACGTGGTAACGCTTTGTAGGCCTCTGGGAACTCATATCGCGCCCATTCCTGGATGTTGGCGAGGGTCAGAGGCGTCTTTTGTTCGTTGAAGTCGGCCATTTTGATGATGTGACAATGTGCTTATCGATTGGGGCGCCGAGAACTCAATGGGGTAGGCGATTGCCGTCGTCACTCAAAGAGGATACCTGGAATTCAAGGCATCAAGACGCAGATCGAACAGTGCGCTGTGGCGGGAGCCAGCACGCGTGCAACGCGTTGTAACGTGTTGTGGTGAATGGTTGAGCGAAAGTCGGTGGCTGCCCGCGATTGACGTCGCTTAGCCAGCGGGCGGCGGGGTAGGTGGAGACGCCAGAACCGGAAGGTGGAAGCTCTAATTGGGTCTGGCTGGTGGTAACTTGTTGCGGCGGAGGAAGATTTCGACTTGTGCCTGGCAGAAGAGGCAGCCTCGGCTTATGAAGAGCGCGGCACGCTTTTGGTTGAGTGACGGCGCTGCTGAAGAGAGGCGGGAGAAGAAAGCGGTCTGTGCAAACATCCTCTAAGGCCAATATCGGCGCGTCACCTACGGCAAACCTTCTGCTCCTTCGGATCGCTGGCACCTTCAATCTGGACAACTCTTCCGACGCAAACGAGTGGCAGATCGCGCTGATGGAATTGTTGCAACACACTCCATTCCCTGTTGGCATCCTGATTCCAGCATGATGGGCAAAGCAGCGCCGTGATGCACGGTGATGGCCTAGATCCGTTGGAAGCGGCTGTTTGGGATCCGGGGGAAGAAAAGGAAAACGCTGAAAGAAGAACGCAGTCTGGAAAGCAGTAGGTGTTCGGTTCCAGCCTTACTGATGACGTCCGAGCCTCCCTTTGGTCACCGTCTTTGGGCAAGACGTGGGCTAGCTGCTCTTGGCCTCTAGTATCACGGGAGGCTCTTGCCGACCCAAGGTTCAGTCGCTGTCGAGGCAAGGCTGTTGAACCTTCTCACTTCATCTCAACTCCTATCACCTCACCCTCGATCTTATGACTCTCAAAAATTACCTTAGACTGCCATGCTAACACGAGCTTATGGCCAGGAAAACCACGAGTTCTGCTCTAGGGCAGCACGGTGTATCGCCCAATCGGCCAATCAGTACGGTAGTACTTCCTCATCACCTGCTGATCATCGAAGATCATCACCGACCGATACATTCACATTCCGCAGCAGTCGTCTCGCAAGTCATCTTTGAAGGACTTGTAAGATAAGGAATGTCTGTTGTGCCTACAAGTCATTCACCATCCGCGCTTGCGGTCCAGCTCCTCCACTCCACGTTACGGAACAAATGCTCTGCTCTACACTATGCAGCCGCTGTAACAATGCTCACAGCACTTCCCGGGGAGCACTGTGTAAGACGACATGATCCTTCAGGTCACGTGCATCCATGAGCCGCCACTGCGGGCGCTCAAGGCCTAATCCTGAGAGGATACAGCATGGCTACAGACTTTTTATCTGGTATGCAACTGACTTGTAGTTGCATCTGCGATTCCCACGTCTGTATTGGCGGTCCCCGATGGTGGACCCTTGACGTGTCGTCTCTGCGTGCCAGCATTGAAGTCACAGGATTGACAGGCTGCCAGCGCTGTCGGAAGATTTCTGAAACTGCACGCCGTTCGCTTTGTCACATTTGCGCAATGTGCAGTTGGCGGCTGAGCTGGCGCTGGCCCAATTGACGATCCAGAACATCAAGAACGGGATGCGCACCATGACCGCAAGACGGACGAGTTTCACCGCGTTGGCGACGATGTGTGCAAATTGCGTCGTGATATGCTGAAGTTTATCAGAGATTGCGTGGGAAGGCTGATAATGATTGCACACGAACGCTCGGCTCTCTGGCCTTGCAATCTGCAACGGCCCATTCCGTGGTGCGTGCTCAACCGGCTGCGAATACGAAAGGCATGGGATCCCTTGCTCGTTCGTCGGTGTCTAACCACGCTGAGGCGTGCGCAAGCCGCAGCTGGGCGAAGCAATTTTAACGGCCGTCAGCCGGAACAACGTCCCTTTCCCCTCGCTGCCCCCGAAGTGCGGCACACCAGTCTTTTATGTACCCTGGCTAACGCAGACGCGCCGAACAGCTGTTTGTTTTCCCAGCTCCCCACAGGCTTAAGCCTACTTTGACATTGCGAGATGATCGCGCTCTGCGTGTAGGATTCCCAACTGCATCCCAAGCCGCCACAAGTTTGCGGCGTGCCCTCCGATACGGGGCTTGTAGCCTGTCTTCCCGTGCGCAACACTATTAACAATAGCGAGCGCCGTCTCGCTGTCTTCGTACTTGTGTAACCATATTGCTTGTTGCTGTCTGTTGCGTCGTCGGCTGTCGTAACCCCACCTGCCCCGGTGGACGCTGTTTCAGGATCTGCTCATCCCAAAGTGCTTCTTACGGTATACAAAGTACATCAATCGAAGCCTGAGGCCTCGCCCTGTCGCGACAAATGTCTCGCTCAAGCACAGTTGCAGCCAGATGCGCAGCGCTAAACACTTCGATCGCCCAGGCAAGCATCATTGTAGATCTGCAACTGTCCACTTGCTGACTCGGGCATTTACAGGTTATTCCAGATATCAGCAGCTTTGCAAGGCAGGTGCGCGAAGCCAGGGCCGACCTGAACGCCATCAACAACGACCTGCAGATCATCAGAACCGGCCTCGGTGTTGCTCAGGATGATTTTTCAACGTTCGGCTCAAAGCTGCCCACCGCACTTGTCGAAGCCTTCACACAGGTTCTAGATTCATGTGATGACACGAGTGAACGATTGCACAAATCGTTCTTAAAACTGTCATGTAGTGTCTTGCCAAAGGAAGACTGGCGGTCACTAAATAGTGGTGCTCTCGTAACACTACGGCAAGATCTTGAGGCTTCACGAATCGTACTTGACCTTGCTGTCGATTATCTCTCATTGTAAGACGGCACGTGACTACGTCCTACCCTGTGCTGACTGTGCCAGGTTTGGTCGCACTGATACTATTGAGTCGCTCGACTCGCTCATCGAAAGCTACGTCAGCGGGCTGACCGAGTCCATTAACGAGCTACTGAAGCGTACGGACATGGAGGAAATACATGTCAACCAACTTGCTAGAGAGAGACTCAAGTCCTTGCTCCAAGCAGTACGCCTTTTGCGATCATGCATCACAGCTTTATCAAGAGAGAGCGCGTCACCAATATCGAGGACTTCCGGACCTGAGCGAAGGACGACTACACCAAGACCAGATTCATTGGAACCATCGTTAGGCGAACCAGGGCGCAGTGGCAGTGGCGAGTACGGGAGGGACAGTCCCTCTCAACAGTCCGTCAGAACAAATTCCTCGGACAGGGGTATTGGGGCGTGGCTCGCGGATGTTCCCTGCCACCAAGACTCTCAACCGCTAACACATTCGATGATCATCAAGGTCACCGAGGACAGATCGCGTTCGAGGTCGACGTCCCACAGCCAGTTAACTCCTTCTCGTGGAACCTTTTTTACAGATGATGGGGTGTCGTCGAATCGAACATTAGTCGCCCCGGAGTCCAGGGAATCAAGAATGAAGAAATCACGAAGCTGGTGCTCAGAAGCATCTACTCGGCTTGACGTCAAGATCAAAGCAAGAGTAAAGACACGACTGGCCGAGGAGTACTCGCCGACCGTGTCAAGCTCTGACGTGTCCATATTCCACAAGCGGATAACATCCGACAAGATCGCCGTCGCAAAGAGTAACAGGAAGAACCTCGACATAGACTCTCGCATTGGCGTCGACCGCATTCTGGCCAACATTCCAGCAGACGCAACATCCGGCGAAGTCGAACGTGTCCTCTGGGAAGGCGCAAACCCCATGGTCGCACACCCCGAATTCGGCTTTTTCTTCGTCCGCGCTGCACACGAGATGTCGTCTGATATCCTGCGTGTTCTGATGGAATACGGTGCCGACATCACACGGACATCGTCTACAAAATACTATTCCGCGATGCACGCCGCGGTACTAGGAGGACAGCTTGAGATTGTGAAATCCCTCACCTCCCTCGGCCACTCCATCGACGCGACCAATGCCCTCGGTGAAACACCACTACACCTTGCTGCGCGCACACCAGGCCTGACCATGCGCGAGATCGCAAAGTTTCTGGCTGATAAAGGCGCAGATGTCAACCACGAGGCGAACGATGGCAACACGCCGCTCAACATGGCACTCACGGCGAAGAGACTAGAGGGCAAGGAGAGAAGCCTGATGATAGAGTTATTGCTGACTTGTGGCGCCGAGGTGGAACCGAATCTGAATCTCGAGGGGCGGAGGAGTAATTCAAAGGGTTTGAAGGTCATGGGCATCACCTAGATGTTGAGTCTGTTGCGTTCGACCTCGCATTTTCGGTTAGAGAACACAATACACACTTTTGTATAATATCTTTAGTATTGCAAAACCTGAACACTCGCCTGGTTGCGAGGGTGGTCTCTTTGTTATGCGCATTTTTTTCCTCATGTCGAATCCTTGTCAACTCCATACCGGATGAGATAGCCAGGCGCCAGCAACAACAACGCCGATAACCTCTCCCACCCCACAGTGAACTTTCCATGAGAGATCTCCCATATCAGTACGCCGCACCCCCTCAACAATCAGCCCGAACCCGTCGCCCTTGTGCAATCATCACAGTCGCGCCACCACGCATTCACAAACCACTGCATCGGCCTAGCACACTACATCCCAGCTGCGTTACCTGCAGGACAGCGTTGCGCGGTACTGTTGCGATGATGACCGCATCGGAAGGTGACGGTCGTGAATGTGCACATCTTGGGTTCGTCGCAGTCGGGTTTTGGGTGTGGTGAAGACGTGTGACGGGAGGGGTTGGGAGCTGTTGGGGGACGGTCTGTAGGGGAAGCATGGTGGGGGGACCCTCGGAGATCTGGGACAGTGAAAGGGTGGTTGCACGGTGCGTGACCTTTCCAGGCTAGGGAAGATCTGATGTTCTAGAAAGAATATCAAGTATAGGGGCTGGAACCCCCACAGCTCATCACAGTCAATCGGTGAATTGGCAGGCCCAACGCTGTGCGGAGTGAATTGTTGAAGACAGTTCGACTATCCGCGGACTTCACTGTCGCCAGTATAAAATCGAGATCAGTCTACCTCCACAGCCTACAGCCAAAACAGCACTTACTCACAATTTCCGACAACGAACAACAGAAAACCACCCTTTTTCACTTCAAACTCGATAAACAAGATATGTGCACAACGACACATTACGTCTATGCCTGCATTCACCCTGAGACCGGTAGGCCTACTATCGTGAAGTATGTGAAGCATTGTGACGGGTGGAAAAAATGGTGTAAAATGTACGTATAAGCGAGATGTGATGAAGCCTACGAGGGGAATATGTGATTGGTGTAAGGACGAAAATAGGAAGTAGTAGACGAAGCAGGACTAGAAGATCGGGGTGTGTCTTCGGTTGTGTAAAACTGCATAGATTGTTCAGCTCTCAATTGTGCTTAGTACTCTTCAACCAAGAATGTCCTTTCTAAATCATTTGCCAGAACGTAAATTCATCACCGCTTCCTCGCGACCCCTATCAACGCTACCATGGGAATGCCGATCATTTCCTCAACCCGACCTTGAGGAACCGGTCTCTTGACCTTCACGACCACCTTCTCAGCCTCAATCTCCAACTGCCTCCTAAACCTCTCCTCTTCCTCTACATCCATCCACTGCTTCTGCAACTGCTGCAACAATCCCATCAAATGCCCACACAAGTCCGCAACATCCCTCCCCGCAAAGTGTACCGTTCGCTCCACAACCTCCAACCCCTCGAATCCCGCCTCATTCAGCACACTCTCCAGATGCTCCGCACTGAACCATTTCTCATCCACAGGCGGCTTAAACAGCAACGCCTCAGGTTCGCAAACCCGCTGCACCGCGCGCACAACATCGAAGATGCGCATTTCCTTCCACGACGACACGATCGCCGTACCGCCCGACTCCAGCGTCCGCAGAATCTCGCGCGCACCTGCGAGCCCGTCGTCAAACCAGAGGATCCCGCAGTTCGTGAACGAGAGCGAGAAGGCCGCGTCCTCGAACCCCAACTCTTCACTCGCCATGCACCCGAACTGCACCTTGACACGTGGAAATGCGGTCTGCATGTCTGTCGCAGACTGACAATCTTCAAACCCCGCTTGTGCAAGCGCAATCATCTTCTCGGCTTTGTCCGTGCAGTGGATCGTCAGCGTGTAAGTAGGATCGGGAGGTGATTGGGAGAGCACATCGCGCGCGACCAGTTCCTGAGCTACGATGCCGGTGCCGCACGCGTTGTCGTGGATGACTGAGCCGAGGACTATTTTGGGGCTGAGGGCGAGCATGTGCCGGGCGAGGTCGCGGGTGCAGCCGCCAGTGGAGGCTTCGTAGACGGTTGCGGCGTTGTTAAAGATGTGGGAGGGTGAAGTTGCGGAGTCGCCCATTTTGTTGTTTGAGGTAGTAATTTTAATCGGGGATTGGTGGAAATCATCTTTGGAGTAGTGTGTTACTGCAGCTATATACGAGATGGTTCCGTGTTGGAGTCTGGACCTGGTGACAAAGAGCTGAGGTTCAGCTCGCTTGGAGCGGCTTAGTGAACCAGCACTCGTGACAGCCTCGCTAGGGATACTCAATCAGCGCTGACGGGTAGCGAGAGGAGACTGAGACTGTATATTCGTTCAAATTCTTTTCTCATGCTCTCGTGTTCACGACTGGCTGGAAACCTGCATAGTATTGCTTGGCCCCTCGCTTCTCTACGGGCTCAGCTCGCTTGACCATATACCCTTTGTCTGACAAAGTAGAACACTGCACCGACGGCCCAGATACCAATCAGAATTCCAGCTTGCACAGGCGCGAACACTGCGCCCCTAACAACAACAAAACCGCTGATCAGAGCAAACAGAATAGGAATAAGGATGAATGGCTTGACTGGCCTGTTCAGCTCAGGCTCACGGAACCGCAGGATGATCGCGCCTAGAACGGTGAGGAAGAAGAACGCATACTCGGCAAGTCCGTTAAGAGTCAGCAGAATGCGCATGTTGCCGAGGAGGATGTAGACCGCAGAGACGAGGAAGTTCAGGACCAGTGCATTGCTGTATGGTTGTTAGCATGTCAGCATGAGCCTCAAGCGATGGCCACTCACATCGGTGACTCTCCCTGATCCATGGCATCCTCAGCGTTGACTTCAGTCTCAGCGCTCTTTTTTACTTTGTACGTCCCAATTTGGCCAACAGTGCCGAATGCTACAGGGAACCACTTCTTATTCGCAGCTGCAACTGTCATGCGGCCTGCAACAAAAGAGTTGCCCAGCGCAGACCCTGCGATGACAAGGCAGATCAGAACGGTTGCAGCATAGGCACCGCCCTTACCTAGAAGGTGATTCACCGCAGTCTGTTCGAGTCAGTGCTCAGGTCAAGTAGGCTGCTGAGGAGCTTCGACTTACAACAGCCGCGGCATCTGTAGTGGAAACCAGCTTCCATGGCAGTAGAATGTAGTACACTGCATTGGCCGCCACGTAACAGAGGATGATAGTAGGAATAGCCGTGTTGATGGACAAGGGTAACTGCTTGCTGGGATTGCGCAGTTCGGCAGCAACATAATTTGCCTGAAAGCGTGTAAGCCGACTTTTCTTTTCTAGGCACGGTATTAAACTCACCTTGTCCCAACCTGAGTACGCCCACAGCGCGCCATACAAGGCCGCACTATAAAACCCAAGCGACTCCCACGTAGACACCTGACTCCAGTCAAAATGTCCCGGCTTCCCATCCGGCCGCGGCGAATCGCGTCGAGCAGCAAACCAATGCTCCCTGCGCCAATCCACTCCACCAATGTCGTTCCCGGTAAGGCTATACTTGATAACAACAACCAAGCCCGCGACAATAAGCAACGCAATCGTCAGAAACTTAACCGCAACAAAGAACCCACTCAACCTCGTACTCGTCTTCGTGCTGATGGAATTCAGCACCGTAACAACCGCCAGCACCAACACCGACAACAATTTATGCGTGATGGGGGGTGCAGGATTGTTCACGCCAAGACTCGAATACACGCTCTCGACAAACACAATGCACAGAATGGCCAGCGTCGCCGGCATCGTCGCAACAACCCAGCTCCACGCCGCCAGGTAGCCCCAGAACTCCCCGAAGATGTGGGTCAGGTACGGTTGGATGCCTCCCTCGCCGGGGATCGCAGTGCCCAGCTCCGCCATGGTGAGCGCGCCCGTCCAGGCCAGGATGCCGCCGAGCAGCCAGATGAGCAGCCCCGCGCCGGGAGAGGGTACGTTGGCGTCGATGGGGCCGGGGGAGGAGAATACCCCGGAGCCGATCACGATGCTGATTAGCAGGGCGAAGCCGTCTATCGCGCTGAGGTTGCGGGCGAATGTGCCGCGGGGTGATGCGGCTTCGGTGTCATTCTGATCCTGGACAGAGGGGTTGACGGGCGGTGTATCGTCCCGCTGGAGCAAGGGGGTTGTTTCTGAAGATGCCATGGCGTGGTGCTGTGATGGGGGAGGAAACGTGATGGTGGATGAGGTTGGGGTGATTCACATGGCTGACGAATCGGCGATGGGGATTGCGTGCTAGCGCAATCGGGGTGAGAGCATGGTCATGACCCACTTTCTCAGCAACATCTCATCAAGACGTGGATGAGGTTGAGATGCTTTATTCAAACCATAAGCTTTCGGTACTTTGTTTTGTTGCGCTATCTTGTTCGACTATGAAGGCAAGACTGTCGAGTCCCGAAGATGCGAGACCCCGCGTCACGCTTGTCAAGTTCCGAGGTACATTCGCAGAGCCTCAACCGCTATCAGACGTCAAGTACTATTCCACCATGCCTTAACCAACCCCTAACAGCTTCGAGTTTGGGCACAGAATGGTAGTCCGCCCGTACTTCACGGCCGACAAGGCCGTGCTTCCTTTCGATAAAGTCATCGAGCTTGAAACTATCGATGCAATGACATATCGCTCAATCGTGAAAGCCTACTCGCCCACAGGGGGCGAAAACGGAACATATGGCGGCCATGTATTCGCACAAGCCGCATGGGCAGCTGCTCAAACGGTGGCTCCGGGACTGCTAATCCACGTCCGTCTCTTCACGACCGCCAATCTTCCATGCAAAAGCTGACGGGCATGCCAGAACATCACCGGCTACTTCATCCTCGGCGGCAAGCCCAACGAGCACTACATCTACAAAGTCGACAAAGTGCGCGACGGCTACAACTACTGCACGCGCTCCGTGACCGCCGTCCAAAACGCAGGCCAACCAATGTTCACATGCACCTGCTCCTTCCAGCGCCCCGAGGCCTCCCCAGTCGACGTCCAAGCCGCCGTGGATCTGAAAACGACCTACGGCCTCGCCCTCGCCGGCAAAGAATCAGAGCCAATGCTGCACCCGGCCGCTCCCAGCAACGACTCAGACTACTTCCGCACCTCGTATCTGCCCTCGCACCCTTACCACTTCAACCCCATCGGCGGCCTGCACGTGCGCAAAGCCGACATGAGCGCGTTCAACGCCCCCCTCGCCCCGCTCGACAGACGCCAACTGACCTTCTACACGCTGCGCGGCAGCCTGCCGCTCGCCACCGCGCCGGCCCCGCCGCCTGCACACGGCCGCGTTGAACTCACGCGCGAAGCCAATCTGCACGCCTGCGCGCACCTGTACGCGTCGGACCGTAACTCGCTGTTCATCGTGCCGAATCATCTCGAGCGCGGGCGGGAATTCACACGCATGGCGTCGCTGTCGCACAGTGTGATTTTCCACGTCGGCGTAAGAGAGCTGCTGATGCCGCCTGAGCCGCGGATTGACCATGCAGATGCGGATCGCACGTTGTGGGAGGACGAGGGGCTGGCGCTGTGTGCGGTGGGTGGGTATGAGGAGGGTGGGCGCGATGGGGACGGGCGGAAGTGGTGGGTGCAGGAGGCGTGGATGACGCGGGCGGCGGGCGGGAGGGGGCTGCATACGAGTCGGCTGTGGGATTATGAGAGGGGGGTGCATATTGCGACGACGTTTCAGGATGGGTTGATTAGGTTTGGGGGAGGGAAGGAGAAAGGTGATGCGAAGATGTAGAGTGTGATTCAGGAGATGCAGCTATATTAGCAGACGGTGTTCCGAGCGTGACACTAAAGAGTCATATCGAATGTTTCATCGAACACTTCATCGAACACTTCATCGAAGACTCCACCACTGAGGTGTTCACTCCTACTAGCTGTACTGCCATAAAGCAGATATTCATTGTCAGGTATACGACTAGCCCAGCACGCTTTGCTGCTGGGCGACTCAAGAGAGCCCGCCCGCCATTTTTGCGTTTCAGCGGCTGCCTCTTGGCGAAGTCTTCCAACTAAGTGAACAACCATGTCTTTCCTAGTCTCGATCGGCTTGTCGTAGATGATGGACTGGAATCTTGAGCAAGCCTGTAATATATACCGCATCAGCTCTATATCCGGTCGGCAGTCGAGCAGTATCTCCCAGCTCGGTTGTCTGGAATATTCATAGACGTTCCCTTGGTACCCGTAACACCACCTACCCCGGCACTCCAGTATTGAAGCACGACAGCTAGCGTTCTCAGGTTGATGCGATTCCTTTTGCAGGGCAACATCTGTCCAAAAAACCTTGGCTGCAATTTGCTCTTGAGTCTGCCACTTCATCTCCAGAAAGCCAGAGAACTTATTTTTGTCTGAATCTGCTTTGTACAGATAATCATGAAAATATATGATAGCCTGAACAGGGTCGAATGGCGGGCCTAAGTCTGGACTGATGTTACTACTGGTGACCGGCGCTTCGTGTGTAAAGTATCTGCTAGCTGGACTTCTAAAACCGTCCGTGCTAAAAGCCTCTGTCCATGGAGAGAAGCTTGATTCCCCAGAGACATCTGAGTGCATGGAAGAGCCGTGAGTAAAAAGCTCGTAGTCTTTATTATCCGGGTTTTTCCAGTCCCAGTCATGATCATCTTCGGACGACATTGAAGAGCTTGTGTCCTGCACAGGCAACTCTGCAAACGCTAACCCCACTGATGCGACCAGACCAGACCCGTAAGGCGTTGCTGGCGACTGATCGCGCAGTACTGAGATGTGTCCCGTTCCGAACTGTACAGGCTGTACGAAGTCCAGGAAAGCTATCAGTAGCTTTTGTCGCGGGATCCAGAGGAGATCGCCTAGGCGTTTGGCACATTGGTGTCTTGCGTGTGGACCGACAGCTGTGATAGCATCTATATACACTTGTTCAATGGACTTGCTGTAATCTACGGCAAAGAGGTCGCTTTGCTGAACAATGCCAAGTAAGCCGTACACTTTATCCACCAATTTCTCGCAGCCTTGTCCGCTGAAAGTCAAGATGCACTTTGCCAGAGTGGGGCTTTCTCCCTGGAAGATCGTCTCTGGCGCAATTAGAGCCTTCTGTATTGAGTACTCCTTGCCCCATGCTTTCGACAAGAAGCAATTGCGTATCGTATGCCATGGTATCCATACACTTCCGCTGGTGAAGACCCAGATGTTGGAAGATAGCAACACCTCCTGTACAATCCAGAGGCGTGTAAAGTATGAGTCATCCAGGAGGCCAAGCAACGCCTTCTTAGTGTGAGTGCGATTGAATTCTTTTGCAATCTCAGGGTAGTGCTCTTTGTCGTCGCACAGCCACACAATTGTGCACTGACATTGACTGTAGATCCTGCTCATTAGGCCAACCTGATGGTTTCGTTCCTTGACTTCCGTTTGTGCAATACAGATCTGATCGATCCACAAGTACGGATCGACGTCTTCACGACGGTGGGCCTCTAAGAAGCAGAAAAGATTTTCTGAGACCTGGAATGATCGGCCATTGATCAAGACCGTATGTTGGGCATTGGTTGATCCCCATCTGTACGACAGCGCGGTATATGGTGGAGCTCTGTCCAAGTCGAAGACCTGCAGGGTGCATTCTACCGGCCCTTTCTCGCCCTTGATGATCTTCAGGAGGCGGACTTGTTGCTTGGCCGGGTCCAGTGGCAGCTCCAAGTAAGGGTTTGTAGATACGAGGTCGCTATCAGACATAATGGTTGATCTCTTCCTGGTCAGATTATGTTATGTCAGGAAAACCCAGCCTGATGAAATGAGCAGCATGTATAAGCGAAAGCGTCACGTGCTCTGCGGGGGCCGTATCATGTGAGGTAGCGGAGAACGTTCGTGGCTGTGCAGCTAACGCGTGGAACTCTCACATCGGTGGAGGGAGGTGCAGGCGCTTCGGTCGGGCTGCAAAGCTTTAGTACGATATTGGGTGCTCTTTGTTGTTCTTACCTGCACCTGCCAGCTCTTGCCATAGATAGAAGACATTATGAGGCGAAGTCCAGGAAAGAGCGCAGCCCTTGCAAGCAAAAAAGTGATTAGAGACTACATACTATGCTATACTATACGATACGACTTGGGTATTCCAGACACAAAACGAAAAAAAATCACACATTACCTCCACCCTCCCCTCTCAACCCCTCACTCCCTCAAATCCTCAAATCCTCACACACGACCACTCCACCGCCCTACCAAGCATTCCCCTACTGCGATTACGCCCCAACATCCAGGGCCGGAATACTAAACCCATACCCATCCGTCCTGCCCTCACGATCAGAATTGCTAATCTCCACTCGCAGCGTGACATCCAGCCCAAACGGCCCACACAGACCCGTCGGCGTAAGACCCTGGGCAGCGGGATGTCCCGTGCCGGCGCCCTTTTCGCCGTCGTGGATGGCGTGGCGCATGTTGCCCTTGCGCTCCGGGGGCGCGGAGATGGCGCTCGCGGCGCCGTTGATGCTGGGGGCTTGGCCGGGGGCGGCCGCGGGCGCGGAGAGGGTCGCGGTGCTGGGCGGGGTGGACTCGCAGATGATGGCGTAGTTGCGGGAGGGCATGGTGGCGTGGTTGGAGTTGCTGGTTTTGGAGTCGACTTTGTTGCCATTGACTGTGGGGGTGCCGTTGGTGGAGGCGGCGTGCTCGCCGTTTGCGAGCCCGTTGGTGCCGTTGACTGGTTCTGTGCCGGCGCGGACGACGTGGGTTTCGCCCTTGACGCCTGGGTCGCGGTCGAAGATCTCGAGGAGTGTCTCGTCGGTGTCGTGGTCCAGGTGGTGGATCTTGTTGCGTTTGGCGAGGAGGTTGGCTACGGCAGCAGGTGGAGGCTTGTTGGTGATGGCAGAACTGATGACGTTGGGGATGTAGCGCCAGTCGTGCTCGGCCGGGATTTGGAGCTTGGGGTTGGAGTAGAAACGACCAATGGCTGCCAAATGTACATCTCCACCGAGGATGGTGACACGAGCAGAGTGCTTCTTCGAGAAGTTCTGCAGCATCTGAACGAGCTCACGACGTTCGGTCTTGTGCTGACGTGCTGTGTAGTGGTCATCAAGGTCGTCCAACAAATCGACCTTGCCGTCGAACTGGTTGAAGAAAGAGCCAGCCAAACCGAATCGCTTGTTCAAGAACCTGACGGGCGCAATAAGCGGAGACTGCAGAATGTTCTCGAGCCAGATAAGACGAGGGTACGCAATGGGCACACCAAGCAGGAAAATCAGGTGCTTCAGATTCGTGTTCGCCGAGAACTCCTTGTCCAAGCGGTCGAAAACCTGCTTGTATGTCTCAGGGTAGTTGATCTGGTGGCGAGTACGCTCCGTCCGAGCATCAATTCCAGCAAAAGCAATACGCGCACCAAGCTGGCAGTAAATGTTCCGACTGCGCTCTTCGACGTATGGTCCAGGCTTCTTTCCAATAATGTATGACGGGTCGCCCTGATCGTTAGTCATGACCCAAGTCTTCTCCAACTGTACGGGATCCGCCGGTGTTGTGCCGGTAGGATCGGCGCTAGTCGTCTTGGGCGCATCGGTGGTGAATGTGCTCTTTGGAGGCGCGAGGTGGTGCTGGAACAGCAGGTAGTACTTGTGAGCGACACCACCGATACCGCGGAAGACAGCGCACTTCATGAAGTGATCCGTGTAGGAACCGAAACCGTCGATAATGTCGTGGTCGTCCCAGATATTGACCTGCGGGATCTGACCGTTGGCGGTGGAGAAAGGCTTCTGGCCGTACCACCTAACGTAGTTGTTGAAGTAGTACTCGTCACAGTCCGCGCGCATCTGCTCGCCGAACGGGAACTCGCGACGCTTGTGGGGGTTGCTGATGGCAGTCCAAGGCTTCAATGGTCCGTCGACTCGTACTCCGTCGTTGTAGATCTGGTCACCTCCTCCAAGCATGACGTGGAACGGCCTCTGTTCATGCATGCGCAGGACGTCGTTCCAGAGAGCTGGTCCGGACCACGCATCAACATCAGTGCCAACACTGAAGCCATTGCACGAGTGGAACATGATGCGCATCGACTGGTGAATCGAGGGGACAGCAAAATGCTGGGGCTTCTCCGCCTTGCTGCGGTCAATGTAGACCAGGTTCTGGAACTCGTACTGCCATCGCGCCTCGAACTGCTGGAAGGGCACGTCGATGATGAAGCGCCAGAATGCGCGCTTCGGGTCCTCGTACAGCTTCTCTCCGCCGACCCTTACAGGCTGGGGTCTGCTGAACTGGAAATTGCCTGCGCTCTGGTCGACTGGACCTGCGGGCCCCAGCACCAGCGTAGGATTCTGCTGTCCCGGGGTGGTGACAATCAAGATGCTGCCGTGCCATAGTGTCTCCGCGCCATTGGTGCTGGTGCGCCTGTAGTTGAGGAGCGGCCCAGCAATGACGTCCAGCCCAGGCGAAGTGCTGAGAATCTGAGGCCCGTTGCCCACGCCGATGGTGCCGCTGTGGGGATCTGGGTGCGGCTGGGTGCCGTTAGCCACGCCGTTCTGCTGGTACTGCTGGTTGACGGGTGGCAGGCCTTGCTGCTCGTTGGAAATAACGCCAGCCATGGTGAGTACTTGAGAGTATCGTAAGGTGGGAAGGAGCGACGCGTCACTTATTATTCTGCGCCCAATGTCAGCGCCGCGACTCGAGCCAAAGCAAGGAACACACCCACAAGCTGCAATGCGCTCGGCCTGCGTAAGCTCAACTACGGGCTTGACTCGGCGTGAATACTATTGCGCGGTGCGCGGCTCCTACAATCTGCACAAAAACGCTGTGCTTGGGTATCGCAAATTTCGCAGGAAGCAAGAAAGCGAGGCGCGCCCAGCGACAGAGGATGCGACAGCATCTATATGGGTTCCAAGGTTGCTATGGCGCGGTCGACAGGGATGGTTGCCGCTAGCCGGGCCTTCCTGGCGCTGCAGTATCATCCACGCCTTGTTTCGTCGACAGGGCCAAGCATTCGGCTCTCATGACATCGTCGACATTGTTCTAACCCAAGATCACCGCTGCAATCTTGCGATTTTCTTTTTAGTGGACCTGCGACACGCCGAATGGCGCGTCTGACACGCCAGCGCGGGCTAATGCATTCGTCTGGCGCATCCATCGGTCCCTGCAAGATCACGTCGCTCCCGTTCGCGCTGTGGATCCAAGCTTTCATCGTTCCCGCCAAGACTAGAGGTCGATCTGCAGGTTGCGAGTGGCGGGTCTTTGTGGCCGTGCGTGACGCGAGTCGGAAAACGAAAGGCGCCGTTGCTGTCGGTCAGCCATAGATGCTGACAGCCGTGAGGGGCATCGTGTGCTAGAGAACCTCGTGCCGGGTCTCGTAACGCCGACTGTCGACCGCTGCTTGAACAAAGGAAATATCGCAGATCAGAATGAACACACCTGTTGTGTCATTGTTGTGGCTCCTCCAATCTCACCGAAGCCCCACGCTGTGGCTGTGTCGGTGGGACCTGTATACATGTCTTGTCGCACACGCGCTTGGGTATGCGGCATTGTGTATGCAATATCGTAGGTGAGGAGAAGATGTAGAAGAGTTCGAGGAGACTGGAGTGATTCAAGTTTTGGGTTTTGTAGCAGGGCTTGGACCTCGCTGACGTCTACATGATGGTATTGTCGTCGCTCGATGCGGTCCTTGAGGCGGTGGGACAATTTTGCGACACAAAAAATTGCCAATGCATGCATCTTGCATAACTGCACTTCTAAAACATACATACACACGCGCGTATTGACGTAGCTTTTGAACGGTCGCGGCGCGGTCCGCAACGGTCAAAAACGAAATGTTGTATTTGCATAAGCAATGAAAAGAGTAGCTTGTAACATCTTGATTTCGTATATTCATGAACATAATGCTGCAAAGATAAACGCCGGCCATGCACTCAGCCATCCAAGAAGACAACCCTACTCCTCAGGCAGAACCTCCTCGGCACTCAATCCCAGCTCCTGCCCCACCCTCCTCACAACCTCCTGAATAGCCTTGCACGCTGGACTATCGGGATACGCCGTAAGAAAGCTCTCGCCAAAATCACACGCCATGCCAATCCTAGGATCCAGCGGGACAGCGCCGAGGAACGGAATATTCTCATCCTTCGCCAACCGCTGCGCGCCACCCGTACTCGCGCGGAAGATCTGAGACTCGTGCTTGCACCCGGGACACACAAAGCCGCTCATATTCTCCACGATGCCGAGGATGGGGATACTCGCTTTGCGGCAGAAATCAATCTCCTTCCTGACGTCCAGCAGACTGACCTCCTGCGGTGTGCTGACCAGCACCGCGCCGTCAACTCCACTAGCCTTCAGGAAGCTGTTGACGCTGAGATGCTCATCGCTGGTGCCGGGCGGGGTATCCACGATCAGGAAGTCCAGCTCGCCCCAGCTGACATCCATAAGGAACTTCTTGATCAGCCCGTTCTTCTTCGGTCCGCGCCAGATCACCGCATCGTCGCGATTTGGCAGCATGAACTGTACGCTCATCACTCCGAGGTTCTCGCTGACCCATACAGGCTCCCACCCCTCACCGGTGACATGGATCGTCTCGTCCTCGACACCCATCATCTTCGGTATCGACGGGCCGCAGATATCCGTGTCCATGAGGCCGACGGTCGAGTTGGGGTTCGATGCGAAGCCGTGGGACAGCATGGTGCTGAATGTGGACTTTCCAACGCCGCCTTTGCCGGACAGCACGAGGATCTTGTGTTGGACGGAGGCGAGGCGGGCGGTTATGACGGGGATGTCCGGATCGGGGCCTTTGGGCGCGGAGGCGCATATTGCTTGGTTTGGACAGCCGGCGCAGTTGTCTGCTTTGCCTGCCTGGAGGGACTCAGGGCCAGGACAGTGCTCTGGGGACGTTCATTAGCATAAGTTTCTGGTGCGCCTGCGTGATAAGAGCGCGAGTGGCGGGGTAAGTACCTGGCTCCGGTGCGACCAGCTTCGGCGCATTCCTGAGTGGCGCGTCAAAGTCGACTTGCGTTGGTTCTTCGAGTGAGGGCGCCATGGCTGGTGTGTAGCTGGCGGTGTGGGTGTGTGGCTCACATTGTTGCGTGATGGAGAAATGTCACTGAAAGCTTGATAATCAACGTCCCGCCATTGTAGGGCTGGCGCTTTGGCTCTTCGCCCCACATCGGCGGCCGAGACCGGACTTGGTTGCCACAACGGTTCATGTCAAGCGAACATCAAGTGTAGAGTGAGTATATGTCTATTCATGCAATTCGTCTATTGTGGTTGGGCTGTCTTACTCCATGCTATGTCATAATTGTCCATCGTCCAATACCAAGTCCACGCGTCTGGCTAAAGTATCCTACTTCTGCAGCTTGACCATGACGTACGGAATCTCGACATCCTCCTCGTTCTGGTCTTCTGCAGTAATCTCGAAGATGACGTTCTTCTGGTGATCTGGTACAGGCTTCTTGCTGACGTGCTCGACAAGCTTGCTCATGCTAGGAAAAGTCAGCTGGATGTAATGAGTGTACATAGGGTCGATAACTTACCTCAAGCCCATCCTGTCCTTTAGCTTGGCAGGAGGATAGAACGATGCGTACAGCAAGCTGACGCCAGAACTGACCATCTGGATTTCCAGACCCTTCTCCTTGAAGTGGTCAACGAACTCCTTCAATGTGATGTCATCCACCTCGAAGCGATCCCATAGTCTATCAATCGTAACGTCGCCGTTCGGCCCTGCGTATGTGCCCTTGGGGCTAGCAATAGGCTCACTGAAGCCGAAGAAGGGCAACGCCAGGTTGATGAACCCGTTCTTGTACTGCTCGATGTCGTCCTTGCCATCAATGATCTTGTACAGCTCAAGGTTGACAAGACCAGTGACCAAAGCAGTGGTTGTGGCGATGGCGGGGATGATCTTACCAGCGATGAACTTGGTCTTGTGGCGGTCGGCCTGCTCGATCTTGTAGTTCTCAGCACGCAGGTTGCTGCATGCTGTGATGAAGTCGATGTGGTGATTTGTATCATCGTCCTTCTCAAACTCTACAGGCTCAAGCTTAAAGCCAGCCAGCGACTTGGGATCTGGTAGCTGCTTGACAATCTCATCGAGCTCGTTGTTGTCGTCGACAGGAGCCTGGTTGGCGTTCGGGTCGGGGTCGTTATCGCTCGCCTGAATCTTAACTGTCGGGTCGGGCTTGAAGTCTGGAACAATCATGTCATTCAGGACCTCGTCGTAGTGCTGCTTGGTTGCGTTCGGCTTGATGCCGTAGTTGAAGGCGTGTAGAATAGCCGCGGCCTCGACGAAGGTGGCGTGTGTAGGGTTTGAAGAATCGAACTTCAATGGGTCCGGTGCGCGCTTCGGTCCGGACCAGAATGGCTGGCCAGAGCCGGTTGTGGAATCCTTAGGGAAGTTGTACAGCAACTGCGCAATGCTGTGGTTGTAGCTCTTCTCAAATTGCTGACGAGCCCAGATGATGCAGTCCTCGAAAGTGCGTGGCTTCTCGGTAACCAAGAAATCTCGCAGTGTCTCCAAAGTCTGCTTCTCATTGCCAGACTGCTTCAGTGACGCGCCAAGGTAGTCAGGCTGTGTGAGGTACAGGTTGACAACTTCCGGTCCCTTAACAAACAGCGAATCGAACACTTCACGCGCCCATGCAATGGTGTGCTCGATCCTGTTGGGGAAACTCCTAAGTGTGCACATAGGGAAAGACTTCTCCGGTGGATCTTGCGACGATGAGTAAGACTCTGTGATGAAGGGAAGGACGACCTGGGTGTTGCCCTTGGTACCGAGAGTACCGCTGTCGAGCAGTGGCTTGCGGAAGAAGACGCACCGACGATCAACGTATGTTCGTGCCTCGACGTTGTCAAGCGCATTGGTGACGCCGTCCAGGGAGTTCCAGAAAGTCTCGTTGAAAATTTCCTCAGTGTCAGGGCCGACCTTGTCAGACAAGACCTCGATCTTGTTGTTGAGGTCTGGGTTCATCGCCTGAACAGCCTTGGCTGCTGCTGCGCTCTTCAGCGAACCGACGTCGTGAGGTCGGAACAGGAACTGCCGGTTCAAGTTGCTCTTCTCGATCTGGTCGTTGTCGGTAACGGTGATCTTGCCCTCAGGACCGGCTGCAAGACCCATCAAAGCCCAGTTCTTCAACATCTCGCAACCAATGGCACCAGCGCCGACAAGGAACTGCTTGATGTTGCCGAGCTTCTTCTGGTACTCCTGACCAAGGACCGCGATCTGACCATCGTAACGCGAGCCAATCGGAGCGCACTGCTCCTCCGAGCGTGCAGTAGAAGTAGGTAGCGATTCGAGAGAGTCAAAGTACAGCCACTGCATGATCGGGTGAAACTTTCCAGAAACCGACTTGAGAACCTCCTGCGCCGCCAGACCACCAAAGAAAGCAGCAATCGGGCTAAGGTCACCACGTGCCTGGTAGCTGAGCTCCTTGATGAGCTTTTCATCAAGCTCGACCTTGTCCTCGCCCTGTCCAGCAAGGCTCTGCGCAATCTTCAGGACCTCGCCTGCGTCCGCCTCGTTGTGCGGTCGTGGGAATTCGCCGTTGTGGCTTTCAGCGAACTGGTGCAGGGCCTGGATGCCGACGTGAAGCTGCTGGGGGCGGTCGAACTTGGCGAAGTCGGAGATCATGAGCTCGGGCTTCGTGAGCTGCTGGCTGAGCGGCTCGAAATTGACAATCTTGGGCATCTTGACCTGAATATACTGGCCTCCACCCTTGTACTCCCCAAGCCCGGAAACATCGCCGATGGAGAATGTGTATGGTCCCTTGACTTCGATCTTGCGAGGCGCGCAACCATTCAGACTGTCCATGCCCTTGACCTCGGAGAAGGTAACCCAGTCGCCATCCTCAAGACCGTGTCGTGTCTCGTCCAGCGCCGAAACCAGACCCTCGGAATCGATTCCAGCGATGATACCGTTTGTGACATTCTCACCAGTGGGGTCACCGATTGTGAAGTTCTTGCCGAAGTCTGTGAAGATGGTACCGAAAAGACCGTATGTGTCGGTGATGACAACGTAGATGCTGTTGTCGTGGCAGTAATCTGCGATCTTGACTTGGTCCTTCAAAGTTGTGTCTGTGAGGACGACGACCTGGAACTGCTTCAACTGAGACAAGTCCGACGTCAGGTCCTTGCCTGCGTATTCCTGCACAGGTGTGTATGGGTTGAGTTCGGAGACGCGAGGGACGGTGACGGCCGCACGAGGCTTGCCTACGTCTTCGGGGCGCAGGAAGAACTGTGACGAGAGATCGGCGAGGGCGGCAGGCTTGGGGTCGTAAAGCGTCAATGACTTGACACCAGCGAGCGCAATGTTCTTTGCGATCTCGACACCAAGACCCCGCAGACCGGCTACGAGGACGTTCGAAGATCCCATGCGCTTCATGGCCTCGTGGCCGAGCACGTATAACTGTCTGCTGTAGAGCGACTCATCGATCTCGCCGGACGCCTCCCTGAGCTGTTCCACGGCCGCAGGAGGGTCGTCGACCTGCATCTTGTCCTGAGTTGCGTTAGTCATGGCGTTGGTTGGATTCGGGTATGTAGACGAGAGCAAGAGGGGACTGCGGCCATGATTGCCACTTAAGCAAGCCGCTGGTTGACTAATGCACAGCCTGCGCAACCCGCTCCGGCGCGTCTGCTTACTGATGCTGGGCACACTCACTGTCATCGTTTTCTTGTTCGGACTAGAGTCCTTGCTGGAGTGCTTTCGCTTCGACAGCTTGCCGGCTGATGTAGTAGACGGCGCTATCGTGATTGCCGTCGCCGGTGAGCTACTGCGGGGTGTGACGTATGGGGATAGGCGTGTATGGTACAGTTGATGCGGGGGTTGTTGGTAATGTCGACGAAGTAGTGGGAGGTGGAGTCGCTTTTGTGCTGGAAGGCAGCGGCGGCGGTGAAAGCTGTTGTTTGACTGCTCTCGCTGATCGAAGGTGCTGGACTGGAGCTCGACGCCTCACCCCACTTAGCTTGGCGCATGCGGTCATTGGCGCTAGCCACAGGCACCGGCCATACCAGTCCTCACCTTTCTGCTGCTCCATCTGATCTTCACATATCGTTTCGTAGGATCTAAGCCTGCTATGAGCTGATGTCACATTTCCTGCCCGGTCGCTGAAAAGAATTCAGCACGGAGAAGTCTAGTGGCACTCTTCAGCAACGCAGCATAGCAATGTGAGTAGTATTGGAAGACACTGCGCGGACAGGCCCGATATTATAACACTGATCTATTAAATTTACAAAGAGGTCTGTTGACATGGCACTGTTCTTCCAGACTCCATCAGACGAGTTGTGCTGCGACATGCTAGATACAGTCCACACAAACGAAACCACGACGCTGAACTCTCCCTCACTTAAAAATCTTGCTTGCAGCCTTCGTCCCCAACACAAGCAAGCCATCATAGTACAGCCATTATTCTCCTTCCAAGCTATGTGCTTTTCAGACCATGTTGTGCTGGTCGCCAAGGCGGATTTCTGATCAACGTCAGTCACAATTAGATCTGAAAGTAGCTGTCAACACACGGTGCTGGCGGACCTGGTATTGCTGCCACAGCGCGAACAGCCCGACACCAAGCTGGAGGGTACCGTACACAGTAGCGATGATGGCGACACCAGGCATTGTTGCGATGGTATGGGAAGTATGCGTTATGGATTTCGCAAGTCGGGAATGGGAATCGTTTGGCTTTGAAGCGTTTGAATGGTCTGCTCAAGGACTATTGGAGTTGAAGTGGGTGAGGATAGTAGGAAGGAAACCTGCCTGGGTTATATGCCTTTGTGAGTGTCCTTTCGAGTAGAGGATCTTGGGCACGCACGGTGAACGTTCTTTTGGACGCATGCTTCAATGTACTTTTGAGTGTACTTTTGAGTGAACCTCTAGGTGTACTTTTGGCTACGTGCATGCTGTCAAGTCATGTCAGACCGGTGCCGAGAAGGCAGACTAGAGCTGGGAGCCTATGGGATTCTTCATGCAGCCGGACATTGGATAGTCACCGATCAGCCTGACATGGTTGGGTAGCGCAACTTTGAAGTACCCTTTTGGAGTGTCCATTTGAAGTGCCCTTTTGAAGTGTCCATTCGAAATGTACCTTTGGAGTGTACTTTTGGAGTGCCTTTTGGGTAGGGTTGCGGCTTCGGATGACGCAGTCGCAGGACGCAGTAGCGAATCATAGCTTGTCGACGGTCGTATATATCGGCTGTGCGAGCTCGTGACATGTTCCAGACTAGCGGATGGTGGCTGCAGGGGCATGTTCTCCCGACGCACGGCTGTGGGTGGCTGTGTTAGCGTATCGTGGAGTGCCCTTTTGATGCGTCCTTTCCCAAGTACCCCTTTGGAAGTGTCCTTATGTGAATGACATGGACGGTGGTGGCTTGGTGCCCAGACGTGCCTCTGCTCTTCAATGCATGTACAAGGGTCTGTTGCCTGTGCAGTGCAATGCCGTCCAACCACAGTCAGGCGTTACCGCGTCAGAGTGCGAGCTGCTGCACGCCACAATGGCATCGCCGGGCGCAGACGATAGCGCGCGGCCCCCTTATGACCATTGTTGGAAATTCACGTCGTCTTGTGGGAGGGAGTTGATTTTCTCACAGCCTTTCCCTGTTCTGGAAGCCGCTCTTAGGTCTCACGTAAATGCGGGTTGTGATCAGGCTGAAACCTGATAGCACTCTTCACCCCTCGTCCACGCCGCTTCAGTCTTTCGTTTCGAACTTTTCATCATACTGTTCGATTTGGACACCTTGTTACAGAATCCTCTCGTCAGTTGTCCTGACCTATTCCCAGCTCAGGCTGAGCCTCGATCACCATGAAACCGGCCCCGCGGGGGCAAAGATTGACCAAAAATGACTGGAAAGTCCACGAGGCTGTCATTCGAAATCTGTTCTTGAAGGATGGGTTATCGTTACGCAAGGTCAAGGAGTTCATGGAAGAAAACCACCAATTTATCGCCACGTGAGTAAACCATTCATCTGTCAGTCCCACGCTACTCACACTAATTTAGGGAACGCCAATGGAAGCATCGCATAAAGCGATGGAAACTCGACAGGAATGTAAAAGAGCACGAGATGCGGGCAATAGTCCGGAAAAAGCAAAGTCGAGCCATGCTGGAGCCTGATCGACCTCAACTCAGTTTTCAAGTACGAGGGTTCGATGTTGATCCAAAGAAAATTACCCGCTGGATGAAGGAACATAACGTCCCAGATGATCAGCTCTTCACAGGGGATCCAGGTGCACGTAGGTCTCCGGACGTTGACATGTTATTTAGGAAGACTTGCTAACTCGCTTGAGGGACTCCACCTGACATCAGCTGCGATACACCTTCCCGACACGGCTCTCCGTCGGCAACTGGCGATGTGGAAATGACTGAAGCGATGTCTGCACCTCCAACAATGCTTATATCCGAAGATGCCTCCGCCCATGTGATAGACATAAGCACACCAGAGCCTTCGTCTCCAGCCATCGCTCGAAGTGCAGCAAGCGAGGCCACAAAACCAAAATGTTGGGTCGAAACTACCGACTTGTCATGGGCGTTTGACACACCATGGCAGGAGCTGATAAAGGGTCACATGAATGATCCAAAAGGCCGCCCGTTAGCCGCTCTAGTGGCTGCTCTCCGAGAAGAGGCTCGTAAGCGGGATCTACCGCTTTCTGATGGTACGCTAGCTGCGATGCTTCAAGCGGATTCTACCGCGTATAAATATCAGTCATTTGAACAATCTCAAGTTCTTGAAGGCGGCCTCTCTCAGGTATTCAAGTGGGATGTGCAGATTGAAAGGGAGGCAATCAGCAAATCTACTTTACTGGTGTTGGCGTCCGTACAGCGTATGCACACATCTGAAGAGCAGACAATCTTGTTGAATCTGCGCTTCAGAATAGGTTTAGGAAAGAGATACTACCGTGAGGGTCTTTCCGAATTCATAGCCATCAATGGTCCTGACACATCTGACGCACTTTTTGAAGCAATTGTTGAAGGAGACTTCGATGAAGTAGAGCGATTGTTGTCTGCTGGAGAAGCGACTGTATTTGATACGGATTTTGAAGATTCTCTTCCAATACAGGTAAGCTTAAACTCGGCAATGCTGAAGATGTTTGGCTTACTTGATCAGTTATCAGCCTACGATGGTAATGTGAGACTGACTCGGCTCTTGCTTGAACGAGGATCTCCCATCGTACATAAGAATTAGTAGGTGTTCTGTCCTAGTAGTCTCAGTAAGAGTACGGAGCCCCTGACTTGGGATAGGTCTCGCATAAATATTATAGAGGACATCTGGTCGGGGTTCGTATCGCGTTTCAGGTTTGATCTGAACGAAAGGCGCCACCTCTCCTTCGAGGACGATTTCTCACGATGCAGGGACTTGACGAAACTCGCCTCCAACTTTGGTGCACACATCGATGAGCTTACAGACCCTGACAATTACGACGGAAACATTCTATCCTACATCAAGGAAGCCCGGTCCTTGGAGTTACACCAGGTTCAGCAATTATTGCAGTACTTGGTTGACCTTGGTGTTGATCTCGAGTATCGCAACGTTCAAGGACTAACACCTTTACTTCACGCAATCGGCTTCAGCCCGCCGAACCCGGCCATCATCTCAGCATATCTGGAAATGAAGGCCAATATATGGGCTACAGACAATCGTGGACGAGGTTGTTTGCACATAGCCATCTGGCAATCACTTTTGTATCCCGACATATCGTCTTCAAAGCAGAAGGAAGTCATGGTCACACTGCTCCGAGCAGATACTAGATTCAAAGACCGGCCCATCACGCCTTCCCAAACACCTTTGATCGAGAGGTTTGTGCACGATATATGGGCTTGGAACACGTGGAAAGCAGTCTTCGAAGATCTAGGCTGGGACTTCACGGAAATGGACGAATACAGTATGGACGAATACAGTAGGGATCAGCATTCCCAACGATTAATCTTAGTGGGCCTTCTGGCGGGCATGGGCGATTGACATCCACAAGGAAAAGAACTACCACAACGCCAATTAAAACGGAGTCTTTCTAGGTAAAAAAGAAAATCAAACTCCGGATTGTACGCCTCGCACCGCTCGCCAATCTTTACCAAGCTTGCTAGACCAAAGCTGTGACTGCCATTCTGCTTAAAGAAAGAGTTCCATCGCGTCAATATACTGTTGGAGTAGAAAAGTTGATCAATTGATGGGACCGGAGTTCCGAGTTATAAGCTATCTACTAGCAAACAAACTAGCGGGGCATCGCTGCCCAATGAATGGATATTCCTTCCCCTGCCGGGAACCATCTTCCATCATAGACTACGCTGCTTGCAACGAACGTTGGACAACAAACAGCTTCGCAAACAAGTCCTCTACTCAAGGTGTTATTCTACTAATACCGAACAAACCACTCACCTACCTCATATCACCGAGCCCGAGAGCCCGAGACTGCGTACTCCACAACACTCCGCACCTCTCGCCCCCCCCCCCCCCCCCCCCCCCCCCCCCCCACAACAACCAACACAAACCCCCCCCCCACACAACACCCCCAACCAACCACAAACCAGCAAAAAACAAAACA
>JAFISE010000298.1:0-27706 GCA_022560025.1 Stagonosporopsis chrysanthemi
GGGGGGGGGGGGGGGGGGGGGGGGGGGGGGGGGGGGGGGGGGGGGGGGGGGGGGGGGGGGGGGGGGGGGGGGGGGGGGGGGGGGGGGGGGGGGGGGGTTCAACATCTCGGCCGTGACTGGCGCCATAACGTGATTGCGGCGTGTCAAATATGTATGTGAGCTTCTGTCGAAATAGCCCAACATATTATAGATCAACAGATGACGAACTTTTGCCTGTACAAAGTCTTGCCATTGCCGGTTTTATCAGCATCCTCGATGCTGGCCGATAAAGCTGTTGTCTTCTGAGGCTCCGGGCTCTCGTCTAAGACCCGGTGTCCAAAGTAATCTCCATCCATCCATCCATGCATATAGCAATCGCAGACAATGTGGTAGTTCCCAGTCCATTGTCCATCCTTTGCTTTCTCCTTGCGAATGATGAAAGGAGTCGTGTCGCCGTCGAAGATCACGACCTGATCGCCGAGCCAGAAGTGTTCACTTGCCAATCCTACGTAGCCTGAGCTCGTCTTTAGCAGTTTGCGACACGAGAGCTCATTCCTTTGCAGATTCGTGTATGCAGATGTCGCCCTCTCGTCCCGGCTTTTCGCCTGAGTCCACGAAATATCATACTTGGCCAGTCTAAGATCGATGGACCTAAATGTGGATAGAAGCACGGTGGTCATGGCTGCAGGGTGGTAGGGAGAATTATGAGGTGCAAGGATATCTGCTTCCGGACTCGTCTCTCGAGGTACTCCTTCCCTGTCAACTATCCTTTTCATGCTCTCATAGCCTGGCATGAGGTATTGAGAGGATCTTGAAAGTCTATGCAACGATAACTGGTGTTTCTTCGTCTTCCCAATTTTCTGTTTGTTTGTGCCCCACCCTGCGCTGTAGAAGCGTGCGTGGTCGACGATATCGTCGATGTACACACCCGTGATTATCAGTTGGCCCTTATCAGTGGCCCGCAGTCGAGGGGAAA
The DNA here is from genome assembly GCA_022560025.1 of Stagonosporopsis chrysanthemi. Taxonomy (NCBI): domain Eukaryota; kingdom Fungi; phylum Ascomycota; class Dothideomycetes; order Pleosporales; family Didymellaceae; genus Stagonosporopsis; species Stagonosporopsis chrysanthemi. The sequence goes on from JAFISE010000298.1 coordinate 956, forward strand.
CAGTTCCGCCAGACAGCCATAGCGATGACGGATGCCACATCCTACTGCCTGGGACTGGATTTCGTGCCAGAAAAGGGACCCAAGATGGCTGCTGTGACTCATGGGATGCAATGCAACATTCATGCAGGATCGACAGGTTGCCACCTTCAAGATTACTCCTGGTGAAATCTTGAAAGACTTGAGCAGGGGAACTCTTATAGTTCGGCTTCAAGACAATCTCCTTAAGCATTCCCAGCAGGCCGTAGACGCGATCCACATCCCTTTCGCATCGACGGCTCCGTGCAATATCGTAAATACTTTGAGCTAGCAGATTCGGTCTTCCTTCGTGAAAGATACGTCGAACGTCGAAAAGTTCCTTGATGGATTGCGCGAGTTCCAACATCTCAAATGCTTCTTCTAGATCAAAATTGCTTGCTTCCTTCTTGATGACATGAATAATCCCTTCAAGGGCACGGAGCAATAGGTCCTTGTTGAAAGCTAGCGAGCCACAGTGGAACTCCACGTCTTTGGCAAGAACGAACTCCTGTATGACCCATATACGGGTGAACCTGAAATAGTTGGTATGCGCAATTCACCAAGCTGTCTCTCAAGATAAGCAAGGAGCATGCTGAACTCACCACCCAGAAGTAAGACACGACATCCTAAGAAATCGTGCGGATGGAGTGAAGTCTTTCAAAGCTTTGGGGATATCCGGCGGGAAAGAGCTCACAGCTTTGTCACTGAAGGACGCGACAACCTCAAGGTGCGATGCACCTCTCTTTTGCATCACGGGAAGTAGAGGAAAGGGTGCAAGCCAAACAAGAACGCGTGTGGCACGTTGATATATGGCTTCCATGAGTGCAACCTGTTGGCCTCGCTCGTTTGAATCAAGTTGGTTGATGCATACGGCGTCAGCCCAAAGCATGCGTGGTCTGTTTTCCAGTCGGAGCTGTTGGAGCGCGTCGAACAGGTTCTTGGTAATCAACGTGGAGTCATACTGGTTGGCGTTATCGTCTCGCTGGATGTAAAGCGGTTTTGTAGGAGGATCTATGCCCCACCTGTACGACAGCGCCTCGTACGGATCCGAATGTAGAGTCGAGCTCTCTACCAGCTGGCATTGCAAAGGTGCCTCAAAGCTACCATCTGAACGTGCGAGACGAATGACTCGGATTGACTTCTCTGACTTGAGGGGTGCATATGTGTAGGTGGAGGAAGCTTCCATGGTGCGTGTCTCGGTGTCGATAAGGATCGTTTGAGCGGACCCGCACAATCAGCGATTTTATCAGAGCTGATGTATAACGGTGCTCTCAGCTCAAGGTACTTATCATATTATGCGGCTGCAAAGGGTGCCGCATGACACGTTGTCATGCAGATAACACAGCCTTGTGCAACCATCAACCTTAGAAGACCCACATGTTCCGGTCAGACCCGACGTCAAGCCTGCAGTGATTCCAAAGTACTAAACAAAAGCTCCTATGCTGTATAGCAGATAGCGGATTATTTTTGATGGTGCTGTATAGACGATTGGGAAAGCCTGAATCAGGGTTCGCAGGTCAAACAATCAGGAGCGGCTCTTGACAAAATAGTTTACCACATCATGGCACTCCATACATTTCGACAAGCACCAAAAGAGTTGAGTATCATTCTTATAAAAGGGTGGAGTGGGATAGAGTGAAGGACGAGATGGGAGGTACAAGGGTTTCGGATTTTGCGTGAGAGGCATATAGAAGATGGCTGAATCGCGTTGTCGCAAGAGGTCTCATACTGGGATGGATGACTCTATGCGATTTGCAGTCTTCTGCCCCGGGGAACATTAATATCAACAATCTGCAACTACGTCCCCACTAGCTGCCCCCAGGAACCGGAATCCCACTCGCACTCCTCTTCTTCCCCACCGCCTTCTTCCCCTCCCTCTTTTTCCCCTCTCCATCTCCCTGTTCCCGCAGACTCCCCACACTCCCTACACTCAACCGACTCCCCCCCTTCTTCACACCCCCACTCTCCCCATGCCCTTCACCCACGACAACAGCACTAACCGCCTTCGCACTGCCGAGACTAATGCCCCGTTCCCCAAACCTGCTCTGCCGGCCACTCGCATTACCCGTGCCCGCGCTATTCGTCGACTCGAAGCTGCGCTTTGCCTTGACCGTCTTGTTTGGCGTGCTGGGCTCGGTGCCTGCGACGTCGTCGCTGGACCACCAGCCTTCGGGCCGCGAGGTGGAGGTCTGGGTCGTGAGTTGGGAGTCGTGGGCTGATGCGGCGGGGGAGGAGAGGGTGTGGACGGCGATTACTTTAGAGGCAGGCGAGGGTGTTGTTGGTGGTACGGGTTCTTTGAGGGCGTCGAGCGGGGTTTGGGGTGGTTGGGAGATTGCGTAGTGAGGTGGCGGGCTGTCTTTGAAGGGGAAGTTGGTGTGCGAGTGCGGTGGACTGCGGGGGGTGGTGCCGCGTGGGTGCGGGATGCGTGTTATTTGTGCGAGGCGGGAGCGAGGACTAGGTTCTTTGTCTTCGTCGTCGCTCATGATGGTGCGGCGCGTGAGTTGCGAGACTTTCGTAGCGGGCGAACCTGCGGGGCTGGAGTCGCTTGCGCCGTCATGGTCGGGCGGGGCGATCTGGCGTGGCGAGGGCAGAGGTTTGCTGAAGTGGACTGGAGAGCGCAACGCTTTGTTCTTGTACGTATCAATCGTGTTGGAAGGGGCTGGTGCAGAAGCAGCGTGCTTGTCGAGCGCCTCGAAGACGTGCGGGAAGACGAGTTTGTCGACTGAGGACGCCCAGAGGAAATCAAGGTGTTCGTAGTGGGGGATCTCTTTGGCGACGGTGTGGCGGGGAAGCTCCTTGAGCATGACATTAATGTCAACCAAGCTGTCTGAGCCACCCCAAACAAGGACGATGGGCGTCTTGATGTTGCGTGTGGGGAATTTGGCGACCTTGTAGTACTTTGAACGGTTGGAGGTGATTGGGTTTGGCGCCTCGTCGTCGTACATCTGGAAGACGCCATTGCGAATGATCTGAAACCAGTGCACTACGCTCTTCGTCGACGTGTACGAGTACAAATGTGGGTAGCTCGCCAGCTTCTGATCCGGGGTGATGTTGACAGCAGTCCAATTGAACAAGAACCTCAGACTCGTATCGATCAGTCTGACGAAAATCGGTGGGTACAGGATCGACTGCCACATGGTCGCAGAAGCCAGAATGGCCTTTCTCCCAAACGCCAGGTACAGGATATCCGGGCTGGCCTTGACGAACGAGTCGACGATTCCACTAGCAACGCCCTTGGGACTCATAGCCGGCGCCAGCGCAATAAACACATCTACCTTCTCGTTCAGCGTGGGATGAATGCTGAGCGTGGCAAACGCCTGCGCCGTGCCCTGGCTAAACCCAATATAACTCAGACTGGGCTGATGGGTAGTTTCAAGAATATACGCAATCGAATCCGGGATATCATGGAAGGCAAACTGATCCATGCTAAAGTTCCAGAACTTGGGGTCCGTGGGCGCCGTATGGATGCTCTTCTTGCTGTACTTGTTTCCGCGGTTGTTGCCGAGCCAGACGTCGTAGCCGCGCTCGACGAGCTCAAAGGGCAGACAGCGCTCGCGCTCCGTCAGACACACCCACACCTCACTGTTCATCATCAGGCCGTGGTGCAGGTACACGACCTTCTTCTTCAGGCCGTCTTTGCCCGGCCCGGCGTTGACGCGCTCGCCTTCCTCGCCGCGCTTCCAGCCCAGCCGGTGCAGGCCCAGCAGGTACCCGTCGCCGGTCTGCACAATGTGCTCCTCGCAGTAGTAGCCGTACAGCTCGCATAGCTCGGTGAAGTCGCCGGCATTGGCAATGGCGGTCCAGACGTCTTTCTTCCTGTCACGCGACCGTCGCGAGGACGGGGAGGAGAGCTGGTTGAAGAGGCGGCGAGTGATGCGGTAGCAGGCATTGATGATAGGCGTGGGGAGGGCGAGGGTGATGACGGCAATGACGGATTCGAGGGCGATGAGGAGGATCGAGAGGAGAAGGGCGAAGTACTCGCGCAGGTGCAGGCGGCCGAGGAACGGGATACGGAGAGCCATGTCGAGCGCGTCGTGCGAGTCGAAGCTCCTCTGTGATGGAAAATGGTCGTGTGCGTCTCAACGCTCTTCCTCCATCAACAAAAGACGAGCACGCGATACCGTCTCAGAGATGAAGTCGAAAGAAACAAACGTGCCCCCGAACGTGCACCGTTCCGCTCTCATCACCCCCAAATGTGGAGAAATGACGTCTCATCTTGCCCGTCCTGACATGTGACGCCGCCCTAGCAGTCCAGCCCAGCCCAGTCCTGAAGCACTCCCGCGGCCAGCAGCCAGCCGCGCCGTTGTCTTGGCGCGTCCAAACGCCGACGAAACCGAACCACGCAAGCAGCGTGCGATCTCAACATCGAATGCGCCGCAGCACACTCGCGCCGCAACCATGCCTCAATCATGTAAAGACATCCGTACGTCCCCTTCTTTTCCTTCATTGCTTACAGGACGCTAATCCACACCCCCAGGAGCCGCTCTAGCCTTCTGCCTGCAGAACAGCGACTGCATCATGATCGAGCGCCACACGCCCGGCGACTGCCTGCGGCCCCCGCTGAAATACACCCTGCCGACGCAATGCCAGCAGCTGCAGAAAGGCTATGCCGAGTGCAAAAAGGGCATGATCGACATGCGGAAAAGGTTCCGTGGGAACAGGCCCATTGCCGTGCAGGGCCAACTGGAGACGGGCGCGTTTGGGCAGGGCAGGGCTGAGGCGGATGAGAAGCAGGGCACGATTGAGGAGAGGGGGTACATGCTCTATGCGGGGAGGCCGTACAAGGATGTCAAGGAGACGAAGGGGGATGAGGATCCCGAGGGCAAGGGGTTGGAGAGGTGAGGGGATTTGTGAAGATAAGAAATGAGGGCTTTTGTTACATCAACGGCGTCGTGCATGGATGCCATGAGGCCATCTCCTCTCTGTATCATCACGGCATGTAAGAACACTGTACAAGAATATGCAGGTCACATTGCTATGGACACCTGCGATCCAGCAAAGACGACTTGGCAAGCATGGAAGACAAGAGGCGAGGTACTCAGATCAGGACTCTGGACACACCTCTCGCAGAATACCGGAAGTCATAGAAACTCAGACGTCAGAAAACCAATGCTAACCACCATCTTCAAAGGCAGGTGAGTGCTCCGTTGCGTTTGTCCATCGCACATAGGCCGCTGCAGCATATCTCCAGATCAGATCCGCAGTCCTCTATTCAGAGTCAGTCATGCAGAAGTAAACAAGATCGAATGAACGGGTACCTCCAGGCGACAGACAACCTGATGACGCTCCTTCCTAGAGCTCACTGCGATCGATGCCGCCATGAGAAAAGGCGTCCTTCATGAGACGCTTGACGAACTGGCGGGGAACCAGAATAGGCAAGTCATCGTCGTACAGCCAATCATCCTCGGAGGTTAGCATCATGAAGTTTACCGCAGGACAGCTATCAGCGACCTCTGCGAAGCGCCAGCCATTCTTGATCAGTTGGATGAGATTGGAACGTGAAAATAGCTCCGTGTCTTCATGGTCGCAACCTGATATGTTCCTGCAGATTGGCACGGAATTGACAGCCAATGCGGAATCCATGCAGATGTCCATGCCGTTGCCAGCCATTGCGGCGCCAACAAGCATCGAGAGGATGCTGACGAGCTTCATTGTAAGGAGTGTACGTTGTCTTGGCTGTGATGTGTGGTCGACCTGGATATCGTGGTGTGTGGTATTTGTAAGTTTGTTGTGCAAAGCGGACGTGGTATAGTTTGGTATAATATGGGATAACAGTGCAGTGGTGTAGCGTATGTCGGTGGTGGATGGAGGAAGAAGTCTGGCTGCGGCGCAAGAGAACAATTTAAGGGGCAGCCAGCACCCCTTCCTCGCTATCGCGTTGGTGACTGCTCCTGACTGCGTTTGTCTCTCTGGAGGTCGTTGCGTAGCTGGTCAGTACAAGTCCCTTGGGAAGGCGCAGACCGTCAACGTTGCAGTGGAGCTGTCAACCATACCACCCATCTCAAGGATCTATGCTATTCCCGCTGGCACAAGAATAGTGTGTCTGTGATTTTCAGTAACTGTTTCTGGCTTACCTTCGTCACAGAATGAAGACGTACGGACTGTCAAAGCACTCGTCCCAGCCTGCTTCTCCGCGCGTCCAGTATCGTCGCAGGACAGCTCGAGCTTTCAAGGGGCTACTCGTGCCAAGAAGTCGACTGTGATCCTCTAGCCGCCTCTCGATCCAACGCCGTATCCCTTGATCATCGTGGTAGCCTGCTTCAACGCCAAGTACAGCTAGTGGGAATAACGCGTATTTGACCAGGTGTCGTGACGGGGCGGTAGTCTTCAGGTTCTCGAACAACCGCTTACCGTGAACGGTACGCATGGTGTCCATTTCCAAACTCTCAGGAAGCGCACCAACAGCTTGGAGAGACATAGTACAGTATAGTGCAATGGCCGATTGGTAAGTTGACCCGATCAACTGCCAATCAGTGTAACGCTCGCCAGGCTGAGCCCAGTCTTCTGGAGAAAACGCCTCGATTCGAGCGAGGATATCGTGCGCATCTAGATTATACTGAACTGTATCCTCAAAGGGCGACGTGGCGACCTCTTGTCTCAGGCGATTGATGCGGATGACCTCGATGAACAGCGTCGGCGGACATAGTATATAAGGGAAGATCAGGCTGTACATTTGTTCCACTTCCTTGATGTGCTGTTCGAGCTGCTCAGTGATGTCGATCTGCTCGGAGCCTGGTCCAAGACTATTGGAAAAGGTTATGATGCTGCGGAGTGTCAGGCAGTGCTATGGCGGGATTTGAGATGAACTCACATCAGAAAAATGACCAGCGCTGATGTCAAATATGGCGCTGTACGCAAGATTTGCTCAACACCGCCCCGTATATCAAGTAGCTGTTTGATACCTTTTGCATGGGATCGCCAGTCCCCGGAGCTGGCGTTCTGAACCTGGAGGAATTCGATCAGCCCTGTAACTGACAGCAGCAAGGTAAGCGATATTACTTACTTCCATGGCCATGAACATCAGAATACTACTGATAGTGAGATCACTGCTGCGCGTCGTCTCTTTTGCAACGTTCTCGCTGAGAGCCCGGATGGCAAGACCTCGATACTTATAGACCTTGGATCGATTGCTGGCGATGACGGCACGATTGGAGCCTGGCGGTAATGTGTGTATGTAATGATTGACACCCAGACAGACGAGTGTGTGGTGCATTGCAGGGGGTAAAACATGCAAAGCCCACAACGGAAAAGTAATGATAGCTGGGTTGGGTGCCAAAACGTCAGTCTCTCTGACCTCAGGCAGAATCCTAGTGTTGACTCACAGTGTGAGTACTACGACACCTTTCACATCAAGACACGAACTTACAATAGTTGACGGACTGCACCACCTCACAAGTCTCATTGGACAGATAATCATACGATGGTAGCTGATTCATCTCCATGATCCACAACAGTCGCCGTAACTTTGCAAGGGGGTCTCGCTCAGTGGGGAACAAGACCTTGGCCTCCCAACCGTGCTCTGGTTTCAAGACTTTCTTGAGATGTTTCTGGCTGCCAATTCGCCAGATACGATTTGCCAGTGCAATATTTGCTGAGGTTTCGGCAGACATTACCGCGATGTGCTCCGCCTGCTCCTCCTCTGTCAGGCTGTGCCACCATGTTGCGTTGTCTTCAAGGACCAACATGCTTGCGAGCTGGTTCTTGTAGAGTTCGATAGCTTCGGGACTAAGTTGGGGCTCCAGGGTAACGGGCCACTCAAGGATCGGGCTATCATCTCGTACAATAAATTCTGGCACATCAAAATTTTCCGGTCCTTCAGGCTCTGCAACGGGTGGAATAGGAATGGTTGGCGCGATGGGTTGGGCATCCTTTGGCCGGATCGTATACACCTTCGGCGCGCCATTCTTCTTTCTTCGTCTTGAAGTCACTCTCCCGGGTTCTACCCACTGCAGCGGCTTCTGGTCATCGTAACCCGGGCAATCCTTGCCAGCCTTGATGCATTTCTTGCAGTGAGGCAAGGTGTGATCACATACTAAGCGTCGTTTAGAACACTCCCAGCACTGTCGAGTTGCTTTCTTTTCTCCACTTTCGGCTCGCTTCATGGTTTCGTTCGGGAACGACAGTAGTCGAGGTCGCGCGGCACGTACTAGAGTCGAGTCGGTTGTGGCCGGATAACTGTCTAGACATTGGATGCGTGCTGCTCTGCATCTTTATTGCCTTTGGTGGTCGAGCTCAATGCCTCTGGCTGGTAGGGCTGACATGTGCCCCACCTGTCGTTGACAGTGTCAGCAGCCTCAATTCTTGGCCATATTATTGTCCGAAAACAGCCTAGTGGGCGAGGCTTGGTACGCTTTCGACGGTTCGGTCAAGCCGAAGCGAATCTTGATCAAGCAAATGAGTGATTGCGTTGCATGTTGGTACGGAGTGGCTCGCTTCTCCTGGCAGGATGTGGTCGTGGTGGTTGGCTAGGAAGCGAAGGTGAGGAAAGAACAAAGAGTGCGACGTCATTGCTGACCTCGCTCAGGCTGTGTGCGTCCTATGCATCACGAACTTTTCCATTACATTACACAGTACTCAGGCACCATTGAGATGACAACGGCACAGTTGATTCGTGATCCAAGAAGTTGCCACTTAGATGGCTCAGGGACACGGTAAGTGCCGACAAGACCACATGAACATCGCGAAGTGGTAGACTGTAGCACAGATCATTCGCGCTGCCCGATTGTTAACTCGAACAGATTGATGGTCCAAGTACAGCCACATTGCGGCGAGAGCTTGCTTCGAGTATCTGTTCCCACCTCAATGTTCTCCGCACCCAGGTCGGAGAAGCATGATATGTATGATTGGCCTGCAAAATTGCTCATTGGCTGCATTCCATTGTGTGCCGATCTGCTTTGGGGCAATAGGTCGCAACTACATTATTGGTATGCATGAGAGCGATTATAAGTACGGACGAAAGTGTTCGAAGAACAGCGCGTTTGTTGACACACAACTTCAAAGCACTTCATCATGACAGCAGACGGCAGACCAGTCGAAGGCAGTCTCTACATTTACGCACCTAATAAAGTCGCACCCCCCATCTTCGCAGTATGGTTCCTTGGCGCAACGATTATGCACACATGGCAGTGCATCAGCCTCAGGTCCTGGAGAGTCAGTGGACTACATCCCCTCTGCGCGTTGATGTCCACAGCTGGCTTCGCCCTTCGCGCATACGACGCTTGGAATTACGACAATGTCAGCACATATATTGCAAGCACACTTCTCATCTACTGCGCCCCTCCGCTTCTTGAGCTGGCCAACTACCACGTCCTCGGGCGCATTCTGTACTACGTTCCTTACTTCGCTCCACTCCATCCAGGGCGCACACTTACTACCTTTGGGTTTTTCTCCGCCGCTGTGGAAGTCATGAATGCTCTTGGTGTCTCGTATCTGATGACGCCAAAAGTTGGTGAAAGCAAGCAGAGTCTCGGTCACGCATTGATGAAAGCATCGCTCATCTGCCAGTTAGCCATCATCTCAGTATTCAACATCATGACTGGAGTCTTTCACAGACGTTGCACAAGAGCTGGCATCACGTCGCGCAGCGTTCAAGGCCCGCTTTGGACGATGTATATCAGCATGACACTTATATTGATCCGCACAATCTACCGCGTCGTCGAACACTTTGGTACTAGCCAAATCCCCGCCAACCCGCCGCCGGGTTGGAATTCCATGTCATTGTCGCCGATTGTAAGGTATGAGTGGTTCTTCTGGGTCTTTGAAGCGAGCTTGATGCTTGTGAATACGGTTTTGTGGAACATCAGACACCCACGGCTCTTCCTTCCAGAAGACTACCATGTCTACCTCGCACAGGATGGGAAAACAGAGCTCAGAGGACCCGGATGGAAAGACGAAATGCCCTGGTTCATGACACTCATCGATCCCTGTGGTTTGACGGCGACGGTGACAGGAGGTGGAAGAAAAAGAGAGAAGCCGTTTTGGGAGGCGAACGGATTCGAGCACATCCCCCTTGTTGAGACTAAGAATGGAGGGTTGAAAACCTCGCGAGCTCTCGCTGATAGCGTTTAGTAAAACATTAAACGTTGAGGCATTTCCGAGATTTTCATCGACGTACCTTGATACCTTCAAGGCTAGACGTAATATTCACAGACTTGTCTCAGAACATTTATCAAAATTAGACTGTTGTATGAAACAAATATCTATCTTCCTTGAAATCATACCTCAAGAGCTTCCTGCTCAACCTTGCTCCCACCGTTGGGCAATGGCACCCTAAACACAGCGTATGGTAGCTGTCGCCTTTCAACACCACCCCAGTGCGCTGGCCGACGCCAAAGCTGGTTCTGCGTGAAATAGATGTAACCATCAAAACCAACAAACACAGCATCCGTCCAGGCGAACCTTGGGTCGCGCACAAGTGTGGAGAGAAATCCAGTCGCAGGATCAAACATCGAGATTGAGTTGTCTTCCAGGTTGCCCGCGTAGACGATATTGTTCGTGTCCGTGTCCATACCATCCTTGAACCCCGTCTCACCGTGGTATCGAACGCCAGCTCGAGCACGAATCTCAGCACCCGGCGAACGATCGCGTAGAAGCGTCGTAGGGCAGGACCAGAGTTCGCGGCCGCCGGTCGTCGCGAAGAAGAGTGTTCCACTGTCTGCAGACAGCGCGATGCCATCAGCACCGAAATTGATGTTGTTGATGGGGTTTCCGTTGGTTTCGTTAAGATACAGAGGCTCGCCCCAGATAGTGGGAACGAAACCTGCATTGGCTTGAACTGCATCGGCCAACACAAGGCGACGCCAGGCTTCGCCAGTTCCTAGATCGACTACCACAATGGCGTTGCGGCCTTCGGGCGAGGAGTCGGTGATGTAGGCAACACCCTGTCCGGACTCCGATAAATCTGGATTCAGATCAACTCGCACATCGTTCAAATAAGAGTCAGCTGGTGCAGCCATTGGATCAAAAACAATTGTCGTGAATGGCTCGTTGGTCTCAAGATCGATACCAATCAGTTTTGCACCTCCAGGGCTGGCGTTAAGAATCGTGCCATTGGAGGTCGCGAGACGTCCGGTATCGAGCACCCACATGCGGTCTGCACCATCAATAATGACACTTTGTACGCCGACAAGGTGATCGGCGCTTCCTGCTGCAACTGCTGGGTACGTGGAGTTATTCACAAGGCCTTGAGGTGGGTTATTGTATTCCAGGCTTGGGTAAGCCCACTCCGTGTTGTTTGGGAAGAGTTCGGCAAGAGTGTAAGCCAGGTTTTCAGGGTCAAGAGCTCGAGGGTAGTTTGAGAACATGCGACCAGATCTTGACACGGCAATGCCTTTTGGTTGTCAGTCGACGCTGGACGGACAAATGTCCCAAGACTTGCCTGTTGGCCAAAGGTCGTTATAGAGATGAACGAGTTCGGGTGTTGGGCCAAAAGTTAGAGGCTCGGAGAGCATGCCAGGGTCTTCCTGCACTGTTATGTTGCGCCGAGTAGCATTCTGCGCACTTGTGGCAGCAGCCAGCGCTGCAACGAGCACTGTTCTCAACATGGCGGTGGGATTGAGATTCCAGACGTATCACGAGTCTCTCTACAGCAAGTCCTGCTATAAGTACTTCCCGCGGCGTTACGACTATGTCATCGCCGAGACACCTATTCACAGTCGTCGTCCTTCGTGGGTCTTGGCTACAAGCCTCGTTCAATCAACATCGTATCTCCGGCTCGTGCCGCGCGCCATACATGGAAATCGGAGATCAGGTACGCGTTTAACTCGTCCGATCAGTGACGTAGAGCATTTGATTTGACTTGTTGCGGGGTAGAATCTCTTGGTAGACCTCTCATGTTGACGTTGCCATCGCGGACGTAAGATTGGGTGCGATGGTAACGTCGTTTTGCCATTACAAAAACATCAGTCAGGTACGCGCATGTTGAGCGAAGTCTTTAAAAACTGTGCATGAGTTGACGACGATGACGATGCGTGCCCTGCCAGGCAGCCAAGACTTCAGGCTCCATGACCAGCACAGTCTTGTCTCGAGCTCATCCGGCAGACACGCGATTGGAGCCCCCAACGTCTAATTCCAAGACTGGAAGCATGAACAGCGCTCGATAGATGAAGTGGAGCGTCATAGTGATGTGGTCCAAGTAGGACTGCGATGGGGAAGATGTTTTGTAACGAAGTGGGGCTCAAAAGGGCGGGGGCTGGCGCCAGTGCTGTTGATCACGACGCGCCCTCTAGGAGAACGAAGCATCTCTCCTCACAGACACACCGCCCTTCCATACAATAACACTACAATCTCTTAGTATAGAGGCCATAGCACTAGTGTGGCTAGGATGGTTGCAGCCTCTGATCAAGCTATTACCGCTGCTTGGAGAGTGAAACCTGCCTGTACGAACGCAGCACCGCCTCAGACATACACTCGAGGACCAACCCGCCCTTTCCGTTCACCGATGCTGTAAGGTGGTAGTGCGCCTAGTTGATCATAAAAGTGATCACACTGCCCACTTTCGTCTAAACATGCATGTGGCAAACATGCACCCATCCATCAACACAGGACTTCTCCGGACCCTACCCTCAGACAAGTTATGTTCGGAGCTCAGGAGTCTACAACTGCTTGTACCGGAAGACGTGATTACAGATCAGCTTCTGGATGCCATTGAGCGAGGGTCAATTCCGCTGTCCGTGGTAGACGCCTGGTTCCGTGTTTGCAAGTCGCCAGTCGTTGTCCGACAAGCACTGAAACAACAGGTGTCAGTGCGAGTCAGATACTTGGGGATTGGGCATCTTAGGACTGGCCTCAAGTCGACGCAATGGGAGCAGTTTTGGGAGGGTCTGGGCGGGACGGTTGGTTTACTGGACCTCCTCAGCGACCTTTCGGTAGAAGAAGTGAAGGTGGCCTGCAAGGTAATCGGCCGCTGCGCAAGAATCGATAAACATTCTGGCCGGAAACAGGAGCGGGTTACGGAGCTCTTCAAGGCGCTACATCCCAACGTCTTTTCCGATGCAGTAGCGAGAACAAACGACCAAAGGCCTTTGACCAAATTCTACCAAGCGCTCGTGCCAAGTTGCACTCAAGAGCTCGTCGATTGGGTTATGAGCGAAGAGCAAGTGGGAAAATGGCAGCATGTGAGAGAAAAGAAGTTGCTAGAGACTCATTCTGGCAATATTGGGAAAGCGGTGATCCGTACCTTTTCTGCGCCTTCGACACCCGAGCATCCATCGTCCGACACGAGGGGCAAAGAGCTTTTAAAGAGATTGTCTACACAGTACCCATCGAGCTCCACTTCGGAATCAAGGTTTTCAGCTTCAATGACGTTCGCCCTTCGACTGCTCCGCAACATCGTTGACTCAGATTCGCAACAATTCGAGGCCGACTGGGTTATCGCCACGCTCATCCAGCCATTACTCAGGCGGGCTGTTCGTAAGCATGCTAGCTGGTTAAGGATTCAGGAGATCGTTGCACTCACTCTGGAGTTTTTGCAGAAGAACCACCATGCTTCTAAATTCCTTACCGGACGCAAAGGCGATATATTGCACTTGGTCGCCTTGTGCTGGTCACGACGGTCATCTCTCTTTCAGTCATCTTTCGAGCGCTTGCTCAAAATCGTTTTCCGCGAAGGGGCTTCTTTTAGGGAGTTCGAGAGTCTCCTCATAGAAGTTCCCAGATCTCGGCGCTACGCACTGTTGCGTCTGTCCTGCATGAAGGTCATGGGTGTAAACCTTGATGTGGAGCATGACCTTACCAGGGCTCAAGGTACACTGTATCCCATATTATTGAGCAGACTTAACGCTCCTGACGCACTGGGTCTTTTCCAGCGCCTACGTAGTGCTAGAGGCGATGAAAATCTTGCTATCATGCCGCTTCATGCCCAGGTCTGGGACCTTCCGGTCAACTATGAAGGAAAACCAGGGCCGGACATATGTTATCTAATGCTACTCAATCGCAATGGGCGATGTCAGGAAGCAGAGTTATATGCCTCCAAAATTATGGAAACTGGGAAAAAGAAAATCAGTACTACATCCGACAGACAGCTCCGTGCAGGGCGTGCGCTGTCTGTCTGGGCGTACGCTCAAGCTAGCGGGTCTCTTGCTCTGCTATCCGACACTGTACATTGGGCTGCGGGGTTCATTCGAGACCAGCTGACCGCCTCGACGCTCTTCACAACGTACTACGACGAGACCTATGAATTGCTGTCTGGATTCTTGATAACACAAGATCTACTGCAACGACCACAACTCGTACATCAGCGAGTCAAGCAAGCCAACGAGGTGCTAATGGACCTTCTTGGCATTGCCTGCGCAGCGATACGTGAGCCTCATTTCAATGCAGACGACTGGCAGAAAACCCTAGATTTGTTCACGGAAGTAGTCAAGGAGCGCGTGAGGCTCTCCACAGCCTTGAAGAAGAACGTGGCAGCTTCTGAAGACCGAATTTACGACGACTTGTGGAAGGACACTATCGATCTGCTTTTGCGCGCTGAGAGATGCCTTAATGATGAGGAAAACGATGGCCTTCGCTTCGGGACAATGAGCGGCATCATCAACTGGCAAGTCGTTTTCTCCGCCATACGCCTGGGTGCTTGTGGAAAAGATGTGTGGCAGTTCCTCGACGAACTAGCCAAGGCAAGGAATGATTTGTGGGTAGATTTGAGAATAGGCAGGTTTCCTGATGTCCTCAGTCTGCCAGAGCCATTTCCGCGTGGGCTTCCAGTCCAAAGTCTGCTCTCTATACGGGAGCCCTATCCAAGCCCTGGGCAGCCGACATGGAGTTCAGGCTATCACGATTCTAATGGAGACTGGAGCCCGGACATCACGAACCTTTCCGAAGTGTCCCCCTATACCTTCTCAAGAGTCAAACAGACTCTATTTCTGGATCCAGAGACTGCTCTGAGGCCAGTCCTGCAAGACCAGTCTGTGCATCAAGCCTTCGGTATGTTTGTGGATAGCTACACGTACGCCCTCCGACTGTACATTCCTGATATCTGTGATGGCCATGAAAAGGAGATGCGGCTGAGGGACGTATGGGAACATGCTACAGGCCCTTTGAGCGCACAGAGAATGGATCAACAAGAGGCTGTCAGATACTGGAAGCGGTCCATCCCACCTTATCTGCTGCAGCTACTTGGCAAAGTCGTCCCTGAAGCTGGACGAGGAAAGTGGCCAAGGTTGCCGAAGTGGGATAATGCTTTGGAAGCTCAAGAGTGGGATCCATTTGATGGCCAACCTGCTGATGTGATGATTGTAAAGCGTGAACTTGGAGCTGCAACGTACGTCGACTTCTCTGCGCTTGGTGAGTATGGCGGTTCTGAGTGGTCTCGATGCACCTGGAACGCGCAACCTGAACTTCATCCATCCATTCCTGCTCTGGAATTCTCTCGTTGCTCCATATGGGAGCCCAACTCATACAGAGTCGGATCTGAGTCGCACGAAGCTGCTGTCTTGGCAGCGCTGTTGTTTTTGGACGCCAGATACGGTACAGATCAGAGGCTCTTAGCAACGCCATTCCCATCACCGAACGACATCCGATATCCCTGCCTGTACCTGGAAGAAGAGTTCCTCTCTGACGACGAGCTGAGAATATCAGATGCCGCATCCTACGCTGCTCACTACTCTGCACCTTTGACAATGGTATCCAAAGTTGCTGCAGAACTTCACGAGAGAGACATGTCCAGATCTGTGGATAAGACAAGAAAGAAACCATCAAACATCCTGGGGAGTGCATTATTTACCCTCATCAGAGGTTTAATTCGGAGCGATAGGCCCGCTATCGCCATTGATTTTGTGTTGAAAGCAATCATCGATGACCCGGAGACTAGTTCCTGGGGTCGCTCGCTCCTCAACCATGGGTTCCTGCAACGTCTCTCAGCTTCGGACGTGAATAAATGCATGTCGATATTGGCTGAGTCCGTCTGTGAAAAGCTCGATGCCCAGAAGCTTCAGAGGACCGCCAAGATTGAGGCTTGTCAGGTTGAGGAAGGACAGTCACCGAAGCCTACTATCAAGGTCACTACAACGAAGCTGCTTGCTCAGATTCTTCAAGGTTCGCCTTTCATTAGTGAAAATACCTCATTGAAGATCCTAACGAGCCTTTCCGAAAAAGCTTCCCACATTGATGTCCGCGTCAGCATTTTGAAAGTTTTATTGAGTAAGCTTGATGCGAAGTCACCGGAACTATGGAACGATGTGTTTTCAGCTTTAGAAGTGTTCATACCCTTTATTGGAAGTTTGAGTGAGCGAGGGCCAATGTCTCCCGATGAGCTCGATCCGCCTAAATCAGGCGAATCTCACGAGGGTCACGTGCCGCTGCCCTCCATCCAACTCGTGTCCGGTCCATCATGGCAAGAAGAGTCACCTATGCTAGATTCCATCTTGTGTAACATCAGAAAACTCGATCATAGCCATCTTCTACAGCTGTACCTGGAACGACTCCTGATCCCGATTGTCAATCGCCTTGAGAACCAGACCGCCACATGGACCACGATGTTTCTTGAGAGATATGCACCGGTCGACGCCGAAGGGTTGAACGCCGTTCTACCGCATTCTCCGAAAGGATTCCACGTATTGGACACTATTCTATCAAATTCAGGTGTACACTCATATCATGTACCACGAGTACTTCTCGACAAGCATGTGGCATATTTGACATTTAGGGCCGGCCCTCCCGCCTCAATTGGAAAGCTGAACCAAGAGTTGAAGAGGTCTTATTGGTATAAGGACGCGAGGCAAGAGCACGAAAAGTTTTTTGAGCTTTACGGGGAAATTAATGAAAGGGGCAATCAGATGTGGCACTTCATGCTACCATTTGACAGGATCACGAAGTTTGAAATCGACGCGTCAAGGACGACGGAATCTTTTGTTACCACACACACATATCAAGAAGCATTCATCAGCATCTTTAAGAAGCTCTTGTCGGTCGACAGTCCAGGCTACCATCGACTCAATGCTTTCGTATCGACCGTCTCTAGGTCTGCAACCTACATGCAACCCTGGTGGAACAATTATGGAAGAAAGACAGCTGAAGAGATTATTGCGATTGTCCAGAGCAAGCGTACACTGGAATGGGAGCGCAATCAAAATCGCACGCCTGCAGTCCTGCCCGATGTCTTCCTCTGGCGGACGATGCTGCTTTCCTACCCACGAGACAGTTGGTCTGCTTCAATGCCAGACGAGAACTGTGAGTGGGCATGTCAAGTCTTTGCGCAGCAATTGGCCGCTATCCTGGATGAGATTAGCGGATCGATGTACCACGAGAAACTTCAGCAAATCAGGGGCTATGTCCGAGGCAAGCCAAATGCCTTGTTGACAGCAATATACCTTGGAGACATCTCGAAGCCCCGACTGTCGTGGTTGACGGCGCCCGAGCTGCTTCGGGTTGACTTAGCAGCATACATGATCTTGGACGAAAAACATTATGAAGCAACGCCGCTTGATGCTAGATTTGAGGCGCTGTTAGGCACCTGGATTGAAAGCAACAACGAGGAAGTACGGAGGACTGGGTACAAAGTACGCGAATTTTACTTCGATGCTGATGGCCATAGACTAAATAGACTGAGGCTCCGGTGAGAAAGCTGTCAACGGTTCAACCTGCGTCAATGCATGCAAAACTAGTGCGAGCACAAGTAGGCAACCCATCCGTAGCTTTCAGATGTCTATTTATAAGACAGCTTGGAAAAAATTTGGCCACTATTTTCAAGAAGTTTCTGTTATCATCCTTGTGCTTCACTTTCACTCTGAATCGCGCACAGACTGTTCGAGTCCCACTACCCATAAAAGCACCCTTGTAACAAGTCTTTTCTCTCTGCTTGACCCTACTGATCAACTCAACCTTTCCGATCGAGCTCCACAATAATGAAAGCTTTCGGCAAGTTCGTCCTCTGTGGCTTGGTCTCCGGGCTTGCCACACTCGCCAATGCCGCTCCACCACCTCTAGTGGATGATGTGCATTCCGACGATGTGCAGTTCGACCATGTGCAGTCATTCAACTTCTCCATGCCCCCGGGTAAGTTGCGACCTGGCGTTCTGGTTTATCCCCGCTGATTTGTCTGCAGACGACACATCCAATGGCACCGTGGCACTTGGCTACGATCCTTCCACCGAGTGGCAGAACTGGGCAACAGTCGAGGTGTGGACCGGCGGCTCCAAGCGTCGGCCTGTCAACGTGGGTAATGTCGTCGGTCATGTCCTTCACGTTGCTATCTACGACATCTTGAACCGCGTTTGCGGCTCGCCATACGGCAAGTATTGCGAGAACACCAAGTGGCAGTCTTTCGACACGCACTACCTCGAGCGCCCGCCCGCGGGTATCAAGTCAGGCGTCACATGGTTCCGCACGACTTCAGCAGAGTGGGCAAACGACGAGATCCGCAAGATCATGATCAATATCGTCGCTAGGACTCTCGCTGCCTACACCTTACAGCCCCTTGGCACCAACTGCTACGAGGTTCCCGGTCAGGGTCGCTACTGTAACGTCCCGCAGTTTGTTCGAGTAAAAGCAACCTGCCAGGTAGCTGAGTAAAAACTAACTAAGATAGGTCCATTTGCCCAACAGCAGCCCCGACGCTCCTGGCCGACACAACAATTGGTTCCTCGAGCTCTATGGCCAGCCTGACCAGTTTTCTACTTATGGCAACCTCAAGCCTTGCGCTACACGTGCGGCTGTGGACAAGGAGCTCGATAGGTACCGCGGAGATCTTGAGGGCCTGTTTCCTGATTGGCGTGGCCGCTTCAAGCGCGATACACGAGTCATCATCGACGGCTACAAGGTGTGCTCTGACGAGCCGTGAAGGCGCAACGCCGTTATTGAGGGTTACACAACTACTCCACGTAGTAATCGTAGAGCTGTATTGATGTGATACTAGCTTCATTACTCGGGCTCTTGTGCACAACGTACACTTATAACCTGTGTTCTCACGTTAGTGAAGAATAAAAATCGAGTCACTGATTCACTTCGTCGTCTCATCCGAAATTATTTCATTTCTTCCATCTGAAAATGTGCTAGTGATGCCGCTCATCGATGTGTCTTCGGTAGTTTCATGTACAGCGATACTTCTGTCGCACGTGCCGTGTTGAGCGCAAATGCTACATGGACCTAGTCATTCACAGCAAGGTCTTCACATAACGGGCGACTTAGCCACGGAATAGATCACATTCAGGACGAGAACTTGGTCAGGTAAACGACTAGAACAGTTTGAACTCCACAAGCCGGATCTTTTGCCCATCCTTCGGCGTAAACACAATCCTCACTTTCTGGCTGTTCGCCTCCGACCACGATGCCTCGGTGATGCCGTTAGCAACAGGCTCAGCATATTTCGCCTCGGACACATCGACCCACGAGTCACCACTAGCAGCCTGAATGCGGTAGCTCTCAGGGACATCAAAGCCCTGCTCAGTGTTCGCGAAGAACGCAACGTCGGCGCTGCTGACAGAGGTAGTTGAGCCAAAGTCAACCTGGAACCATACCTCAGTACCGTTACCCTGGGGAGTGCTCCAACCGTTTGCGACGTCGGTCTCGGGGAAGAACCAGATGCGTCCGTCGATGGCGCCATACAAGGAAGCGGCATCAACTCCAGAAACAGATGAGCTGCCGGCCGGGAACTCGGTGTCAGTGCTGAGCTTGATGGACTTGGCGATCTTGCGAGTAATGGCGGGAGGCGCTGCCCGACCAAGTTGAACGCTTAGGCGGGATAGCGTTGGCGAAGAAGCGACCTCTTTGCTATCAACCTCGACCTTGAGACCGGCGGAGCCGTAACGCGAGCCGTCGGCATCCCACTGGACTGCGATCTCGTGGCCATGGTAGATGATGGCGTCGGCGCGGAAATAAGAGATTGCGGAGGCTTCAGCGGCAGGGTTGACTTCGAGGACATCGTCGGCGTTTGGGCGGATACCAACGAAACCGGAGAGGATGGAGTCGACAAAGCCAGAGTGGAAGTAGTGTGGCGAGCGCTTCAACCCGACGATCGGAAATCCGGTATCAGGGTAGTAGTCCTCCTCAAGGTCCAGTATGTTGCCACGCTCAGGGTTGTAGTGGAGCTTAGCATACTGCTGCAGAATCTTGGTGTAATCACCCTTGCCGATGACGCCGGTAGCGGTTCCGTTGGGGTAATGATCGAGGAAGTTGGCCAGACCCGTCAGCACTTGAGTCACCTGGAAAGGCCAGATGGGGCCGTTCCACTGGCACTCGGGCTGCGTGCCATTCTCCTCAACATAACGGTACTGGCGCATGTAGTATTCGTACGTCGGGCCGACAGTACGTAGGCCATGAGGACCAGCGAATTCATTGGTATCGAGAGCATGCTTCCACGCCTCAGCAAATTCAGGAGTGTCATCTGGCAGGTCGTGCGCCCATGGAACGAGACCGACCAGTTCCCGCCCTCGGATGAAGTCCCAGTATTTTACGAACGTATTGTTGACTTGAAAACGGTCGATAAAGTGCTCGAAGGTCGAGTTCCAGAGGTCATTTTGTACGCGACTCTTAATGTCTGCAGCTCGCTGGTTGTAGGTGGTTACAGTGTCACCTGACCCACCCTTGAGCTCGGCCAGCTTAGCGATCGAGACGGCGTTGTCGTATTGGTATGCATTGATACTGGGTCGGAAAGAGTTGCCACCGAAGAACCCGTCTTGACCTCCGCTGGCATCGATACTCGAGATGGTGTATTCTGTAGCATCTCGAATCGGCTCGACGTAGTAGAGGCCTTTCGACGTATCGAACGCATCCTGCCAGGCATTGAAAACAGTTGTCATAGCGTCGAGGCGTGCTGTGGCGTCTGCAGCAACACCATCTACAAGATAGCCCTTGTATACTGATGCTGCCATGCTCTCGGAAAATTGTCGGGTGTTGCTATTCGGGCCCAAGATGAAGGTCGCATAATCCTCCTTGAAGCGTCGATCACGGCACCAGCGGCCTTCGAGTAAATGAAAAACTGTGGCATCGTTCAAGGACGCCCATGGCTTGGTTTGCCAGCTCACGTCATCGAGAAATTCGGTTGAGATGAAGCCATTGGCGCCGAGATCGCGCTGGTGAGCGCGAAAGATATTCCAGCGGTAGTAGTAGACGTCGGTAATGTCCTTGTCGCTACTTTCGAAGAATGGGATACGATTGCGGTACCATGGCGCATCGTTGCCAAAGTACTGCTTTGCTAGAGCATCGCCGTCAAGGGCGGCTTTGACTTGGGAGACCAAAGGCAGTAGTGCAAGCGCCGAGATGCTGTTTCGTCTCATGGCTGCGAAATGCAGAAGCAAAGTGGGCTGCTGGCTCCCATCATGAGATGGTCGCCCTTTTATACTCCATCAGTCGTCATCGGTTTTGTCGTCAACTTGGTTGCTCTTGACATGCAAAGGGCAATGATGCGCAACAAGATGGACCGAGCATGGCGGCGTAAGCCTGGAATGGCAGCTCGCATCGTATTGTGACCTGTGTAATCCTCGTCGGCGCATTGCCCGAACGAGGGTTTATATTAAGTATTGCCCCGCAAAAGCTCGGGATCTCACCGGAGGCCCTGTGTGGGGTAGTTTCTCCGTTGACAGCAATGGCTGTCAGGTACCCGCCACCGCCTGCAGGAAGCTGCCAATGACATGCATTCTGTCCTCCACGAAAAGCGAGATGAAGTACGACGAGTGCACATGATAGATGTGCTCTTGGGTGCGGAGAAGACACACGTCACAGACGCGTCGCCCAAAGCAGTTAGCTCATGTTCTGGCAGACTGCCAGAGAGAGCGTGCACGTCTGCGCGACACTACTCAATAGACGGCAACATGACAAAGCCTTGAGAATGAGGTGTCGGTCACGATGTTTATACAGCTTTCGTGAAGCCTTCAAGGGGATCTGAACAGACATTAGTTTGCGCTTGCTAATGCAGTGAAAACTAAAACGTCCCATCTAGGGCCGAGACCAGGCTTGGAAAAATAAGCACAGCGAAAAGATCTGCTCAGCAAAGTTAGGTAAATCCCCATGGGCTGGAATACTCAACGGTTTTTCGGCTCCCACTTACAGATCCTCGAGCGGAGCGCAAGAATCACTTCCTCATAGATACGACCGATGCCTTCACGTTATGTTAGCAATCATGGAATGAACAGGATTCGTTATCTTTACGAGTCATGATTTACAAAAATGGTTTATGATCAAGGATTCACGCAACCCAAAACAAGGGATGGCGAGTTACTCGTCAGGTCAGGCTCAAGACCAAAGCCGAGCACGAGCACGAACTGGATGACATCGACATCCAACCGACCAATGTGGTACTCTGATGAGAGGCACTTTACCAATGAAGAGTGATTAGTTGAGGGAAACCAGAATCCATCATTTATATTCGACCAGTCATGTTGGGTGGTAGGTCACACATTGGGCGGATGGTATTTGACCAGGACAGATTAGATCCCAGAAATCTTGCTCTTTATACTGACTTTTCGCCTCCGGCTTTTGTAACTCTTCCAACGGCATGCTCGGCAATTCTGACGCTGGGTCTTTGCTCGGCCTCTATTCCGCAATCGCCTGACCGGTTTACCAC
Organism: Stagonosporopsis chrysanthemi; assembly: GCA_022560025.1. Lineage (NCBI taxonomy): Eukaryota > Fungi > Ascomycota > Dothideomycetes > Pleosporales > Didymellaceae > Stagonosporopsis > Stagonosporopsis chrysanthemi. Next base: position 23,463 of record JAFISE010000298.1, read on the forward strand.
CTCTAGAGCTCTTGGTTCAAGGACATCAACATGACTATGAATAGCATCCATATCTTGGGTGTCACGGCGGAGGATATAGGCGAGAATAGCTGCTGCGTATAGGGTGTGAAGGTCAACAGCAAAGGCTAGGATAAGAGACTTTGAGTCAGTGCTGGGTAGTGAGCCGAAGGTTTGAGAGGCTGGGAATGCATCGCCGAGTCCGGGGCACACGGAGGATGACGTCGTCTTAAAAACAACGCGTCGAGATGTGACTGCCTTCCTTGAAGGAGCTGCCCCAGATAGGCTAGCACAAAACAAGACTGCAGCCTCACGCTCTGGCAGTGCGCGAAATTCTGTCGCTCTTCGATCTACGACTAACCTGCAAAATGTCCGCGCAGCAAGACGATGCCGCTGCCGGTACACCCCCCGATGCGTTTGCGAGGTTTGCGAGGTACGGACCGCATTCTCACATGGTTACAATCTTTGCTAACATGGTTTAGAGCGAAGCGAACCAACGCAAAGTGCGCGGCAAAGTAAGTTCAGAGAACGCGCTGACTTCTAGACTAGCTAAAGCTTCGCGCAGAGACATCGCTATTGTCAACGAGTTGGAAAGGATCGAACAGCGTAAGCTGGAGCTCACGACCAAACGAAAGATGAACCGTGGCCAACGCAACGACTGGCTTCACGAGTAGGTCGAAAAGAGCCATCACATAATTTCTGTTACTTATGTATCTCAAGCTTGATCGAGACAACATTCATCCCGTACAGCAAAGAATGGAACCTAAAGTTCGCTCGAACGATCCAGAATACCTTGCCTCCCGAGATACGTGGCATTGTATGGCGCTACCTGTTAGACAGCGACACCTGGATCGACTTCGAACACCATTTCATGGCTACAACATCTATGCTGCCTCCTGAGATCGGTCATTGTCGCTGCATCAAATCGTTGCACGGGTTGCCGAGAGTCCCTCACTTTTTACTTCCAGAATACATGGGGCCTGATGCAGCTTTGGAGATTGTTGAGCAGCTGTACAACGACGAATGGTTCGACGAAATGACATTCTATAGCCCGACGGCTGGCCTTGACTCTCTCATCCACAAAGACCCTTTCGGCGCTGGCTATGCTCCTGCCTCCCACATCCGAAGCCTGAGCGTCATCTGTGTCGTGGATCAATACCGACGACAACGTGTATGGCACCCTCCGAACGGCTGTGAACACACACCATACCAGAGGAGATACATCAATCGCGATAGGCTTAAGTCGGAGTTCGATCAGCTGCTCGACGTCGTAGGCAACAAGGACTTTGAGCACCTGGATGTCATCTTCAGGCAGTGCAATGTCCGCATTGATGTTCTTGAAGAAGCGCTTGAGTCTTTCGCAGACGTGCACAAAGCATTCAAAGCGGCAGGAATTGAGATGCGCGTACAGTGGTCATACTCTGGTGTCTGTAAATGCGGTAAACAGCATGGGCACGTCCATGACAGGAATCTGGATAGGTTCTTCACAGGACCGCGCCACGCATGGAAGCATCGAATGCTTCAGTTTCTTGAGAAGGTGAGATTTGTGTTGAAAGGCCTAGGTATCAGACTGACTAGAGACAGATGGATGGCATCGAGTCCAAGCATAGATGGTTCACCAACGAGCCCAGCCTCGGCCTCTCAGACAACGACTTTGTCCACCGTATGTGGGGAAACGGCGAGACCTTTGATGCGACAGATCATGAGGATTTCGATGGGGGGAACTGCGAAGACGACGATGCGAGTTCCGATGACGGCTTTGAGATCTCTGGCAGCGGCGATGAGGAACTCGATTCCGCCTCGGATGGCGACAACTCGGGTGGGCAGTCCGAGTAGGTTTGAGATCAACGACTGGGGGGACTGCATGCTTATGCCGAGCGGTACAACTCTTCGGGGCGGAAGTAGAGTTAGGGGAAAGCAGGATGATGCCCTCGAGCACTCATTTCGTTTGTCGGGGCGTTGATTATCACCTGCATTACATTCACAGAGATACGTTTCCAGCGGTATGATAGCGACGAGAGATGATACAGACACATACGTCAGATGTCATGGTTAAGGGAGCGGTGTTCTTGGAACGTAGTGCCGATGGGAGGGTGGTTCTAGAGTACTTGTTAGCATACAGAAAACAGAAACTGCGTGCATGCACAGTTGGCAAGTGTGGTTTCACATTTTCGAATATTCATCCGCATTAGACGCATGTCGCGCAAGATGCCTGCACAGATTCCGCATTTCCCGCCGGCCAAACCAGCAACACCAAACGCCAAGCCACACACATGGTCATCACATAGGGTATCAATCCACACGCACACATCTCCCCCTCTCTGTTCCCTTCCCTTCCCTCTCTCTCCCCCTTTTCAATAAATCCCCCTCACGACCCATAGCTAATCTCATACCCGAGCAGGACCTCCGTCGTCGCGCCCTCCCAGCCCCTGTTGCCGCCGGTGGAAATCATAAAACTGCACGTGGGGTCGAGGTACAGCTGCGAGATGACGCCGGTGCGGTGGCCCGGGACGATGAGGAAAGGGGTTGCGGCTGTGGAGGAGGGTCTTGGGTCCGAGGAGGAGAGCGAGGACAGCGTCGAGTGCGTGAGGTCGTATTGGCGGAGGATGTCGTAGGAAGCGCTGTGGGGGGTGGTTAGTGAGGGGGTGGGAAGGGGAAGTGGGAGGGGAAGGGGAGGGGGACATACCAAATCAGCGTGCGGCCGTTGGGCATGGCTCGTACGGCACTCACGCTGCCGCTTACGCCGGGGAACTTGAATGTGCGCGATGGCTCGGAGAGGGTCTTGTGCAGGCTGTATTCGTCGACGGTGCCGTTGCGTCTGGTGCTGGTTAGTGGCTGGGGCGCTTCTTGTTGCTTCACAGCAGTGGGGACGGCTCAACGACTCACCTCCCGGCGTAGATGTAGTTCCCGTCGGGACTCCAGCACGCGTTCATGCACCACGGCGGCGTGCCGCGCGGTGGCAGCAGCCGTGCCACGGGCGAGGGCTGCCGGCGGTCCCAGATGGAGAGGGTGCCGTCGATGGAGGAGGAGAGGAAGGTGGATTCCGAGGAGGGCGGCAGGGCGGGCGTGTCTTTGACGATGGTGGGCAGCTCTTCGGCGTGGGGCAGCCCGTTGGCGAGCGGGGCGTCGGCGTCGGCGGCTGGGTTGGGCGGGGATTTGGCAGCGTCGGCGGGCTGGGCGTCTGGCTGCGCGGGCGGGGTGGCGTCGGGGGCTTGGACGGGCCCGCCCATGTCCATCATGTCGAGGTCGCCGCTGGTGTCGTCCTCGGCGGCCTGGATGCCGTTTGCGATGGCGCGCGAGAACTCGTCGTCGTCGTCGTCGTCGCCCATGCCCGGCAGCGCGGCGGAGGGGTTGTTGTCGGCGCCGTCGCCGAACAGCGAGTCCTTGTCGCCGAAGAGCGAGTCGTCGGGCGAGCCGGGGGCGTCGTCGTTGGTGGGCTCGTCGGCGGGCTCGGGCGGGCGGGCGGCGGGCTCGGGGCCGCTGGCAGCGCCGTTCTGGCGCGGGCGAGCGGCGTTGTTGGACGCGAAGGTGCCGTTGGCGCGCGGCGCCGTGTCCGGGTCATGCGGGACGGGCAGGGCGGAGGCCGGGCGCTGCTCGATGGCGGAGATCTGGGTGCCGCTGGTCTCGAAGCGGCGGCGGACCTTGCCCGTGTGCAGGTCCCAATCGTTGATGGTCTTGTCCCAGCTGCCGCTCAGCACCGACGTCTCGTCGGCGGCCAGCGTCAGCACCGAGACGGCCGACGTGTGCGCCTTGAGCGTGTGCACGCGGTGGCCCTCGTTGTGGCGCACCGTCTGCAGGTTGATGGCGCCGCTCTCGGTGCCCGACAGCAGCCACAGCGACTGGTGGTGCACGGCCAGCGAGAAGACGGGCGACGGCGCGTCGGCGCCGGCGCTGTCCTCGTTCTCCCAGTACGACAGCAGCACCCCGGCCTTGGTGACCGAGTCGACAAACGGGTGCCGCTGCGCGACCGTCAGCGCGAGCTTGCCGTTGGCCGTGTCGACCCAGTTGAACTTGCGGATGTAGCCGTCGGCGCCGCCGCTGAACACCCACCGCATGTCGGGCGTCGCCGTGATGGCGTTGATCGACGTGCTGTGCGGCGCCGCGATGGTCGGCACAATGTCGTACACGCTGGCGTTGAGCGCCTCCTGCCGCACCGACGGCCGGAAGCGCACCTCGCCCAGCACCCCCGCCGCCGCCGCCGCCGCCGCTGCCTGCGGGCTGGGCGACGTGCGCGTCACCCGCGGGTT
>JAFISE010000299.1:0-27309 GCA_022560025.1 Stagonosporopsis chrysanthemi
GAACTACAAGCTTTATATTCTATACATCTAGCTTATATATAGACGCCTTTTTAATTTCTTAGAAGATATAACTAGCAAGCTTAGAGAAGATACTAACAGTATTAACAGTAACAAGTAGCTAGACATTGTTTAAGCTGCAGTAGATAAAGGTTATACAAAGTTGTTAAAATACTACGTAAGAACAAGTAGAGATTAAGGTTTTTTTTTTAATTATATAATAATTCTAGACCTTATATAAAAGCTAACTGCTTATAAGGTACTATTATTATAGTTTGCTATTACAGCTATATACTAACAAGATCTAGAATAAGTTGTAGGAAGTTTATTAAAAGTATACTTACTATTAAGAGTTTTTAGACTATTTAGACTACTATAATAGTACTAAGACTAGAGGTAATAGCCTAGTCTCTAACACTATTTTAAGGCAATTATTAGAAGGTAAATAGTTTTGTAAGCTAGCTACACTAATTTAATTACAGTTAGCAAGCTTTTCTGTATATAGTTAAAGTTTAACTTTTAATACAGATAAGAATATAAGCCTAACTAGATTTAAAAAAAAGTCCTATCTAAGTACACCCTGTATTCTATTAAGCAACAGCTTTAATATCTTAAAGTAGTAGAAGTTAAACAAAGCTTCTTATCTTTATCTTGCACAAGTTATAAAAGATATTCTAGTAGTACTTATCTTATAAGTAAGAGTAAAGCAAGTATTTAATACTGCTAGAGACGTGCTTAGAGATTAGAGGCACAGACTTTCTGCCTAAGCTATCTAAGAGATTATAATCCTAAAGGATTTAATATTCTTAGAAGCTACAGTAGAAGACAACACTTTACTCTATACTAAGGTAGATAATCTTCTTAAGTTGCCTGCCTGCATTAGGCTAGTAAGTAAGATTAGAATTAATATTAAGAGTAAAACAAATAAAAATATTAAAGAAGTTAGCCTATCTACTTCTTTATAAAGAGAACAGCAGCTGTAAAAAAAAGTAAAGCCTACACAATATAGAGAGTAGCTGTTATTAATAACTGTAATAACTAGTTATTTAACACGTAGAAAATCTAAACTAAAATTACTAAACTTAATAATAAAATTGCACAACTATTCTAAATTAAGAAATAAAGTTAAGCTACTATACTATATTTATATTAGCGTAGATGTAACCCTACTAAGTACTTTAAACTTAACTCTAACCTAGGTCTGTGCAACCTAACTTCTACCCCTACTTACGCTAGAAGTACTCTTACCTAACCTCTACCTCTAGCCTGTGCAACCTCTACTCTACTACTACCCCTAGGTCTGTGCAACCTTAACCCTACTTCTACCTACTGCTAGGTACCCTGCACCTATTTGCTAGCCTAGCTAGTACTCTACAGCATTCTATAGCTGTTCTCTATTAGGTTTAGAGCTTAACTAGAAGATCTATAATAAAGAACTGTTTGCTATTATCTAGGCCTTTAATAAGTAGAGAGTAGAGCTAATATCTATACTAAGTTAGATCTAAGTCTACTCTAATTACTATTCTCTAGAGTATTTTATAACTACTAAAGTTTTAAACAGTTAACAAGCTAGGTAGGCAGAGGCACTTATTCTATTTAACTTCTAAATTAAGTACACTCTAGAGAAGAATAATAAAAGAGCTAATATTCTTTGTTAAAGAGAGTAAGACCTAGCTAACCTTAAGTTAGCTTAGGAAGATAATTGCTCCTAGGTAATATTTTGTCCCTAACAACTTTACAACTATATTAACTCTAACCTTGCTTAGGTCTATCTATTATATTTCTTAGTATATACTATCTGTACCTTATAGCTAGAGATAAAATTAGACTTCTTAGAACTAATTAAAGCTATGCTGCAATATAATTGCTAGGCTGTTAAGAAAGAGTAAAAATCTCTAGCTTATAGTTATTAGATCTATAATAGCTTGCTTTTATATTAAGATTAGATATATATTGTCTTAGACTCTTTATTATATATATGCCTTGTCTAGGAAGCTTATAACTAAGTATCTACTACTTACTTAAGTGTAAAGAAAACCTACTAGCTACTGTCTTAATAGTATTACTAGCAAGGTATAAAGGCAAACTATAAACAATATATATAAAACTATATTCTTTATTACTATAGTTATTTAAAATCAACGTAACTCTATAAGTACTTCTATTTACTACCTATTTTTAATGCCTATATAGTACCTATGTATAGATTCTAAAGACTTTTTAAAGGACAAAGCTAGATACAATAAGATAATTATTATTATTAACTATTTAATAAAACAAGTAATTACTATTCTATACTACAAGATAATAACTATACAAGAGATAGCCTTTTTATTTATCTAACAGGTTTATTACTTTAGCTATACTCTATAGTTAATAGTGTCTAATTATAGATTCTAGTTTATATTTTGTTTTTAGCCTAAGTTCTGTTAGATTATTAGTATTAAAGTTAAGCTTTCTACTACCTACTATAAAAAAACTAACAGCTAAACAAAGACTATAAACAAGTATATTAACTAGCAGCTATAACTGTTTATAACATACTATTAAAATAACTAGTCTAAATTACTACTGCTTATTAACTATATACAGCTTACTTTATCTTATTCTAGTATTAGAATAACTCTCTATTAAGTATTGTTTAGAAGTAAACCTAGACAAAGCTAGTAGTAGAATAGAACTAATATAGATACAACTTCTTATAACAACCTAAACTACTAGAATACACTTATTCTAGTAACTTATATATACTAAGGTTAGAAAGAAGCTATAGTCTAGTTAACTAGGTAGTAGGTAACAAGGTATACTTGTTAACAAAGAACCTAGCTGTAAAGCGTCCTAGCTAAAAGCTATCTAACCTCTAGAAAAGTCTATTTAAAGTCTTTAAACAAGTTAGTTATTTATAGTATTTAAAACTTCTTTCTAGCTTATAAATCTATAACGTCTTTGCTCTAGATATACTCTATAAAGACCTAGCAGACCTTTTACCTAGACAAAAAGCCTTAAAACTCTTAGGTGTCTTAATTTAAAGAGTTAAAGAATAGAAAGTGTATAAAATACTAGCAAGCAAGCTCTTTTAATAACATTTAAAGTACTATATAAGCTAGGTAAGACACAACTTTAACTCTATCTAGTACCTAGTAGAAAACTTTAAGAATACTTTCTATAAGCTAAGAGTATTTTATAATAAGTATTTTTAATTACTAGGTCTTTTAAAGTAGTTACTAAATTAGATTAAATCCTAGAAAGAAAACAGCTAGTAATAGTTTAAGTAAGCACGTTTTAAATTTAAAAGACAAATAAAATCTAGACTACTTTAAACTTCTACTAACTTAGCTAAGTAATAAAGAAAAACGTCTACTTTACTGTATATATAGTAATTAAGCTAGAACCTTACTAGTATTGCTTATCTCTTTTTTAGTATTTACTAAGAGAGTATCTAAATTAGCTAATACTTTTTTAAATATTAACTTCTTTAGGCTCTTGCCTTTAGTACTCTGCTATAGAGCTTTAACTACTAGAGCCTGTAGAGATACTACTGCTTGCCTTAGCTCTACTACCTTATTATCCAGGGACCTTACTTACATAGTAAGCACCTCTATTACTTCTACTAAGGCCTAGTTAGATATAAGCTGTATATAGTACTAGTAAAGTAATATATTAGTAGTAGATACCTTATTATACTGCGTAGTTGCTACCTATATAATACTTGCTAAGGTATAAGCAGACTAATAAAGGCTACTCTAACTAGCCTTATAAATAGTAGACTTAATAGTAGTATTTACTTATAATATAGAAGTAGTATAGACACTAAGGTAGTATATTATAATAGTTACTTTAGATATACAAAGAGCTTTTAATACTCTTTTTAAAAATTATCTACTATACTAGATAGCTTAGTAGAGCTAGCTGTAGAGGACTTTAATCTTTATAAACTTTTTTCTTACTAAATATAGAGTTTAAGTCTGTCTTAGCTAAGTAACTACTCTTAGCTACCTAGTTACCTATAGTATACCTTTAAGCTTACTACTTTTACTTATCTTATATATACTGTACCTAGTAGAGCTTTCTTTTATAGACACTAAATAGAGATTTAGGTATACTAACAATATATACTTATACTAAGCTTTATACTCTATAGATAATAATATTAAGCTTTTAGTAGTATACTAAAGGTAGATCTTAGTATAGAGAGATACTAACAAGATTACCTTTGCCTTAGAAAAGTAAGAAATAATTTACCTAACTAGACAACGTAGTAGCTATGCTATTTTCTATATAGTAGACAAGTATCTTATAATCTACTTAATCTTTTTAGGTAAAGAGTATAGTTAGCCTGCCTTATAGTAGCTAGGAGTCTAGTTTAACTATAGACTTACCTTTTAATACTATATTACTATATATACTATAAAAGCTACTAAGATAGCTTACTATATATATAGTCTAGCTAGGACTACTTACAAGCTTCTAGCTAGCTTACTTTACAAAGCTACTATTATTTATACATACTTATTACCTTTCTATAAGACTAAATACTATTATAAAAGTAGTACTAAATAAGTATAAGATCTTAAAATAAATAAACTATAAGTAGTAAGTACTTATTATTAAGTAGTATATAGCTGCTATAGACAAGACACTAGCTATAGCAGCAAGAAGTATCTTACTAGCCTAGAGAACAGCTCTTACAGCTAAGCTTTTCTAAGACGCTAGACTGCTACTAGTAGTAGTAGTATTAAAAGAAGCTAAACTTAGATTTACAGTATACTTACTATAGACATAGACTACTTTCTTACTAAGTATATAAAAGTATATATTATTACTAGAAGTGTAAAGACTAGAAAGGTTTAGTAAGTTTAGACTAAAGTATAATAGATAGCATCTTTCTTACTAGAGATCTTTAGAGCTACACTTATAGTACTTTACTACTTAGCTAGCTACTAAATAGACTTAATACTTAGTATAGATAAAAAGACGACTACTAAAACCTTCTATAAATAGTACACTTAGCTCTTACTATTATATATTACTATCTTCTTAGATAGCTCTAAATATTATTAAAAAAATATAAAAAACAAGTTGCTTATAGATTTATAGTATTCTAGAATAGATAGTAAGTATATATTAGTTATAAGTTACTTAGCTTTACTTCTTATATCTTTAATGCTAAGGTAATAAAAGTATAGAGAAGCTCCTAGTATATAATATAATAGCTAAAGCTTAATATATACTATTTCTAGCTATATATTAACAGCGCTTTAGTTATATAGTGCCTTTAAAGCAATATATTCTACCTTTTAGTAGAGTTTTTTTAAGTACTAAAGTACTATAGAGATATATAATGTCTCTATAAACTAAGCTTTTAGACACCTTAGTATTAGAGAGAACATAGTAGTAAATAAGCTAGCTAACCTAGAAGCTTAGTATCTTTACTCTTTACTAGTAAAGTAGCTATACTAACACTTTTAGGTATTAAGACAATAGTATACAGAAGACTGCGCTAGACATAATAAGCCTAGTAGTCTAATAAAAAAAATAAACTCTCTAGATAGTATAAAGGCTAGAGTCTTAACTATACACTAGCTAGTATACTAGAAGAGCTTAGTCTACTAAGAGTTAACTTAGCTAAGCTTTTTTCTATCTAAAGTAGGTATAAGGACTTTATATAGTAATACTAAAAGTATAACTATAGAGATATAAACTCTATCTACTCTTATAAATAAAAGAAAATACTAGAATACTTTATACTCTACTATAAAACCTTAGAGTAGGCTAGTAAATAGGTTTATAGTACTTAGTAGTAAGTAGAAGTTAGGTTAAGGTTGTACAGACCTTAAAGTAGTAGTTAGGTTAGAGTTGTATAGGCTAGAGGTAAAAGTTAAGTAAAAGTACCTTTAGTATAAGTAAGAGTAGAAATTAGATTGTATATACCTAGATTAAAGTTAAGTTAAGAGTACTTACTAGAGTATATAATTTTAAGTTATAATAAATAGCTTATTGTGCTATAAAATAACTTTATTAAAGTAAGCTTACTATAGTATATAATAATAGTTAGTAATAATTAGCTCTCTTACTATAGAATAAAATCTTCTATAATATTAGTATAACTTCTATTTAACTTTAACTCTAAGTAAAGATAATTTAACTTCTACTTACTTAGTATTAACTAGGTTAGCAAATAGGTAGAGATTAGGTAGAGGTTAAAGTAGCACGTAATAGTACCTAGCCCCTACCTAACCTCTACCTGTACTAAGTTAACACTAAGTAGGTAGAAGTTAAGTTATCTCTACTTAGAGTTAAAGTAAGGTAGAAGTTGTACTAATATTATAGAAGATTTTATCCTATAGCAAGAAAGCTAATTATTACTACTTGTTAATATACACTATAGTAGGCTTATTTTAATAAAGTTATTCTATAGCAAGATAAGCTATTTATTATAACTTAAAATTATATACCTTGGTAGGTACTCTTAACTTAACCTTAACCTAGGTCTGTGCAACCTAAACTCTACTTCTACCTACGCTAGAAGTACTCTTACCTAACTTCTACCTCTAGCCTAGGCTAGCAAGCTAGGTACCTTTATGTACTTAGAGTCTCTAACTTTAGGTAGGTATAACTCTTTAAATATTCAAGATACAGCTTAGTAATATATTACACAATAGAATGCGCTAAGCTAGAGCTCTTAAAAGAGCTACTATTTGCCTAATTTAGAATAGTTTTAGCTTAGTTATATTGCTTAGAATAGCTAGATAGTTTGTACTACTCCTACCCCTACCTAACCCTAGGGTCTACAAACTCTCTATAGGTTCTAAGCAATATATCTAAGCTAAAACTATTCTAAATTAAGCAGATAGTAGCTCTTTTAAGAGCTTTAGCTTAGCGCATTCTATTATGTAATATATTACTAAGCTGTATCTTGAATATTTAAAGAGTTATACCTACCTAAAGTTAGAGACTCTAAGTACACAGGGGTACCTAGCTCGCTAGTCTACTCTAGCCTATACAACTCTAACCTAACTACTACTTTAAGGTTTGTATAACTCTAGCTTAACCTCTACTTACTACTAGGTACTTTAAACCTATTTACTAGCTTAGTATTAACTTAGTATAGGTAAGAGTTAAGTAGAAGTTAAGTACTATTATGTGTTACTCTAACTTCTACTTAACTTCTACCTATTTACTAGCCTACTCTAAAGACTTTTAGTAGATAGCTACTTTAACTATCTTTACTACTATCTAGCTAAGTTAAGGCTCTAGCTTATACTATAATACTAGTAAAAGCTTTAGATATCTTTATAGCCTTTATTATACTTATATAATACTATACTAAGATCTACTCTTACTAGCTCTTATAGCTTTATAATAGCAGTACTTAGTAAAAACTAGCCTAGTATAATAGATGCAACGCCCTCTGTCTCTTACCTCTTTTTCTTACCTTTATTCCTTACTTTCTTCTTTTACTTCTAGTCTCTATACTCTTTTCTTCTCTCTTAGCTTATAGATACCTTAGAAATATAAGAAAATTACTCTAGTATATATATACTACTTAGTCTCTCTAACTAAAAAAAGAGCTATAGCTCTAAAATAGTAGTAATATCTATATAGGCAAGAAATACTTTCTAAGGTAGTATATTAGTACTGTAATTTTATAGCTTAGCATGTTATTTATACTCTTTAGGAGGTATAATAGTAGACTTAATCTAGGCTAGCAAATAGGTAGGAGTTAGGTAGAGGTTAGAGTAGTATATAACAGTACCTAACTCTTACTTAACTCTTACTTATACTATATTAATACTAAGTAGATAAATATTAAGTTGCCTCTACTTAGAGTTAAAGTAAAGTAAAGATTATACTAATATTATAAAAGATTTTATTCTGTAGTAAAAAAGCTAATTATTACTACTTATTATTATTTACTATAGTAAGCTTACTTTAATAAAGTTATTCTATAGTAAGATAAGCTATTTATTATAACTTGAAATTATATACTCTAGTAAGTACTCTTAACCTAACTCTAATCTAGGTCTGTGCAACTTAACCTCTACTTCTACTTATACTAAATATACTCTTACCTAACTCTTACTTCTAGCCTATATAAATCTAACCTAACTACTACTATATCTATATATATAATGTATAGATTTGTGTAATATACTAAATTACTAAAATAGCTTACTTAAAAATATTATTATAGAGCTATATATAGTAGTTGTTAATATAAAGTATTTTATTAAAGTACTCTATAGACTTATATAATAATATTCTCTTATATATTCTACTTATATAGAGTTGCTGTTTAGCTACTATAAGTAGTATAAGTATAAGTAGGTAAAAAAGGTATTATAAGTATAAGATAACTACAAGCATCTACTATACAATATATAGGCTTTTTTTATACTATAAAAGCTTTTTAAAATATTTTATTACTTTTTTAGAATAATTTTATAGCTTATTTGCGTGCCTAAGTTTAGCTATCTCTACTTTTCTAGCCTCTTCTACCTTAGCTTCTTGTTATTTTACTTACTTATACTAGCGTGCTTTATTAATTTTATAAGAAGAGTAAAACACTACTCTACTATAATACTTATTAGGTTTCTAAAAGCTAAAAGGCTTACTCTTTTTTAATACTTCTTTTAAGTCTTAAGAATCTTTTTTAGGCCTGCTATTTTATAGTAGAGTAGCTAGTTTTAGACTAAGATATAGTAGAAAGAGTAGCTAATCTTTCTTAGCTCTTTACTACTTCTATTCTTAGCTACCTTGCGTAGTAAGGTCTTAATTTTAAGCTAATCTTTGCAAGTATAAGTTAAAGAAGAGCTTCTGCTAGCATTAAAAGCCTAAGAAAAAGGCTTAGTAAAGTAGTAAAGAATAATATTAGGTTAGAAAAGCTAGTTAGTTAGTTAGTTAGTTAGTATTTATTTTACGTCTAGTTAATAGAGATTAAGTCTACTATCTTGCTTTTTAAAGAGTATATAGGACGTACTAAGCTATAGAATTCTAGTGCTAACATATTACCTTAGAAAGTATTTCTTGCCTATACAGGTATTACTACTATTTTAGAGCTATAGCTTCTCTACTAGTTACAAAGACTAGGTAATATATATATATTAAGGTAGTTTCTTTATATTTTAAAGTATCTGTATACTAAAGTAAAAGAAAAAAAAAAAAAGAGAAAGTAAGTAAGTATATATATAAAGAAGAAGATAAGAAGAAGAAGAAAAAAAAAAAAAAAAACGAGGTTTTGCAGCTAATATACTAGACCTGCTTTTACTAGGTACTATGTTGCTTATTACTATTACAAGGCTATAAAAGCTAACAGAGGTAGATCTTAGTATAGTATTATATAAGCTAGACAAAGGCTTTAAAGGCTTTTAAATCTTTAATTAGCTTTGTAGTATACGCTAGGCTCTTAGCCTAGCTAGATAGCAGTATAAGTAGTTAAAGCAGCTATTAGCTAAAGGTCCTTAGAGTCTTATAGCAAAGTATAAAGTACTCTAGTATCTTATTTTATTTATATAAGTAGGTAAGGTTTTTGTCCTTATAGTTATACTTTTAGTAGTACTAAGTAAAGTCTCTGTGTATAGATTAAATAGAATAGAGCCTAGCTAGAATAGCTCTTAGTAGGTCTAGCTCCTTTAGACTACTATATAGTATATAGTCTTAGTCCTAGCTCTTATACTACTTAGAGAGCTTAGTCTTCTTATTAGACTACTAAGTCTATTGCGTATACTAAAGTATCTTGCAGGCTATTGTTTTAATACCTAAGGGTATAAGCATAGCTGCCTTTCTAGTTAAGAGTAATAGGTGCTAGGTTTCTAGGTTAGCAAGTCTATCTACTACTTTGTTTCCTTTAATACCTAGGTGTTTAATAGCCTATTTAATAGAGATATTATATATCTCTATAGTACTGTAGTACTCTAAAAAGGCCTATTATAAAGTAAAGAGTATAATACCTCTAAAGAACTATATAACTAAGGTACTATCTATATATAGCTAGATTTAGTAAGTATAGAGTACTAGTTATCTAATAGTGTGTTAGAAGCCTTTTTATACTCTAATAGCCTCTGCATTAAAGACGTGCGCAGTAAAGTAGAGTAAGCTGCGTCTAGTCTATAGTTGCTTTCTATCTTAATATACTATAAAGCTATAAGTAACTTACTTTTCTCTATCTTTTATATACTATTTAGATCTATTTAAGAAGATAGCAACGTCTAAAGGTAGATAGTTAGCTTACTATTCTTAAAATATCTTTACTATACTCTTTTTATCTATGCCTATTATTAAGTCTATTTTGTAGCTTAGTAAGTAGTAAGAAGCTAATAGTATTATTCTAGAAATCTTAGGCAGTAGAGATCCTAGGTACTAGACTTTAGTCTGTATTTGCTACAGCTTTCTAGCTAACTTGCCTACACTTATCTTTATAGCTACTATACAGCTAGTAAGTAAATATTCTATATTTATTATATATAGATATATTATAAAGCAGAGTTTAGCTTCTTTTAGTATATTAGTAGTAGAGAGTAGTCTAGCGTCTTAGAAGAAAGTAGCAACAAAGGTTGTTTACTACACTAAGAGAATCTCTCTAGCTACTATAGCTAGTATTTTGTCTATAACTACTATATACTACTCTATATAGGTACTAACCTTAGCAGGTCTACTAGGTTTTAGTATATATAAAGGCTTTGTACAACCTTTGTACTAGTACTTAGCTCTATATAAAAGAGATAGGTATACACAGGTTATTATAGCTTTATAAAAAGAGCTAGCTAGTAGTCTATAGGCTATATTTACTAAGCTATAAATATAATAAGCTACCTTAGCTACTTTTATTAGCTACGTAGCGCTTAAAAGTAAGCTTGTAGTTTAACTAGATCTCTAGCTATTAGAGAGTTAGCTAAGTTCTTAATATATTTAGCAAGATTAAATAGATTATAAAATATCTATTTACTATATAAAGTAGTATATAGCTGCTTTTCTATTAGTAAAGTAGATTATTTCTTATTTTTCTAGAGTAAAGGTAACCTTATTTACTATACTCTGTGCTTTAATCTGTTGTAAGTCTACTACTAAGAGCTAGACGTTCTTATTAAAAGAGTACAAGGCTTAATATAAGTATATATTATCTGTGTATCTAAATCTCTTCTTTATATCTATAGACAGCAGCTCTGCTAAGTAAAATATATACAGGACTAGAGAGAAGAGTAAGCTCTATAGTATACTACAGGCGACTAAGTAGCTAGAAGTAGTAACTTAGTCTAGTTAGACTTAAACTCTTTGATTAGTAAGAAAAGAGTAAACAAAGAAGAGAGTTCTATAAAGCTAGCTCTATTAAGCTATCTAGTATAGTAAGTAGTTTTTAAAAAGAGTATTAAAGGCGCTTTATATATTTAAGGTTACTATTATAATATACTAGCCTTTTACCTACGCTGCTTCTATATTATAAGTAAATACTATAGTTAGATCTATAGCAAAGTACTTTAAGAAGGTACTTCTATACTAGAAGCTAAGGATCTTATAAGTTATAGTAGTCTATATAATTCTTCTAGCTACTGTCTTTTTAAAGCTCTTTCTAATACAAGAAAAGAGTACTATAGGTCTCTAGAATTAAGGTAATATCTAATCTTTCTTTCCTACCTTAGGTATTATAGCTACTTCTATAAGCTTTTACTAGCTTAGAAAGTAGTTAAGTTAAAAGTATTGCTAGAAGATTTGTTATATAAGTTCTCTTACCTAGGCCTAGTAAGTACAAAGTAGTTGCGCTATAAAGCAGTCTATTTCTAGTAAAGTGCTAGAGACTTCTATTATATTTTACTTAGCTTTCTTTAGTAAGATGTGTATACTCTAGAAGAAAGGCACTATTACTTCCTACTCTAGTTAGTAGCTAAGGTTGTTTTCTACTATATAGTAGTTAAGAACTTGCTTTTAAAGTACTCTTACTTTCTCTAAAGAGTTAGATATTGTTTTACTATCTACTATAAGAGAAGTGTCTTAATAGTTTAGTATAAGCTTATACTAAGCAACTATCTTAAATAGATCCTTACTATCTTTAGTATTATTAAAGATATATCTTTAGTATTATCTTTTAGCCTATTAGACTATTGTCTCAAAAGCTTATATTTTCTTTAGTAAAGTACTGCTACTATAGTACTGTCTAGTATATTTATAAGCTTAGTAAGCTGTCTTGTACTTCTTTGTCTACTATAGTACAGCACGTTCTTACTTGTAATCTAGCTTGCCTACTGTCTTTATAGAGTGCTAAACTACTTCTATTAGTATTATAATATATCTATTAAGCTGTGCTGTACTTTAAGCTCTAAGTAGGTCTAGAATAATGTATGTTATAAGTAAGTAACGCGTACAATTAAGCAATATACTCTACTAACTTTGTATACCTTTTTTATCTAAATTTATAATAGCTCTATATAATATTACTTAGTTACTCTTAAATAAAGTAGATATACAGCTTGCTATCTTATCTATTAATACTTAACAAATCTAGAGCAATTGTCCTGCTGCAGCAATGTACAACATAGCTAAAGCAACACTCTGCTGCTAATACACTAAAATACCTGCTTAATATAATTGCTAACCTAACTTAAAGAAGCTTACTAAGGTAAAAAAAAAGTAATTATTAGATATATACTTAACTTAGATTCTTGTAGATTTACGCCTATGTACAAAGCTGTATATAATATAGCTAATAATCTACTTACTGCGCACAGCACTAGTTAAGTTAGCATCTACTAGCTGTATAACTTTGTTAAGTGTATAGACAGTCTTAAGACACGTTTTAATTAAGTATATAATAGGCAGCAAGCTCTATACAAGGATCTAGTTCTAATTAAAAGCTAGTTTAAGCTTATAGAAGAGACAAAGGCTAAGTACAATATCTATAATAATAACGTCTATAACTTTAACAAAGCTAGCTTTATAATAAGCAAGATTACAACTTAGCTTGTTATAATAAGATTAGAAAAGAGAGGCAGGCTAAAGAGTATTTAGCTTAGCAACTGTAAATAGGTAACAGCAATTGCTGCTATTAACGCTGCTAGCTAGTTAGTCCTGCTGTTTATTATCTTTGCTAGCTAGTATTATCTATCTACTTAGTATAAGGAAGCAGAGATACTATACAACTAAGTAATTATAGTTAGTAATAATAGCTAGACAAATAACAAGCTAGAAGTAAAGTAGCTAAAGCACTTTAATACTTATATAAAGACTTGTATCTTTAGTATATATTATCTGCTTATTCTTAACAGCTATAAGAGCTACTACTTTCTTAAGTTTTAAGAGCTCTGTAAAGAGAATAATATCTATATACTCTGTATACTGCTTTACTTATCTTACCTACTACAGCTATTTAATATTAGCTGCTTCTTGCTGTTAAAGTGCACGTATAGCTGTAAGGTTAAGAGCCTTATCTGCTACTATATTAATTATATTACTAAGCTTAAGTTCCTGCTAGCTTTAAAAGCAGTGTATAATTAATTATTTACCTTAGCTAATATCTACTTAGCTTTTTAAAGCGCAGGCTTTGTACCTTTCTAGCTAGATACTGTTCTATTAAAGCTTAACGTGCAGCTGCATATGCCTACTCTAGCTGCCTTACTAGAGGCGCTCTAAGAGGCGCGTATAATAAGCAATATATACAAACTTAAGGCTTAATTAACCTTAATATATAAGTGCGTGTGCTAATATTAGAGCTTATTACCTGCTTTTATTATTAAAGCAATTAATTAGCTTAAGAAGAGCGCTAAGGTAATAATACTCTTAGCTAAGTTAATACACAATTAAATTGCTAGCTTTAAAAAAGCTAATAAAGCAGTGTTAGTATATAAACAGCGTAAAAAAAAGTGTACACAGTAGTATAAAGTCTTAACAAAGAAAGTAAGAGAGGATCTACTTATTTAAAGTAAAGCTAATTAGTAGATTACTTGTAAGCAGTGTTAAAAAAGAAAGTAATTAGGTATAAGCTACTAGGCTCTTGCGCGCTGTAAGAAGTACAGAGAGACTAGATATAACTCTTATACGTATAAGAAAGATACTTTAAATACTACTTAATCTACTCTGTTAGTATCTATATATTATCTTATAAGGTAGTTAAGATATATATATATAGAAGTATACAAAGTTAGTAGAGTATATTACTTGCTTATATGTGTTACTTACTTATAATATATATTATTCTAGACACCTATCTTAATAAGCCTTGTAAACTTAGGTAGACTTACTTTTATAACTTAGTAGTAGTATTAATCTAGGTACTATATACTTTTTATAAAAGTAGAAATATAAGTTACTATTATTTTATAGTCTAAACTACTATATATACTTATATTAACTTATAATTAAGTAAATAAGATATTAAAAAAGGTAAAGTTAATAACCTAGCCTACTTAGTATATTAGCTGTTCTAAGATGCTAATATAGTCTATAGAGGTAGCAGCAGCTAATCTAGCTAGCTTAGTACCTCTGTTAGCTGCACTAGCAGCTAGGTTAAAGAACTTGTGCTTAGCGTTAAAGTTACCCCCTATAAAGTACTATTAAGAGAGTATTAAATATATAATATACTATATTACGCTAGAAGTATATAGCTATCTATAGTAGTTTAGTATAGAGACTTTGTTTATAATAGCCTATAGTAAG
This sequence comes from Stagonosporopsis chrysanthemi, assembly GCA_022560025.1. Taxonomy (NCBI): domain Eukaryota; kingdom Fungi; phylum Ascomycota; class Dothideomycetes; order Pleosporales; family Didymellaceae; genus Stagonosporopsis; species Stagonosporopsis chrysanthemi. Next base: position 14,641 of record JAFISE010000299.1, read on the forward strand.
TCTAGGTAATTAAGGCTTTTTCTAGCCTAGAGTTTAAAGTAGTGCTCTTTATAGATATATATTATTATCTTAGAGTAGGTTAAGCCTAGTATATTAAAAGCATTCTAGGTGCTAATAGGTATAAAGTATCTATAGCCTAGGTAGGTAAAAGTTCTTAAGTTAGCACAGGTAAAGAGTTCTTAGACATATACTATGTCTTTACCCTTCTAGAAGGCTACTTCTAGTATAGTAATATAGTAGAAAGAGCTTCTGCTAATATTAGCTTAGCATATATAGAGTTAGTTTTTCTACTAGCTAGACTATTAATACCTATTATAAGTAGAGAGTGTATATAAGTATTCTAGTATATAGATAGTAGTTTATTACTTATACTAGTATTTTTTCTTTCTAAGGTTAAAGAGTTAGTATAGATAGTTAGTTATAAGCATAGACTATTAGTAGATATATCTCTTATATTTAGGTTTGCACAGCCTACAGCAGCCTGTCTTAGTTTCTTTTCTCTACTATTAGTAAGTAAAGATACTTAAGAAGTACTGCTTATTTCTATTGTAGCTACTTTGCTATTTTTTTTAGGTGCTTGCTTTTAGAGAGAAGAGTAGAGAGCTAGAATCTTTTAAGCAGCTTCTAGGGGGGTACTCTTATACTATAGTATTGTCTAGTAAAGAGTTCCCTCTACTATCTTATAGAGATACTAATATATTACTCTGCTTATATAGTAGATAGTATTTAGTTTAGCCTTATTAGGCTTAATTATGTGTCTATACACCTAGTAGAAAGTAGCTAGGTAGTTAGAGTAACTAGCTAGGTATAAGTTATAGTAGTTAGCATACTTAGCTTTATAGTAACAGTCTACTTTATAAGGCTCTTAGTATCTATCTATACAGTCTCTATAGTGTGTATAGTAAGCAACTTGCATATAGCAAGTAATATATAGTATTACTAGCAGCCTAAGTTATATCTCTAGATAGTAGAGTGTTTATAGATTTCTTTTAAGAATTAGCTAGTACTAAAGAGCTAGAATAAGCAGACTAGCTCTTTATATAATATAATCTATATAGTAAGTTTATTTTAGTTAGCTCTATAGTATAAAGACCTATAGCTAACTAGCTGCTTGCCTATTTGCAAGTAGACCTCTTCTTTTACTAGCTAGGTAGTAGTAAGTAGTTTAGTACTATCTAGAGTCTAGAAAGAGCTAAGTACTCTTTATACAGCGTAGTTAATCTAATATTCTAAGATCTTAATTACTTCTTTGCCTAGAGCTTTTACTATAAGCTCTTAGTTTCTCTAAGTTAAAAGTTAATCTCTAATTATTTTGTTTGCTAGCGTAATTACCTAGCCTGTGTTAATTAGCAATATAGTAAAGATATATTAAAGAGTAATTCCTTCTACACTCTTATATACTACCTGTTCTATTATAAAAAAAAGGTTATTATAATTATACTAATAATTTAGAGATTGTAATAAAAATTTAAATATCTTTCTTTAGCTTAGAGAGCAGGTTAAGCTAAGATCTAGCAGAGTTTAAGAGCTTACTACTACTTCTACTTAGTACTGTGTTTTAAAGGTCTCTAGCTACGTCTACCTAAGAGCAGTGTTCTAATTCTTAGCTCTTAGAGTTGCTTTAATTAGTATTGCTACTCTAGTAGAAGCTAGGGGGAGAATTGCTTTAAGAGAAGAAGGTTAGAGCCTTAATAACTCTCTGCTACAGTTCTATAGCAATCTTAGCTTTTTAAGAGTTAAAATAGCTTTTTATCTAATAATCTATAGCTACTACAAAGGCAGTAGTAATAGTATTCTATAGCTAGGGTCTCTAGAGCTATTCTAAGGCGTAGTTATTAAGGTATTAAAGAGACTTAGAGTCTAGAGACTCTATATACTAAGAGGTTAGAGAGCTAGAAAGAGTAGAAAACTCTATTATTCTTACTACGCGCCTCTTTGCGTATTATATAAAGAGCAAGAAAGAAGTTAGATATGTCTTTAGAGTTGCTATAGTAGGCCTAGTTAATTTACTAGGATTTTTAGAGCTTCTAGAAAGAAGACTTAAAAATTAAAAAGTTAGTATTTATATATATATTAGTAGGTTAAAGAGGCGCTATACTTGTTGCTTTAAAAGACTTAAGTATTAACCTCTAAGTAAACATGCTTATCTAGGCCTTCTAGAAAAGGTAAAAGAAGTTACTCTTCTTAATTACTAATAGTCTCTAGCTATTATAGAGGTATGTTATAAGCTCTTTTAAATACGTAGTTAAGAAAGGCTTAAATAATACTACGTCTAACAGCTACAGTGTATAGGTTAAGTAAAGAAAAAAAATAGCTAGAAGTATCTTATTTTAGTTATAGTAGTTAATAAAGTTTATTATTATATAAGATCTATAGCTACTAAGAATTAAAAGATACTACTTTTTCTACACCTTAGTCTTAGCAAAGTAATTAAATACCTGTTAAAGCTAGGCAAGGCCTATATTATTATTAGTCTAGCTAGTAGGTAATAAAGAAATAAGTATATTATATACCCCTAGCTATACTTCTTTTACCTAGCTTAATTACAGAGTACTGTTAGCAGACTTATAAAGAAGGCCTAGTAGTAGTACTATTCTATTACTATACACACAGGCTAGTAGTATAATCTAGGTATAATTACTATCTTAAAGTAATACCTTAACTTTTTTCTTTTTTTATATCTACTTACTAAATATATATTTAGTTCTAGTAGTAATCTTAATTATAAAGCTTTTTTTATTTATATTATATATATAGTAGCTATTAACTTTATATTTAGTAATCTTGTATTATAGTAGATTAAAGTAAAGCTTATACTTTTAATATAAATTAGTGTTATAATAATTAGTATTAATACCTATTAAGTATTAAGAAATAAGATAGATAGAGTAGTTGTTAATAAACTAAGTAACTTAGCTCTTACTTACACGTTCCTTAGCTACAGATAATGCAAAATTTTATATTATCTTTCTTGTAAGTAGTATATAACAAGCAGTAAGCTTCTTTATATATACTATAAGCTCTTTCTCTTGTTAGGGGGTAAGCTTCTATTATACAATAATCTTCTCCTAGTGTAGGCGCGTCTTACCCCTCTACGTGCGCGTTAATATTAACTGTATAACACTATGCTTTTCTACTATTTTAGACTACAGGATATTATCTTTAGATACAAAAGTATTACACTCTAAGAGGGCTTCTTGTAAACCTATTGTGCTGTGTTGTTGTGGATGTGTGAGGATAGGGGTGTTTTGGTAGTTCGGCGCATCACGCGAATCCGCGCATCACGCGCACAGACACGGTACCCCGAGGTCTGTGCGACCCCGACCCAACCCCTACCCACTGCTGGGTACCCCGAACCCATTTGCCAGCCTAACTTAATCCCCATCAACTAGACGAAAAATGAATACCAACCAACCAACCAACCCACTAGATTCTAGTATAATACTCAAGAAGCTTGAGAAGCCAAACAGCTCACGGCTGCGCACTCCCTCGCCGTTACTCGAAGTCAATCAGATTGCGATAGAACAGTTTTGCAGGGCAATAGTGAAGGATGATACAAGTTATAAGGCAAGGAAGCTAGTGCGCACGCTCAACTACTTGACCTCTTGCAACGCAGTTCTAGAAGTGGAAAAGAAAGGTCTCTGCGCCCAAGTTGACACCAAGAAGACCTTACGCAAGTACCAGCAAGCCCTACCGTTGCAGGCGTCCAAAAATATACCTCTAAGGCCATGTTTTAGTCTCTATCTACAGTGGAGAAGGAGCAGACGCGTGTGCGTCGAGAAAGGGAGCAGCAAGAGAGAGCCAAGAGGAAGGCTGCTGAAAAGGATGAGAAACAACGAAGAAAAGAAGAGCGCAACGCAGCCAAACCTATCCAATTATCTCAAACAGGCAAGCGCAAGGCCTCACAGAAGCCTCATACAGAGCCAGCAGCCAAAAAAAAGCGTGTGCGTGGTGATACTCCCGTCGTAGTTGACGCGTCGCCGTCCCCGGCACCTCCACCAGTTACTACACGCAGCGGCCGCACAACACGTCCAAACAAGAAGTGGCAACAGGGCAAGCACCGTAGTACTCAATAGATTATAACTACAGAAAATCTCAAAATAATATCTATTGTGTGTGGCTCTACAACCTCATTTTTGGGTGGTGCAGAAGGTCGATTTTCGTGCACTGAGCCAAGGCGTGCACTGACACCCCGATTAGGTAAGTGAGGGGTAATTATGTTCCCAAGCACTATATCATGTCATGCTTCAAGCGCTCCATGCAATAATGCTCCCTCTGCTATTACCCCGTCTATCAGTGCACAGCCTTTATACCGGAGAAAGCTATAATGGCAACCGCAATAACGTGTCAGAAATCCTCAAATACGTCAGTCGGAGGTGACCTACCTACACCCTGTACGGTCTTCTCTCACCGTGAGACCTTCGATACCATTGATCTTACCGCTGTGACTTCCGAGCAAGCATATCAGAAACTCTCGCAAGCGGCTAGGAGAACAGGCGTAGCGCTCGTCTCCAGCCTGCCCACCCGCCCACCTATCGCAGCAATTCAAAAACTCTTTGCGCGCTTATATGCAGATCGTTCACTGGCCTCGCGGCTCAATGCCACCTATCCCAAACGTGGCGTTTTCAAGAACGCCTGCTTAGCTCCTGAAGCGTCTCCGCATATCGATCAGAAAACAACGATCGATCTCTCCATCAGTCGTCTGCAATCTATTCACAAGACGGATCCAACCCTCGTAGGGGCACTCGGCGAAGAGTTTGGAGAGATCGTGAGATTCTACACCTACATTGAGACCGAAGTCCTTCCGATCGTCACACGAGCTACGTCAGATATCAGTGGTTCGGAGTTGGAGCTCACACACAATGGCACGAACAATCACCTCCGTCTGATCGACTATTTTGCGTGCCCAGAACCCCACGGGCCTAGGTGTGGTGAACACCGGGATTACAACACATACACCATTGTTTTTCAGGATGGCGATGTGGGTGGATTAGAGTTTGAGGTCGAAGGTGCTTGGAGATCTGTCCCAGCAAGTGTCGATGCTGTGATCTCTTGGGGCTGGTGTGCTTCTATATTGACCAACGATGCGATAAAGGCCACGAAACATCGCGTTCTGAGAACTTGGCCCGTGGGTGACCAAAGGACTACCGCTGTGGTCTTCATCGCACCTGATCTTGATACAGTGCTCAAGCCGACGAGTGATGTTGGAACGGAAGAAGGAGGATGGTGTCAAGAGATCCGAGACGGGAATATCACTGTTGGAGCTTTCAAGGAAATCATATCTAAGAAATGGAGGAGACGTGAAGGCACGGAACCTGGGGAAGTGGTTCAGGGTGCACAAGACCGTGAAGTCCAGGCATTTCTAAAGCCTTCACAGAGTTCTACTTGAACGACAGTCAGCACTTTGTTGACTAATTCTTCGCAGGTACTCGCAATTTTTTTGATCTGTTAAGACTTAATCTGCTTCTGTTGTTGAGATTCTTCTTGGATTGATAGTCAGATTTTCTGGGCTGCTAATGGGAGGTACGCAATAGAGTCTGAGCTATGTTAAACTCCTGCTAAACCTCTGCGCAAACAAAGTCGAATTTAGGTTTTGCGTCACGTTGAGTTTTAACTCTATCCCTTGTTGATTGGGCTTTCTGGCGTCTTGCTTCTGCGTCCGTAACTATGTACTGCAGAACAAAGCGCCACAAGAGCCTAGCATGTAGGACACAGCACATCTAATTTGGCGTTGGCGAGCAGGCTCCGTGATGGCTGTTTCGTGTCGGATGGACAGGATGACGACCGCGATGTGCGCGAGACGCGTTGGGGCATGAACACGGACTTCACTCGCCTGGTTGTACGCGTATGTCAGCCTCCCTCCCTCCCTAGAAGTAAGACATCCCACCGCGTAAATTCACGAAAATTTTGGAACAATAATACTGTATTTACAGGCTGAATGGTGAATGCTGGAAATTGGGTGTTTGCCCAATAATTATGCTGCCAGCACCCTGCTACTCCGAGACTAGACGTCTCTTGATTGGTCTGGTCGACCCCGTCGCTCATATCGAGCTGGATTGCAGACTTTCGCCTGTCAGTCCAGAACGGATTAACCAGGATGCTCATGCAAGGGAGGGTCTTCCTTCTCGTTATTGCCGACAGGTAGCTGAAAGGATGTTCAAGCTGTTCAAAGCATCGGCGGTACTGCGAGTTTTGTTGAAGCAAGTTTGTTACGTAGGCGCAGAGCTCGGTTAAGTTTAGCTATTACTATGGTACCCAGCGAAAGTAGTGTATAGGCTGGCAAATGGGTAGGGGTTAGGTAGGAGTCGAGGTAGCACGTGACAGTACCTAACCCCTACCTAACCTCTACCTAACCCCTACTTAACTCTAGAGTCTACAAATTCTCTATAGGTTCTAAGCGATATATCTAAGCTAAAACTAATCTAAATTAAGTAAATAGTAGCTTTTTTAAAAGCTTTAGCTTAGTGCATCTTATTATATAATATATTACTAAGCTATATCTTAGAAAACTATAGAGCTATATCTATCTAAAGTTAGAGACTCTAAGTATATAGAAGTACTTAGTTTACTAGCTTAAGTTAACTTCTACTTCTACTTACACTAGAAGTACTTCTACTTAACCTTTACTCCTAGCCTATATAACTTTAACTTAACTACTACTCTAAGGTCTATATAACTCTAACTTAACTCTTACTTACTACTAAGTACTCTAAACTTATTTACTAGCTTAGTAGTATATAAAGAATAGAATAGTTGTTAAGCTCTAGCTATTAGACTCTAGCTAAGCTAATAGTAAAAATAGAGTACTATTCTAAGCCTGTACTTACAATCTATAAGTACTGTTAACTTTTTTAGTACTTGTTTAGCTTAGTAGCTTAGGCTAGGTTCTAACAAAGTACTTATAGACTGCCTTAATAGTATAAGTTTAATCTTAGATAAGATAGAAAGATATACTGCTATAGTAGCCTCTAAGCTTACCTAAGTAAAGAGATAAGTAACTGCCTCTAAGCTGCTACTAAATAATCTAAGGTCTAGATAGAGTTATATAACTACTTCTAAGCTTCTACTCTGCTTTTATAGGTCTAAGTTTAGCTAAGAGCTAGCTTACTTACGTAAGTAGTTTACACATAAAGAGCTAAGGCGCTTCTAGGCTAGTATAGCCTAGCTGCAGCTATTAGCTGCTAGAAGGCCTAGTACTAAGTACCTAAGTTAGGCACTTTCTTAGAAGAGAGATATTGTTAGGCTCCTAGCTATTAGGTTCTTAGCTATTAGACCCTAGCTAGGCTAATAGTAATAATATAGTACTTCTCTAAGCCTATACTTATAGTCTATAAGTACTATTATCTTTTTAAGTACTTATTTAGCTTAGTAGCTTAGGCTAAGTTGTAATAGTTATATAATACTATTAATTAAGCATTAAGCTTATATATATTACTTAGTCTATATTATAATCTCTTTTTATTAGCTTACTAAATACTAATACCTAGTAAGTACTAACTTATATAGCATAGTAATTATATAGACTCTCTTATATAGTATAGTTATATTATAGTTTATAATATATTATATAATAAGCTTACTTCTTAGTAGTTAAGCTAGGTAAGTTATATATATAGAGCTTACGCAGCTTATATTAAGCTTAGTAAGCCTAGCTTATACAGCTTATATTAAGCTTAGCAAGCTACTATAATTACTATATATCTCTTTAGTATATAGTCTTGTAAAAATATAACTATTAGAGTTTATATTTAACCTAAGTAATAATCTTTGTTATTAGATCTTAGCTTAACCTTAAAGCTAGATAGTCTACTTTATACTACTTATTATTCCTCTTAGCTTTTAAGACAGATAGATAGTATCTATACTTCTTACTACTAGCTCTAGCAAACTTCTTATTATTATATTTATTCTTAAGAACTAATTAAATAGTACTTACAAGCTTTACTTAAAGTATAACCTTAATATTTTAAACACCTATATAATATCTACTACCTTGAAAATTAATACTACTCTTAGTAGCTTTTACCTATATAACTCTTGTTACAATAATATAGATATAGACAGTACTCTAACTTCTTCTAATAATATAAATATTACTAAGCCTAATTTCTATAAAGGTAGTTGTAAAAAGTTAAAAGATTAGCTTATATAATAAGATCTTTACTTTATATTTAAAGGTAATAAAGTACTAAAAGACTAACATGTCTCCTTAGTAACTAGCTATATACGTAGCAGAGCTCTTACGTAGATAAAGCTATTCTTTTACTACTACTATAGTACTAAAGACTTTACTAATATTAACAAGTAGATAGAAGACTTTAACTTATTTAAAAAACAAATCTTACCTATATTTAAAGTATCTAACAAACTTATAATAGCTTTATATAATATCTAGCGTCTTTAGTAAACTAGTTTAGTTAAAGACTATATAGTAGAGTTTTAACAACTTGCTATATTAACGAGGTTTCACAATACTATACTTATAATATAGTTCTACTAGAGCCTTAAAGTAAGAGTTAAAAAAGATTCTAAATATTCTAGTTTAGTAATTTATACTATAAATTAACTAGCTACTAAAGTAACTAAAATTAAAATACGTCTCTTTAAACTTATAGAAGAACTTAGAAATAACCTATGTTTCTAAGTCTCTAAAGTACTACTAACTTAACTATAAAACTAATAGAGAAGTAATAACTAATATTATATATAACAAGGTAGACATTATATATTTAATACCTGACAAAGAGTCTATAATAGTACTAATAGTAGTTTCTATAGCTAAGAAGTAATAGACTTATCTAACCTTAACAAAGAGCCTAAGAAGTAGAATAAAAAAGACAAGAGTAGTTAAGAAAAAACTTAGCCTGTAGTAACTTGTTATATATATAGCAAAGTAGAACACTTTGCTAGAAACTACTAAAGTAAAAGTAAAGTAATATAGTAACTTTATATAATTATTAGCAACAGCGCTAATAATAGTAAGTAGAAAGTACTTACTAAAGACCTAAGACAACTTATAGAAGACTTTAAAGATACTAGAATAGGTAATAGTAATATTATACATAATAAGAATAAAAATAAATCTATAGCTATATACTTATACTTTATTAAAGTGTAAAATATAAGTAACTATAGCTAACAGCTAGTAATTATGCAATTGCCTACTTAACTAGTAATAACAGTATTTAAACTAGCCTAGTAGAGCTTAACATAGTACAAGCAGAGGCTTAAAGTATAATACACGCCTATTATAAGACACTTAAAGAAGCAATACAATACTTTCTATAATAAAGCTATATAAAAAAAAAGATAGATATTACTAGAACTATAATTTAATAATTTAAAAACTTAATAGATATATTATAGAATATACAACTATTGTTAAAATATAATAGAAATAAGACTAGATTGCTAAGGCTAGCTATAACTCTTGTAAAAGATTACTATTACTTATATCTTCTAATAAAAAAGAAGCTTCTAATACTAATTACTATAAATATAAGTAAAAGTATAATAATAAAATTATACACACGCACTAGTAGTTATATAATAATAAGAGTAAGGCTTACTTTAATATATAAGTACGTAATATATAGTAGACTAAGAATAATTAAGCTAGTATAGCTTAGTTCTACTATAAAGAACTCTTTAACGCAATAGATCTTAATATAAAGTTAAACAAGTATAGAATATATCTAATTATAGTCTAGCAGACTGCGTTACTAACAAGACGTACTGAGTTATCTAGAACCTACGTAATACTAAGCACTATGTGCTTCTATAGGAATACTGTGCCTATAACTACTACCTTGCACACTAAGCTTAGAAGGTAAGAAATTAGCAGTTCTCTTTTACTAAGAATTATTACCTTTACTATTAGTAGCACTATAAAGATATAATATACACTAATTATATTTAAGACAAGTAATATAATCTTTACTTTTCTAGACTTACTAACTAAGAAGATATTATATTAATATACTTAGTGTAGAATAAGATAAAAAATACGAATAATTAGAAGGTTTATTTAAATAAAAAGTACTTACACTATGCTATAACTAATAAGTATTCTAGTTTTTTACTTAATATCTCTTTTTTAGAATAAAGCCTATATATTATTAAGAACACTAGTCTCTTAACAGTATAGAGATATATTAGCTTATTAAGATCTCCTTTGTATTAAATAGTAAATAGATAAAAGTATTAGTAAACTTAAGAGTATAAAGTAACTATGTTATTTAGCTAGTACTTATATAAGAAAGCTTATATAAATAAGAAAAAAAGAACCTATATATACTCTAAGTAGCTAATAGACAACTAATACTAAGAGAAGGTACTATAACTTATAAAGTAACTGTATAACTACTTTAGATATAGAGATACTACAAGGTAATAGACCTAGACGTATTAAGAATAGCTGCTTATAATATTATATTAAGATTACTTAGGCTAGTAAATAAGTTTAGAGTACCTAGTAGTAAGTAGAGGTTAGGTTAGAGTTGTATAGACTTTAAAGTAGTAGTTAGGTTAAAGTTGTATAAGCTAAGAGTAGAAGTTAGGTAGGAGTACTTCTAGCGTAAGTAAAGGTAAGAGTTAGGTTGTATAGACTTAGGTTAAGGTTAGATCAAAGGTACTTACTAAAGTATATAATTTTAAGTTTTAATAAATAGCTTATCTTGCTATAAAATAACTCTATTAAAGTAAGCCTACTATTGTATATAATAATAGGTTGTAATAACTAGCTCTTTTACTGCAAGATAAAACATTCTACAATATTAGTATAACCTCTACTCTACTTTAACCTTAAGTAGAAACAACTTAACTCTTACTTACTTAGTATTAACTTAGTATAAATAGAGGTTAAGTAGAGGTTAAGTACTATTATATGCTACTCTAACCTCTACCTAACCTCTACCTATTTACTAGCCTAAGATTACTTTAGTTATAAAAGCATAATCTACTAATAGATTAAAAGTATAATACGCTTTTACTAGAGCGCTGTAACTATAGTATAATATAGCTAGACCCTGCATAGCTTATAATATAGCTAGTAGATAAGAAAGAGATTAGCAATATCTCTTTAACTAAGACACAGTAAGATAGAGTAGTTGACTGCACAGAGACTAGCTAGCCCCTAGCTTACAAAGTAATAGTTAAGGTAAAAAGTGTACTTTCTACTATTTCTAAAATATACAGATAATATACACAGATATTTAAAGTAAAGCTTATAGTAAAAGCTCTATCTAAGTATAAGCTCTAAGACTATAAGATTAAGCTCTAGGAAGAATAGTAACTAACGTTTAGGTTACTTTACTAGTTATTAGAAAAGGAAATCAATATATTATAGTTGCAGAGCTAAAGGCCTAAATAAATGCGCTTACTTACAGCTTTAGTATACGTGTATTTTAGCTCTCTTTTAGTTACAATAATTATTTAAATATATTTAAAAGAACCTTGAAAAGAGATTTATTAAACAATTAGATTTACCTATAGAGTAGTAAATACTTTATTGTATTTAGAAGTAAAAAAGATAGTAAGTAATAACCTTACATTAATTTTAGAAAGCTTAATAATATTATAGTTAAAAATTAATACTTCTTACCTAATATTAAAGAGTTATACAACTAATAATATAGACTTTATAAGTACCTAGTAATACTGTTTAGTCTAATAAACGCACTAGCTACATGCTAAGAGTTAATTAACAACGTTCTTAGAGTATACCTTAATAAAATAGTAGTAGTATATCTAGATAATATATTAGTGTACTTAAAAACAATAAAAGAGCACATACAGTATGTTACTAAAGTACTAGAATACTTAAATTAAGCAGACTTCTAATTAAAGTCAAAAAAGTATAAATAGTATATAAAAAAGTAGAATTCTTAAAGTTTATTAAAAGACAATATTAAGTAAAAATAGGTAATATTAAGATAGATATAGTAAGAAATTAGCCTACTCTAATAATAGTTCAAGAGGTTTAAAAATTTCTTAGATTTATTAATTTTAATAGACGCTTTATTAAAGATTACCTAATAGAATGTGCTAAGCTACAGCTCTTAAAAAAGCTACTACTTGCCTAATTTAGATTAGCTTTAGCTTAGATATATTACTTAGAGCCTATAGAGAGTTTATAAACCCTAGGGTTAAGTAGAGGTAGAGGTAGTACAAACTATCTAGCTATTCTAGGCAATAAAACTAAGCTAAAACTAATCTAAGCTAAGTAAATAGTAGCTTCTTTAAGAGCTGTAGCTTAGCGCATTCTATTGTGTAATATATTACTAGGCTGTATCTTAAATATTAAAAGAGTTATATCTACTTAAAGTTAAAGACTCTAAGTATATAGAAGTACCTAGCTTGCTAGCCTATTACTAGCTTAGTAAAAAGTAAGTATTATGTAAATTTAGGTATTATATATATAGACATAGTACTATGTCTATATACTTAATATATAGATTTAACTAATATATAGTTTAAGCAAACAATATACCTTTCTTAATATATAATAACTCTACTACTATACTAGAAATTAATAAGACTATTTTAAAGATTTTGAATTTAAAGCCTAGTAATAAGTTTATATATACTAAGATTATAAGAAAAAATAGTATTAATTGCTTTATATTGTTGTGCGTCTATTAATATAATTAGGTTCTCTAGGTACTAACT
>JAFISE010000029.1:0-251625 GCA_022560025.1 Stagonosporopsis chrysanthemi
GACGAGGCTATCAATATCAAGTCAACGTCTGGAGGAGTTCATGCCGTTGAGTCTGGATGTCCGGACTCTAGCCATGAACGTGAGGGTCTAACGGTGACAGCAAGGGGCGAATTGGGAAAGGCCAGCGGAAACGAGATGAATGGTCTCATGGCTGATATCACCAACCTACTGTCTAGAATCACAGTGAGACCGGGTCCCGGTTTTGAACACCGCAGTGTGGTGCCCAATCCGTTGGATCTAGCGATAGTCAGGGCAGCCAAAGAACAGAGAGAAGCCTCTGCGTAGGGATCCGATCCGGAAAGCAAGTCCGATGGCACTGAGCCAGGTCACTTGTACGGAGCGAACGTGCCATCTGTGAAATCCTTAGCATCTGGTTCCTCATCAAATACCGAGGCTCTCAGTGTACCAGGTAGCTCTGAGCATAATGGTATAAGGAGGAAGTGGTACAAAGGTTTTCGCCGTTCCGACATGATTACCACAACATGATTAAGCTAGAGTTTTAACCCACACCTGATGGTTTGGCTCATCTCGGCCACGGGTCGATTGTGCTCTCCCCTGACAAATTGACTGTAGTCGTGTAGTCGTTGTGGCCCGCTTCATTTTTTCTTTGCAAGTGTGAGGTGAAAGAGAACTTTGGTGAAAGACGCCTATCGGCGCGGAAGAACGTGTGCTCTTGGCAGTCGTCGTCGAATCATTAAGACGCTTCCATTTGCGTTCACTGTTTCAAATTCGAATTGCCAATTATTATTGCCAGACATGGTAGCTGGCGTAATCCATAAGTGCATGTCGTTGCTGACCAGCTGTTCAGAGGCGGCGCATGAGGCAAGTATCGAGGTCCCTCTTTCTTCTGGTTTCAATGCGCTCTGCTTCGGCATTCGGATGGGCGACATCAGTCTCCAGAAGGTGCTCCTTCTATCTCCCAACGAACGCAGAGCCATAGCACAAAATGGCCCCACCATTGACTGGTACCTTGGTGATACACGCGTCTACGAGCGAACCACACAGGCTCTACTCTTTGCATTCTGCCGAGATATTGGTAGACATATCGCACCACGGGATGGTCAATTTGTAATTCAGCTCCCAGAAGGCTTCAGTAATGTGTTGGCAGTAAAGCTTTCAGTGCTGTACATGGAACAGTATCTGCTCAACCCAAGGATCCGCAGCGCGCCATGGAAGGTCGAAGACGACGTTGCAACATGCATCTGTCTGGCCAATGTGTCCGAGATCATTGGGATGTCAAGGGCCAGTCAAGACATAAGGGCGGCCATTTTCTATCGTTTCCGAGAATCGCCCTTGCAAATTGAGCAGATTCGTGCTATCTGGACTCGAGACAACCACCACAATCCATCGAAATATGCGGAAACGATGGCAGACAACATCGTTACCTTTAAGTGCGTACCGATGATACACCTTTTTACTATCGAGTACGATATCAAACCAGACGAAACATACGAAGAGGTGGTGACGAAGGCGATGAAGCGCATGCAGAAATCATACCCGAACCAGGAGGGGTAGGTCAGCTGTTCAGCGGCCTGTTGACTTCTTACTGATGGTCTAGGCGTAACGACCGACGGGTACAGTACGAGATATCGCAGCTGGAGAAACTTTTGGCATCACCTTTGAACGTGGCGCTGAAGCGGTTGATTTGGACAGCCAGTACATTCGCGCCTATTGAACCTAAGAAGTTCGCCGAATGGATCGAAATCAGATCAATTCAAGGCCGATTACAGCCACTGCCTAACCTCGCCGGGATGAAGAAAATCGTTGTTGCAAGAGCGATACACTCCGAGCATGTCTATGGGCACTGAGGTATGCGGAATTGACGTATCACCAGGACGACTGTGGAGAATTGGAGCAGACTTGCATCGTTGACATGCGTGTGTACACAAGCTCCAATGGCGGTCGAGCCATACTTGAACATATTTTGGATCGCCGCACAGGTGGATTGGTCCGCGGTAGAAGGGTATGAGCCAGAGGATCAGAACCACGGTTGACTTCTACAACTGTCGAGTGCAGATATGCTTTCACGGCATCCAGAGGCTACCTTTCTTATGCGTAAGACAAGCAGCACAGTTCTGAGGATATCGTTCGTTGATATGGAGGCTTCAATGGCATGTACTCAGGATTCGAACAGTCTCTCCTGCCTATGGAGAGGCTCCAAGATCCTCCATTCTATGGTGTAGATTGCGGCTCGCATGGTATTGCCGACTGCGATAATGTGTGAATGGCGAAGGTGCGGTCGACTCGTGAAGTCTGGCCGAGAGCGCCAAGCATCAATGCATCAGCCACCGATGACGTACCTCGCGCGTATCCACCTGTTGAATGGCGCGTGAACCATAGTGTTTAGTGCACCTTCTATATGGCCGCGACAACCGGCAAACCTTTCTCCACCATGTCCCCGAGAGACTCACGGCACCCAATATGTCGTCCTTTTCTGCCCCGCTCGCGCCCGCACAGACGCATGCTCTCTTCGACATCCTGATTCACCACCAAATATACGCCGAAATCGAGGCCTTTAAACATCCCTCTACTATCGACCAATATGGACACCCCTTTCGTAAGGCAGATGGCGTGCAGACGACAAGCCCGCTACTGCAGAACATGCTTAACAAGTTCGCGCTCACGAACCCCGCGCTGAAGAATCTGGACAGTAGCTTCTGGCAGGACAAGATCCAGACACTGGTTGCGCGATTGGCCGAGGCTGAGCTGAGCGAAAGCTACGACAAGGGTGCTATTGGGTCGCGAAAGGCGCTGGCCACGGCTGCGAGTAGTATCGCTGAGTACATAGGTAGGGGCATGCTGGGTGGCTACCCTGCCGCGCAAAAGCTGTGCGATAGCAAGAAGCAGTACGACACCAGCAGGCCCGAGGACGTCCTGGAGGCATGGGAAGAGTGTGCGCGCAGCTTCATCTACGGCGACTTACTCGACCATCTGCTGGAGAGAGTCACAGCAACAGACAAGCTGGAGGATCACACCAGTTTGGTGCAGGCAGGGCACGAATTCATCCTGCTGAACGTCGCCTCGTTCCTCCACCACGTCTTCATTATGTCACCCGACGGCCAATACCTTGTCCGCCTGCTTGAGAACGTCCACCGCCTTATACCATACTACATGGTCAAACAGACCCTCCGCGTCGGCAATGCCGCATCTATGATCAACGCCATGGTCAGGCTGGTCCTAGCAAAGCTCTCCGTCACTGCTATGACTAACTGGATAGGTCTAACCAACAACTCTAACGACGGCATGAACCTGATGCAGCAGATCATCAGCACCATACTGGCGTGGGACACTGCTGAGTTTCAGAAGAGGGCATCAAAGCTCGAGTCTTCGAGAGAGGCGCCAGATAAGAAGGTCATGAAGGCAATCAAAGCGCACGTCTATGCGTCCAGAGACAGGCATGAGGCCGCACGCAACATGTCTATCCAAGAAGAAAAGTCTATCATCGCTGTCATACTGGAGACAGCTGAGAAGCCGATCAAGCCCGAGTCCCTTAAAGATCAGCAACACGAAATAGCCATGGAGTACTACAGCACCTATCTCTCCATCCGCGACCGCGAGGAAATCACCAAAGTAACCTGCAAGTCAAATCCTGACGTACTCACTTCGGCAGTCCGCGACTGTGTCTCTGCAATGGACCCTGTTATCCGCGCGATTCACAACGCCGTCGATTTGTCCGGCACTGTCACTGACGCAGAAAATTTCATAACAGATCTAATAAAAGCATCAAAACCAAAGAAAAAGTCCGGTCGCAAGAGCCGTGAGACGAGCAAAGAACGCGAGGCCAATAGCAGTGCTGACACAACTCCTGCCAGCGTAACAGACACAGATAGCGGTGATGCGCCAACGGTCGAAGACTTTGTCGTATTATGTCGCAAGCATGCGCCCTCAATGCACAGATTCTTGCACCAAGTCACAAAGAACGCACCAGACCTCGCACAAGACTATCTGGTATACGCAAAGCAGATGTTTGGCGAATTCAAAGCGGACACCCAAACACGCGACGACGGCGCAGGCAATATGACAGCGCCACTACACTCCCTCTTCGAAACACTTCCTCAGTCAAAACAGGACGAGCTCAAGAAGCTGCTTGACGAACATGCTGCCCACCTCGGCGAGCTTAAATCCACAAGTCAGTCTCGCCTCGAAAGCATAATGCGCAGTGGCGAGACAAGAGGCTCCACACATGGCCCGGGAATGTACCTCTCGCGTTGGAATGCACTACTCGACAGCACGCTGATCAGCCCGTCCTCCATTTCCGGGCCGATACGCCGCGGCTGGGAGGTCAAGGGCGAGTTGGATGGCAAGGGACTGAAAACCAACAGCGTATTGCAAAGCTCTAAGGGCGGAAAGACGTCGAACGGTGTCAGCATTGCGAACGGGCTAGGCGACACGCAGGATCGCAAGGAGAGGAAGAGGGACGGAATGGAGGAGGACAAGATGGCGACGGTGTGGGAGGCTATGCGCGACGGGTGGGTGGGCGTGTGCAGAGGATTGGAGGTCATGGGCAGCGACTGAACGATTGCACCTACATCTCCTTGCACACATTTCAAATCCGAATTCAACAGCCAACAAGGTTCTCGCTAGCACGATTTTCTGTCCTTTCATAGCAACGACATGACGAAAGCACGACGTAACGATATACAAGACATCTAAATAGGCAATACGGTATACCCTAAATACATGCCCATTGCCAGTAGTCCACATCTTTTCCCGCGCTGATCTCATCCTCGCATTAACGAGCTTAGTTGTGTGCGCCTACAACGAATTGTGCTTGGACGACGGGCTTTCCATCTCGGGTTGCGGAACCGTCGTCCGGCCGTCTCCACCCGGATCCATCGCATCCGTATCCGCGTAGCCGCCAGCACCACCTTCAGTCCTACCGCGTGGCTTTCGTCGATGGCGCCCAGGAACAGGGTTGCAAATGGAGTCATACGAGGATTTGTTTACTTGGTTCGAATTGAGATCGCCTCGGATGGGACGGATGGTGCTTTGGATGACGGCGTGATCATGCCAGACAGTACTTGTGCTGCTATTGCATGCGCCGTGACTTTTGCGAGACCATACAGCATCGGCAAGAAGGGGCTGAGTTTCGAGGTATTTCTTGATTTATAATTGTGGTATACATGTACTCGTTAGTCCCGTACTTATAGCAAACATTAGGGATGGTATCGTCGTGCAAACTCCTTCTACTCCGAACCCAAAACCGCTTCGGCGAATATCAATGCGTGCCTTCATCACAACGTTCCAGAGCCACTTTAGATGCATTCTTTCAATCAATGCAGCACTCCAGCTTCAAACAAACAACATACTCTCAGGCAGACTCGCAATATCAGGCACTCTGAACCCTTCCTCGCCGTCTTCCCAAGCTACAGTGCCAACGCTCAGCGTCCACGCAACAAGAACAAGTCTCGCAACCGTGGAAATCATTTCGACATTGAAGGGTAGCTCCGATTTCAACAATTCCTCGACCTGCTTTCCAAGATTGTGTTCAGGGAAGGTCATGGACAGACGGGTCGAGTTCGACGTCATCGTGGCATATGACACAGATTTGAGAGACGATCGAGGAGAGCGGCGCGCAGAAAGTCGCGATAAGTTCGAAGCTTGCTGGCGGTTGCTTCGAGCGTCGGATTGCGGGCAGTGAGTGTCGTTGACAACGGGGAGGGAGCTTGTTGAAGCGGATGTGGACTTATGTGCGGCCATCGCGGCCGCGTAGGAGCGTACTAAATCCTGCTTCGTTGCTTCTTTGACGGCTATGAGGACATCTTGTGGCTTCGTATCTGGCACTAGAGCCATGAGGCGCTGTAGAAGCGTGATGTAGCGCTGCATGCGAGCCACCTTGTCTGCCAGTCCTTCGTTGACGGCGCCGGTTGATATCCTTCCTAGACGCTCGCGCTCACGGAAAAGCAGGCCAGCGTTCTGAGGCTCGTGGAGCGGACCGAAGATATTGAGGTGAGGCGACTGTCGTTGAACCTTGTCGACAAGACTTTCCAATCGTTGCAGAAGACGCCCAGGATGTAGCCCATCTGAAGCGACGAATCGGACTACTTGGATGAGTGGTCCAGAAGCCAGCGGCGGGAGACCACCAACAAAGGGAAGCAGAGCGATGGCGTCGATAAGAGGGGTTACCGTGCTCGATTTCGTAGAGGTTTCGATGCTGTAGACAGTCAAACGCCGTGCGTGTGGAAGCTGTGCCAGGAAATTGGCGGATGGCGTTTGTTGTGATCGTTTGCGTATGGTGACTGAAGCGCCTGCTTGTATAGCCTCGAAGGTCTCATGCGTCAGGAAGATAGAGCTAATCGATTTCGCGTCCTGCGAAAACGGCAGAGAGCCACATGCAAGGTGCTTTGCGAAAAGTGGTGAGTGGCTAGCTCCAGTGGGAAGTATTTGTGAAATACGACGTTTGTACTGTTTGAGGGAGATGATATGTCTGCCAGCATCGGTCACGGTAGAATGGATCGCAAGACCAAATGCGCCCTTGTCGGTGGATGCAGCGTTGGCGGCTGCGTTGTTAGAGGCATTTGTCAATGAGCTGCCCAAGAGTACAGACAGCACAGCAAGCTCAGCTGGCGTGACCTTCACACTCACTCGACCATCGTGATATTCTGCTGGCCTACCATCCTTCATCCATGTACGTTGGGTATCACTTGAGGTGTCTTGGTCGTCCAGTCCATTGCCGATGGGAACGAGCAGTGTTGCCGGCCTTTTGACAGAGAAACTCCTTCCAAGGCCTTTCTCAATTGCAGAAATGTCCAAGCTTTTCCTCTGTGGTGCCGATGCTACATCTCCTTTCCCAGTGTTTGTTCGCTTGTAGGACACTGACTGTACCCGCCGAGGGCTGGTCGCACTCCGCTTTGACGAATTCACAAACTTGCCAAATTCTCCACGGTATGCAGATCGCTCCGTCAACGATCGTGGTCGAAGTTCGTTGGTGAACATTTCGCAGATTGATTCGAATGAAACTTCCCCAGGATGACCTTGTGGATTAGTGAATAGTGTGGACCACAGACCCTCATCCCCGGCTTTGATGATCCCTGACAGCGTGGGTACCCATTTCGAACTCGGATCTCTTTGTTTTGATGCAAACATTTGTTTCAATGACCTGGACCTCCGTGATATTTGGTGTGGCTCGCTGTCGTTGCCATCGATGGTGTAGATGTCCGGCTTGGTAGTTTTGGAGTGCCGATGCACGAAGAGTCGTGAAACGAGGGCCATGACGATCAGGAAAGGTATACCGAGTCCGAGGCTCAGTGCAATGGTTTCGGTTGTGCCCATCATCTCGGATGTGGGTAACGTACCTTATATGTATGAAAGCTGCGGTTTGTTGTGGGTCCAGGTTGGGAGGGAAAATGGTCAAGCACGAGCCAATCGGAAAGCAGCGTCGTCCCTGCCTGTCACCTGCACCCGCGTCTTCGACCAGTCTGGGCTACCGCTGCTCACGGAAATCTTGCGCATCCGCTGGGCAGTCCGAGTCATCGGTCGGCGCGAATCACGTTCGCTCGAAATTGACCGGCATTTGTCAAACGACTCTGACGACACAAAACACAAAAAAGCATCGCATTTCGGTCAAACCTCGTTTACATTGCCGGCGCATGATATCGCGCGATATGCAGGTATTCTCGTAGCATCATCGTATGGAACGCAAAAACCCAAGCACGGCTCGAAATAAGGCCAACCTCGTGACTGAACGTGACTTTTTTGTTTTGATGTTCGATGCACCAGCTGTGATGGTCCTCCCGCAATCCCCACTCTTTCATTCCAAAATTTGCTGCACAATGGGTGAAATTTTGTCTCGTGCACCGCTTATAATATCAGCACATGTGACAAAGGATGTCGGAAATAAGCCAGCGCCGTGAGACAGCTTGTCAATGTTGAGCTTAGCTGGTCCGAACAAATCAAACTTGCAGTCTTTGTGGCTTTCAACGTGCAGACTGTGTGATCTGACCAGCAGCGTAGGGTACGGTGGGGATGGTGCCAAGCATCCTCTACGTTCGTGGCAGGCAGGCAACGACTCTGGACAGGAATCCTGGAAGGAGCCGCGAGGTCCGGAAGTTGAGGGCCACGAGATGCTCATAACGAATCATTCAGTGTTGATATCACACTGTCCGTATGTCGATGAATGTGCTATTGAGTTGTGGTGTTCGGAATCCCGGATTCCCGGATTCCGCGGAGCCGAACGAACACAAGCCTCCTGGCACGTACTGTGTAGAACTCAGCCCATTCACGTTCCCAGACGCCTCGATGCGTGTGACCCAATGAGCTCTTGCACCTTCAGAAACGTGTGTTGCGCAGCGATGATCGCTGTGGGGTGCTCAAACATAAGGACAATCATCGTACGAGTGGCAGTCATAATCAAGCATCGTCGAGTCCACACGGAGTATGCCTCCGGCCTAGATCTTTCTCTTTGCGACATGTCCACTGTACATGGAACGCGAGCCGCTACTGCACCTACAGCGCTCACCCAATAGAGCACACCAGACATGTTTCTCCACAGGTTGCTGGTATTGCCTCGCTGGAGCGTCTCGAACAGCGCCTCGGAAAGGTGAGGTTTGGCAGCTTGTTCATCATCGGTCCAACTGGTGGACACCAACGGAGTTGCTGACAGGCCTCTGTATTTAGGATCTGCAGCAACAGAGAATGGAACACCCATCACAATGGCAGTGGTGTATATCAGAGCTGCTATACGACACGCTTCATACACCCAGTCCCCTGACACGGATACAGCAGGCGTGTGGGCTGAAGGTAATGAAGACAATCGTGTCTGAATAGCATGAATGGTAGCTTCGTACGCTTCATTCGGAGGGCTGAGCTGCGTTATGTCTATCGCATCCGTGTTGTGCACGGTGTTTAGCACGGTTTTGTGCGCTACAAAGACATCAGTGAGATCTTTCATGTCGGTCAAGAGCTCGAGGGTATACGGTGCGCATCTTGGATCGTCCCGAATGTCGAGGAATGTGGGTCTCGGGCAGTACAGCGGCGACTCGGGTAGCGGGGCTTCTTCATCTGGATAAGGTTCTGCAGGCAGAGCGTCTCGAAACACCGACAGTATCTCAGCTTCGCAGATGATATCACAGTGATAACAACAACTGTTTGAATCAGTAATGCACGCTGCGATAGGGGCAAGCCAGAGTACGTACGCAATAACCACTTCAGCTAAAGCTCTGTTATGTCCAAAGGCGGATACGCCTCCACGCCGAGAGACGAATGTGGCCACACCGTTCTCGTGGATGCGCAGCGCCTTCTCATTGCACATCCACAGCTCGCCAACAAACAAATGCAGAATCACTACAAGTGTTGTGTCCTCTAATTGCCGTACAGGATCGAGCAAGCACTTATTGATCATGCTAAAGGTCTCAGTCTTGACCCTGGTGGTTGTATTACTATCGCCGGAGATGTTGTTCTGCATATCAAGCCATGTCGACCCTACGATCGTCGAACTTAGGAAGATATGTGGATGCGACAGCATCAGCGGTAGCCACTTCTTCATGGTGGAATCGGAGACGAATGCGCGCATGCCTATAGCCGTCAGTGGTCATCATCAAAGTAATTCCCAGACTTACTATTGCGCGTAAGGACCCACGCGTTTAGCTTGTTATCTTTGAATTGTGGCAGACCGAAATGATCATAAGAGTTACCGAAGGAGGGAGCTAATCCGGCGATCAAGGCCCGCAGTTGACGCTCCTCATGCTTCTCACTTTCCTCATAACCAGTGACAACTTGTTTCGTGGTGGCTTGGGTCTCTTTGTGATAATATGGAAAGTACTTTGCAGCTTCAGTTTCCGTAAATTGCCGACTCGAGCTACCAGCACAAAGTGAGGAGCTTGACGCAGGACTCAACCTAAGTGGCTGGGGTTCCGTCTGCCAAGGTGTGTGTCCAGGACTGGTTTCTGAAAAGCCCGCCCCGGTCTGGGTGGCTTGTGATTGGCGTACATGAGTGTGCTTATCCCACGCGTGTTCAGACCCGGACGCCAAATCATTACCCACACTGTTTTTTCTCTTTTTCTGATCTTCCTCGTGTCTCCAATGTATCATTGCTTGCGAGCGTACGCTCCTCTTTGCATGTTCATCCCGAAATTGCGAAAGGTCGGTTGCGATGAGAAACTGAAGCTGCGGTGGTCCTTCACGCTTCACTCTTCGTCGCTTCAGCTTTGCCTGAGCTTGATGAGTTGTTTCCGAAGGCGCTTGAGGGACTATAGGTGGTTAGACGCGCCTAATCATCGGGCCTATTGCCATGGTTACCTTCACCCGCAGCACAGGAGCTCTCCGAAGCCATGGTATTGGTACTTTGTGGGGGTGAAGGACCGATAGGAAACGCAGACATGGCCAACGATAGCTGTGAACGAGACAGAAAGGTTGCCCCATTCATGAGCGAGGCGCATGTTGCTTGCAGGCGAAGGGGCGCGGGGTCTAGGTATCGTCCGCGGCGGTTACACTCCGCGGGCGATTCGCTTACATATGCAGCGGAAGTGGGCCTTTGTTCGTCCTCGGCTCCTCACACCTTAGCCTCAACCATGTCAAAAACGGTGAATTTGCCATGACCTTTTGAAGGATCAGTGGCACAGTCGCAGCGTATTGATTCAGAGCGATTTGAGACTAGTATGGCCACCCCACTTTGACACAGAACATGAATACTACGCGTTCAGAGTGGTACGATGTAGCAACCCAAGGTATTCATGGACTATGCCGTTGCAAAGTGCTTTCACGACTGCCCTGATCCCTCCGCAGAGAAGTACTACCGAAATCCCTGCGCACATCACGCTCGTACTGGCTCCCATTTCCCAAAATCCATCTCGGATGCTATCGACAGAACCTGTGCGTTTCATGACACGATTTTCGTGATAGGGTCTGTTGTTAGCTTGTAACGCTATTGTTTGCTGATTTCCAAATATGGAGTCCCAAGGAAGAATCGGTGCGCACCTGCTTAGTCATAAGCAATTCTACATAAGATAAAGTCATCAAACCTTGGTTTCGGTCATCAACATGTTGCCTTTGTGCTTGGAATACACGCTTTTACATCTAGCAGCTGAACGCAGACGTCCCATTCTTTATTTGTAGAAAGACTCGTAGAGCGAGCAAATTTGAGAGAACAGCGAGCAGCCCCATCAACTACGGCACAATTTCTGTATTTCTATCGTGTCTTCACAATATTAGCGGTCACAATCGTGTGTTCGAGGGTGTTGTTTAGATTTTCCGATCGATTCGGAAGCTGAACCGGCTACATCCCAGCTCGTCTATACGAGCTTGCAGCACAACGGGGCTGAACCATGAATCATATGAGGCAGTCGAGGCAAAGGCTTGTCCTTGGCGAGATTCCCCTTGCCCGAGGCTTGATCGAGTTCCATATCCGGCCCGGGACTCTCAAGTTCGCCGACAGCCCTCCTCCTTTCCCTGTCCTGAGAGCACCTTTCCAAAAACCCCTTCCTTCCCATTCCTCTCCACACCGCTCTTTTCGTCTCAAATCTGATCCTCGCCTTCAAATCTTCGTAGTCTTCTTGAGTTAACATCCATCTTATTTCATCGGCAAGTGCGTGCGTGCCACTCATGACATGCTCCAGTATGAACCAGATGACAGCATCTCCAAAAGAGGTTTCCCTCAGCGCTCCTTCGTACCCACACCAGATTAGCTCCACGTCTTCGTCAGCGATGAAGATCCGTGAACTACACATGAAGTCATGCACTATCAAGTCCTCCATGTGCTGCGCATCGGTATCAAGGTTGAAGAACCGGCACGCCAGATACGTGGAGATGCCTTCTTTGGTAGTGGGCGGTGTCCTCAGCTCCCCAGTAGGGCGAGTTGATGCATTGAGGCACCAGCGACGCATGTAGCGGATCAC
The DNA here is from genome assembly GCA_022560025.1 of Stagonosporopsis chrysanthemi. Lineage (NCBI taxonomy): Eukaryota > Fungi > Ascomycota > Dothideomycetes > Pleosporales > Didymellaceae > Stagonosporopsis > Stagonosporopsis chrysanthemi. The sequence continues at coordinate 11,832 of JAFISE010000029.1, forward strand.
ACGAACTATGCCATCTTTTGAAGCGCAAGCCGGAGGTACTAGAATCGTAGTTTCGTTCAAACGAGAGGTAATGGCTCGTTCGCCACAGAACCACACAAGCATCTGAAGTGAGACGCCCTTCACATACACCTCACCAGTCTCTCGGTTGACGACGTCCACTTTTGGACTATCAAGGAGGTTTTGAAGTTGTTGGATGCTGGTGTTCCTTGCGTTTTTGTACGTGGATTTTGTCCTATCGAAAGGAGTGAGTGGCTTCATCTTGTTGAGGTTGGTACTTCTCCTGAACCGTGAAGGGCGATTGCTGCGTGTGGGCTTGGTCCTTTGGTCGAAATCAGAGGGTGTATCAAAGCTGTGGTACGAAAGTGGCGGAATAGTTCCTAACTTGAATTGCTCGCCAGTCGCTGGAGCATCGTCCATTCTCGCGTCTTCAGATATTGGCGCATGCTCCATCATGCTCGATCCAAAACAGTTACCGTCATCTTGAAGTGTCTTTTGAATGGCCTTCCAGAGCTCCAAGATATTCGGGTTGACTTCATAGTGACTGGAGCTAGCGCGGTCATCGTTGTGCTTTATGCTCGCGTTTGACTCCGTGTTGACAGAGGAGCAAAAGTGTCCATCATTTGAGTTCGCTGTTGGGATTATCTTCTCAGCTACCGCCGGCTTTCCAGGTACTGGAAAGCAGCTTTCGCGTTTTTGACAGCCGGAAGCACCATATTCACGAAATTCATGAAGCGTGTGCAGCGGGGGTTCTGGGTTCTGAGGCGAATTGGAGACCTTATTCTCGGACATGCGATCTGTTCCACGGCTGTTGAGCTCCAGATCCCACATTCTGCCAGAACGTCAATTATATGAACCATATATCTGTACAGCTCCTCTTGCCATGATTTTTCATCTTTATGTATCCATATTTGTGAATTCAAACTGTGAATCTCAGCTGTCACGCTTCAACACATTAGACAGCAAGGTGCAAACAAATTCCAAATTAATTACTGTGGCTCAGTCAACGGGCTAAAAGCTAGCCCATACTCGCTTCAAGAAGCCCTTTTGTTGGACGGGCTCGATGTTTTCGTCCTTCGCGTCCAGATCTTTTCGCATTCCGGAGTTGAGGTCGACCTCGTGACTCCTCCACCACCTCGTCTTCTTCCAGACCTTGTACGTGAAGAAGATGATGCCGAACAAGGGGAGCAGGATGTATGCATCGACAAACATTCCAGCGTCAAAAGGCGAGAGAGTAGTCCATCCTTGAACGAACGCCAGAAAAATGTTCGCAAATAGACCGAAGTAAGCATTCCATGGATGGAACGCCGCCCTGAAAGGGAGTTCTTCGGGTGAACGATCCTGGGCCTTCCAAGCCTGGCGAAAGCGAATGTGTGTGAGTGAGATACCCGCCCAGACCAGGAAGGTCGAGACACCGCTCAAGTTGATGATGTACGAGTACGCTTTACCACCGCCGGTAGAGACATTCATCATGGACAGGACACCGAAGAGGTTGGTAAGGAGGATAGCGTAGACAGGCACGCCACGACTGTTCGTCCAGCCTAAGAACTTTGGTGCACCGCCGTCTTTAGCCATGAACAGGATCGTACGGGACCCAATATAGATGGAGCTGTTGGCTGCTGAGACAACAGTAATGAAGATGAAGGCGTTGATTAGATGCACACCCCCTTCCCATCCAGCGTTCTGGATAGCGATTGTCATAGGGCTTTTCAGAGCGCGGCTCTCGCCATTAATCAAACCTTCAGCATTCCAGGGGCATGTTAGGCCAAAGAAGAATGCGACTCCCATATAGACGAAGAGAATTCGCCAGATGACTTGGCGGATGGCCAAGGGAACCGCGACGCTGGGGTTCTTCGTCTCGGTAGCGGCAACGGCAACAGCCTCTACACCAACGTAAAAGGTTGAGGCGAAGACAAAGACTTGTGCGACTCCTCGAAATCCGTTGGCGAAAGCTCCTGGATCGCGCCAATATCGAAAGCCAATAGCTTCTTCTTGTCCAATCAGTCCGCCAGAAGCGTATATGATGGAAAAGACGAAGTATGCGCAAAGACCGAACAGCTTGACCAACGCCAGCCAGAATTCAGCTTCGCCGAAGGACTCAACTCCAAGCATTTGAAAGCCTAAGAATGCAAACCAGAATATGAGGAAATATCCCCATAAAGGCACCTTATCACTCCAGAAGACCAGAAGTGAGGAGATGACGTTGTATTCGTTGGCCAGCACGCAGCCCCAAACGAGCCAGTAGTTCCAGCCCATAGCCACTCCGAATGCCTCGTCGACAAATCGTTTCGAGAGTGTGATGAAAGCGCCACCAGTTGGATATAGTGTTGTCATTTCGCCCAAGGACTGCGTGATGCTCCATGCAATGATACCGATAATGCCAAACCCAATAATCAAAGACGCAGGTCCTCCATTCGAGAGCGCGCCTCCAGTGCCGACCAGGATACCAGGGCCGATGATCCCAGCCAAAGCCATCATGGAGAGATGTCGAGTTTTCAGTCCGCGCTTGACGCCCATCTCAGGGTCGATGCGCTCGAAATCTTCTTCGTGGCCATAACTCAAGGTTGGTGAGGTGTGGCCCCCAAGGTTCTTGGGCGAATCGGATAACGCCATCTTGAGGTTTGCGACACTCAGGGAAAGATAGGCGGCGAAATTCCAGGGAATTTCTCGACGTTATATGCTTTCATCTGTTATCACCTTGGCGGGTGCTGATCTAAAGCTACCCTGCAATTCTAGCCCTAGGATCGCGACTCCGCGAACGTTCGTGAACCAAAGGAGCATGTTGTTAACCGATGACGCGATCGGCCGCCTGGATAACGCGATGTCGTGAAGCGATAAAAGAACACGCACGCGACGACTTAAATCTCTGGGCGCGAAATCCCGAGCACGGAACGGCTTCAACATGACTTGAAAAGCATGTAAAAAGTAATAATTGTGGACTGTTGAACCCCATGGAGAGATAACACTAGTGATTGGGAGCGGTTTGGATCGAAGCTAGCAAGTTGCGAAGATGCACCCACCGCCCACGCCATTCCACGTGCACCCCCTCCCCACAGCCACTACACCAACTTACAAACATGCTTCACCATAGTGGCGCTGGTGCATGTAGTCAAGGAAAAAAAGAGCAGTTGGCAGGAACTTGCAGTCGACTACAGCAATCGCTCAGGAGACCGTCTCAATGCCACTGTCGCAACGAGCTGTAAAGAGAGGAAATAAGGGTGTACATTTAAACAGAAGTCTATGGTAAAGGTGTTTAAGAGTCTGGTAGGCCTAGGCTACCAGATTCGAATAAGGCTGAGCCAGCCAGCCTTTCTGACGCTATCAATAGCTTTTTTTGGCTCATCAGTGCTTGCGAGAAAGCTCCATGCGCTTCTTCAGCCTGTAGGCAATGGCTCGCTTCCTGGCGGTAGCACCTTGAGTGAACGCAACACTGCCACCGAAGGGACCAGCTGCGGCACCATTACGGACACGCATAACGCAGACATTAGGCGTGCCGGCAACAGTGGCATCACATGTCATACCGGCGGGCATCTGGACTTTCATCTCGAACTCGGTGCTGGTGGCAAGAGAGATACCCTGGACACCAAGGCCAGGGACGTCCTCAGTGACAGTCGCGGGCTGCATGGCGGCTTCATCGGTCTGATTTGTGTTAGCATGGGAAGAAAGAGCAAGAGATTGAGAACTTACGCCTCCACTTGTGCCATCGACATCGGCAGTAAACGGACCAGCACCGTCCTGGTTGATTTGGCGGAGAGTCATAGTGACTGTACCATCATCTGCGCAAGTGGGCAAACCGCTCGAGGCTCCCGCACCAGCAGCAGCAGCAACACGAGCCTCAGGGGGGCCTTCAGCCTTAGTACCTCCGCCGCCGAGAAGGCCAGCAATCCCGGTAGCACCAGCGGCTCCGCCAGCACCGCCAGCGCCTCCTCCGCCGAAGAGTCCGCCGAGGAATTGACGCCTACGGGCGCCAGCTCCGGCACGGGCGCCCGCGCCACCACCCTGAGCGTTCTGAGGGATATTGTCCTCGACACCAACAGCGCCCGAGGCGCCCTGGTTGGTAGGGGGGGCTGCGCCACTGCCCATGAAAGCTGCGATCATGACAGAGGCATCTACAGGTCCGTTGCCCTGTGTGCGTCCAAGGGGAGTTGCCTTGCCGCTGGCAATTTCGCGGTCACGGATGATTGCGGTATCTGCCTGAGAACCGCAGCCGCTGAGTCCAGTCAGTCTCAAATCATGATGGATGAGGGAAACCACTTACTTTGACGAGCAGTCACGGGGTGTGCCGTCAGCAACTGTAAGACCGGGCATGTTGACACCGTTCGCTCCCTGGATCTCAGTGACCACGCCGTGGGCGGAGACTGAGGCCGCCAATGCGGCAACAATTGCAAACTGTGAAATGTACATGATCGATGATTATAAAGTTAAGCTCAGCTTGAACTGTTCGGAAATAAGAAGAGTCGGATAATAAGATTAATAGAAGCACCAGGCTGAAGGAGAGAAGCGGGAGTGAGGAAGGCTTGCTTGCTGATTATCAACAGGTAGTAGCGCTCACACATACTCTTATAGCTGCCTCAGAACCTCACAATATCTTCCCAAGGAATTGCTGCGCCTACGTCCGCCGACTAATGATTTTACGACTCCGCCTAACAAACAGAAGACAAGCCACATCTTCCCTGTCGACACAGCACGATCACCATGGCCACAAAGCAGGACATGCTTCAGAAACCCCATCTCGATTGATTTTCATAAGGCCAAACGTGCTTGGCTGCAAGAAAGCGTTTCCCCACTGGCTTGGCCTGGGCTGGTGATGACTCTACAGGCTCTTGACAGGTGCCGACGTCCGACGCACGGTTTCAATGTGTGCCTGGTGAACATTTCTGAAGGCGCCAAGGCAGGCAAGATCAATGCTCGCTGCCGAAACACAGAAGCACTTCCTCGGCACGACGCCGTAGGACAGTTTGGTACCCACTCATTGCCAGACCTCTCGATGTGCTGCGCACAGGAGAAGAGCCCAGCCGTGCATTGGGTAGATGATACGACCCGCAACAGCAGCTCTTCCCATCCACAGCCTTCCTCATACACTACAATGATGAACCTTCGACAGCGCCACACAGCCATCACTCAAACTCTGCATTAAGCTGTCAAATCCATCACAGCCAAGTACAGACAAGCAAAACAGCCAAGCGCTCCACCCACCCGCACACGGGGCCCACCGCCCCTGCCCTGCCGCAAATCCAGCGCCGATCAAGTTTCCCCCCCCCCTCCCTCCCTCTATGCCAGGCATTCCAAAAAGAAAAACGACCGGGATGTCGCGATTCGTTTTCGTCGTTTGTTCGCGCGCAGCAGAGGCGCCGCCATGGTGTTGCAGCCTCGTCGCCCCAGCGTTTCAGCAAACACCACACCGCCCACCCGGCGCCCGGGAAATCTCGACCATCTCAAACACCACATGCGCAAGATGTGAGGTGCGGGACGGACGGAGGTTGCTAGTGCCTGAGCTCCTCGAGAAACTGCGGCAAGGGGCGCTTCCGAGGTAGGTTGGTGTGGTGGTGAGAGAAGAGAGAGGTGTGGGTGCAAGTGCGATGTGCAGGGACTTGGCCTGTGTCAAGGGAATCGGTAAGCTTGGTGGACTAGACGGTGAGGGAGGGTTACAGGTGTGCAGTTTGCGCTTTAGCGTGGAGCAATAGTACGCGGTCCGACAAACAGTCACTTCACAGTAGGGAAGACAGACCTGCTGCTGCTGCTGCTGCTGCTCTCTAGTGCTGTACAAGAGCTTCAGAAGTAGAAAAGGAATTCAATGGGATCTCTCAAGTGCCAATGGAAACGCGCTTCTTTGCACAACGAGATGACTTCAGCGTACTGCCACACTGCTTTGAGGTTTCGTTGAAGACTTCATGGCCACATTGCGTTATCGCAACGGAGGAAGGACATATCCATGTATGCAGTCTGAGCACCGAAGGAGGAATGCTAAAGGACATTGTCGATTGCAAGTTGGATTCAAGGGTCACAACTTCACGGCACCAGCGATGACTAGATGACAGCCATGAATTGCGTTCTCTAAGAATGCTATATGATCGAAATCGAACTCCGTCCCATATGCTCGGGGGTATCAATCATACCAGATGCTTTTTAGATTCGCGCGCCAGATTCGCTTTGCGCGTGCCGCCACCCGCCCCAACGCCAAAAGAAGGGGCGCAGAGCCCATGATGCTTATTGCTGTTGCTGTTGCTGTTGCTGTTGCTGTTGCTGTTGCTGTAGCTGTAGCTGTTGCTTTTGCTGTTGTTACACTGAGATCAACGGGCCGTGGAAGTCGCGCAGCGTGGCGACCAGGTCGTCTTCTCGGAAGAGCTGTAGGGACAGCTTTTCCTGCACTTCTTTCCACTTGCGCAGGGCGTCTAGCTCGCCTTTGCTGAGCCACTTTTCTTCGTTGCCGACGACGTCTGAGCGCTCGGCTTTGCTAAGGAGGGGCTGGACTTTTTCGCGCTCGAATTGGATGCGTTGGAGTATGCGCACCATGCCTTTGTAGGTGTCGTGCAGGAGCTTTTCTCGTGCGCGCTGACGATCGTACCAGATGAGATGGAGTGAGTGTTTTGCTTCACGTCTTTCGACCTTGGGGATTTCCTGGGTCTGGACGATGCCTTGTACGGTCAGGTCGTTGACGATTCCGCGAATGTCGCCAGCGGACATCATCATGGTGTTGCAGGCTGCGCGCTCGTCGAGTTTGCCCTTCTTCCGTAGAGCACGGATCAGCTTGACGCCCAGTGTGCCCTTTCTTGCAGAAACTGTATTCTCGATCTCGGTCTGAATGAGCTGCTTTGCAATCTCCTCGAATTCAATGTGCCACTGCGAAAAGCCTGCTCGAGAATGCCATGTGACGAAATGTGTAGGGTCTTCTGACAGCAGCTGGATATGCTTGTCGATGATGCGTGTCTTCTCATCTATGCTGAGGGAGGATGGATCGATAGGCTGGCTAAGTACGTTTGCACTGCGAACGTGGCCTTTTCGTGTAATCTGGACAACTGAGTTGGGATCCAACCCCTCGCAGATATCGAGGTCCTTGCCGATCTTCTTCGCGACATCACGGGCAGTGACAAGATTCTTGGGATCTATTTGGTTATCTGCGCCGTCATCGCCAGCTGTTGGTGGCTCAGGATATTCCTCGTAGCAACGTGGGGTGTTCGCTTCCAGGAGACGAAGCATGGTCTGGTAGATGTGGGCGGTGACGTGCCCTAGGCGCTGCTCGACAAGCTGCACGAGCTGTTCTGTGCGCATGGCAACGGCAATCTTTTCAGGGTTCACTCGAATGACAAGCTTGTCTTCGGGCGCGGCGCCGCTCGCGCTGCTGTAACCGTTCGCACCATTGGTCTTTACGCGCTTGGTCGGGTTGCTGTAGTCCTGGTCAGGCTGCTGCTGCTGCCGCCGCCGCGAGAATCTTGGCATCTCCAGCCACTTGTCGCGCATGTTGCGTTTTCGCTCAAGGGTGTTTCTGTGGCATATGGCTTTGTCCTTGATACCCGTTGGCTGCTGGCCAGCGAGGTCCTGGTCGATGGTCTCTTGCGTGAGAATGTCGTGCATGTCTCCTGGAGACAGGTACTGGTCGTCTGTCATTGTTCGCACCCAGCCACGCTGGATGAGTCGCTCGATGATGTCGTAGAGCTCGTCGACCGAGGCGATTTCGCCGTTGTCGTGCTCCCCTGCGTGCTCCTCGCCATTCGTGGTGCCATTTTGCGCATGATCTCCGTTCACCACAGGCTTCGCGTCGTCGCCGTTGACCATGCCGTTCGTCTTTGCGGTGCCATTGGTGTCGTTGCCGCTGCCCCTCTTGCGCTTCGTGCCAGTCCCGTTCACCACGCCGTCGTCTGAGTCATCGTCGCTGTCGGCGTCGGCGGGGAAGTATGCTTCCTTGAGGTCTGCGATGCGCGTGTGGCCGAGGCGCAGCAGGTTGGTCATGACGTTGGCGGCCTTGGTGCCGAATCGGTCCTCGACCAGCTTTGCGACCTTGCCCAGACGGACGAGGGCGTACGAGTTCTGCCAGTCGATCTCGTAGTAGGTGGGCTGCTGCGCGCCGCTGGCAGAGTGGAAGTTGCCCGAGTGGAAGACGAGGTGCTGCTGGAGCAGGATGACGAGGCCGTACTTGATCTGGCGGGCGTTCAGGTACGAGGCCTTTGCGACGGCGGCGAGCGTCTGGCGGCCGTGGCGCGCAAGCACCGAGTAGACGCGCTGGGAGGGGTTAGCGGTGGGCGCAAGGCAGGAGGAGCGACACGGGCGGCGCTGGGGCGCGGCACGTACGGCTGCAAGCTCGCCGTAGACATCGTCGACGAGGTAGGTGCAGAGCTCCGCGAGGATCTGGCGGGCGTGTTAGTGAGCGACGGCACGGCGCAGGACGGCGGCGCAGGACGGCGACGGCGGCGGCGGCGGCGGCAGCTTACGGGAGTCTCGCGCTGGGTGTACGACATGGTATTGCCCAGATATTTGCCAGATATCCAGGGGACCTCGGGGCTACCGGAGCGACATTGGGCGGCGTGCTGGACAACGGGCGTCGAGGGCGCGCCGCCGCGAAGGGCAGAAATTCCCAGGCGGGCGGCGGGGACGGGCGGCCGCGGGCCAGCCAACCAGCGTGGGCTGAAAGCAGTGACTGCGGCTTGGCGCGGCCGCAACATTCTGCGTACGACCGCCCGTCCATCACCCTCCCATCAATTGCCCTCCCCCCCCCAGCTCCACCGCCCCCCGATCGGTGCTCTCCTCACGATGTTGTCCCGCACCACCGCCTGCCGGGGCGCGCAACGAGCGGCCCGCCAGCTGCCGCACACACAGACGCGCGGGCTCGCGGCCCCGGCCTCAGGATCCTTCCAGTACCAGGCCGGCGAGGCCAAGGGCGTCAAGTTCGCCAGCAGGGACTTTGCTGGCCCCACGACGACGCTGGCGCTGGTCGCAAAGGCAGGCACGCGGTACCAGCCGCTGCCCGGCCTGACCGAGGGCCTCGCCAACTTCGCCTTCCGGGTATGCCCCATGCCTCCCCACGGCCTGCTGGCCCGCTGCTCGCGGCGCCCGTCGAGCGAGCTCTGCTGACGCCCAATTGCATCACAGGCCACCGAGCGGAGGTCGACTCTGCGCATCGTCCGCGAATCCGAGCTGCTGGGAGCTGCCCTGACCGCCCACCACTCGCGCGAGAACCTCGTCCTCGAGGCCAAGTTCCTCCGCGACGACCTGCCCTACTTTGTCGAGCTCTTCGGCGAGGTCGCCAGCCAGACAAAGTACCAGCGTACGCCGCGCCGCCCGCTGTTCGTGCTGGCCGTGGCCATGCCCGCTGACTGCGCACAGCCCACGTCTACAACGAGGAGGTGCTCCCGTTGATCCACTTCGCCCACCAGCGCTTCGTCGCCAGCCCCATCGAAATGGCCATCAGCTCCGCCCACAGCGTCGCCTTCCACCGCGGCCTCGGCAACTCGACCGCCTCCGCCTCCACCACCCCCTACACCAAGTACCTCGACGCCGAGACCATCGCCCACTTCTCCAAGAGCGCATACGCAAAGTCCAACTTCGCCGTCGTCGCCAACGGCGCTGACCACGGCGAGTTCTCCAAGTGGGTCGGCCAGTTCTTCGACGACGTCCCCGCCACGCCCCTCCAGCAGCTCAGCCAGGGCAGCGAGCAGACCAAGTACCACGGCGGTGAGGAGCGCCTCGCTCACGACGGCGGCAACGCCATCGTCATCGCCTTCCCCGGCTCCAGCTCCTTCACCGGCCAGTTCTACCAGCCGGAGATTGCTGTCCTCAGCTCCCTGCTCGGTGGCCAGTCCGCTGTCAAGTGGTCCCCCGGTTTCACCATCCTCGGCCAGGCCAAGGCCACCCCCACCACCCAGGTCAAGACCACCAGCGCCATCTACTCTGACGCTGGTCTTCTGTACACCTCCATCACCGGCTCTGCCCACGCCGTCGCTGAGACCGCCAAGGCTACCGTTGACGCCATCAAGAAGATCGCTGCCGGCGAGATCTCCAGCGAGCAAATCTCAAAGGCAAAGGCCGCCGCCAAGTTCAAGGAGCTCGAGAACGGCCAGGACATCCGCGCTGGTCTCCAGCTCTCTGGCAACGGCCTTGTCAACAACTCCAAGCCTTACCAGATCGACGAAGTCGCCAAGGCCATTGACGGTGTATCAGAGGAGGCCGTCAAGTCTGTAAGTTGGCCTGAACTGTACTTGCCATTTTACCACCTGCTGACATTTCTCAGGCTGCCAAGACATTACTCGAGTCCAAGGCCTCCGTCTCCGTGGTCGGCGACCTCTTCGTTCTGCCGTACGCTGAGGAGCTGGGTCTTAAGGTGTAAATACAGTCAGGTTGAGGAGCGCGTCAGATGCAAAATCTCGTTTGGCTCGGGGGCTTGTGTAACATTATCTTGTGATAGTCCCAGTTTCCAGATAGAGTACTATATGGATTCTCATTTGTTCATTTACACCTTTCTACTTGTGACGCGTGTTCTTCCTGGACGAGCAGGATACGTGTTTGAATGTCGACAGGAGACGTGTCTGAATATGGACAAGTGGGATTTGCCGTAATTGATTTGCTCTCTGATTCTTCGCAGACGTAGACATTAACCAAATGTCCATCTATAATCATGGTTCTCACGTGTCGACGCGCCAGCTCCTGAAACCCAGCGCACGCGTCCTGTGACATCAAACATCAACATCACTCCCGCTTACTGCACCACGCCCACAACACCGCAACGCCCCGGCGCACTCGACCACAACATGCCACAAACCCTCTACCCGCGCCGCACGCTCAAAAAGATTATAAAAGCGCACGCAAACCGCCCGCTAAGCAAGAACGTCGACATCCTGGTACGCCCGATCACAGCACGCGCCCCATCTGCCCTTGTCCCTGCAATCAGTTTACCTTCCTGTCCAAATCCTCGTTGAGGCTGATTCCACCCTGCAATTCACTCCAATTGCCGGGAGACACAGGAGTGAATAGCTATCAAAACCGTAACTAACGCCCGCTCAGATCTACCTCAACTACATCCTCTTCATGCAAGACCTATTGAAGGAGGCAGGCATCAAGGCGAAGCAATCTGGCGAGCGCGGTATCAGCGCGAAGAGTATAAAGAGGGTGAGGGAGGGGTGCTTGAGGAGGTGTAAGGGGTGAGAGAGGTGGATGTGGGTTGGGATCGCCTGCATGGGGTCGGCGTTGGGATAATGGCGTTTTATGTTATGGTATGATACCCAGGACGTACACATGGTCTTGGAGAATCACGATGCGCGAAAGAGGGAGATGGCACAGGCTTTTGTGTTTCTGAAGACGGTGTTGAGGTTATGAATAAAGTCTATTTACTCACTCCTCCCTCACAACCTTCACCACAACCCACCCCTCCGCATATCTCTTCTTCTTCCCCCCTTCCGGAATCTCCGCCCGCACACCCAGCTTCCTCACATCCCCTTCCTCCCCTCCCCTCCCCACCGCATCCCTCACCCCCGCCGCCGCAACCCCAAGCGCCACACAACTCGCAAGCAGGCTCTGCACTTCGCGCCCCCACGCCGCTTCCACACCCACACACCGCGCCGCGTCCGCACCAAGCCGCTTCAGCTCCGCAAACGCCTCCCTCGCCGCCCTCAGATTCCCATCCACCTCCGCCCACAGCTCGCTCCCCTCGTTCCTCAAATCAGCCCTGAACCCGGGATCCGGCGCCGCGTACGGCCCGTACGGCTGCGTGTGCGCCTTGAAGTCGTCAAACGGCGGGACCTCGGGCGGCTGCACGGCGAGAAACGGTTTCATCCTCAGTTCGTAGCGGAGGGCTTCGGAGCTGAAGGGCCGCGGCGGCGCGGGCAGGAGGGCGCAGTACATTGCGATTGTGTAGAAGCGGGCGAGGGCCAGGCTGAGGGCCGCGGTGCCGGCGGCTTCCGCGGCGAGGCTGTCGAGGTACGGCGCTGTGGCTGCGACGTCGGCGGCGAGCCGGAGTTTGCGCTCGCGCAGCAGCGAGGTGTGGCGCGTGGTGTGGTGGGTTTGGATGCGGGCGAGGAGTTCGCGGCGCCGCGTGGCGATGAGCGAGAGGAAGAGGTACATGCCTGAGAACTCGTCGGGGAGGTAGATGTCCTGTTCGAAGCCGAGGAGGATGACTTTCTCAATCATCCAGAGCTTCTTGTGGTAGGTCCATGTGGAGAGGGAGAATTCGAGGACTTGATCTGTGAGGGAGAGCTCGGAGGCGGCGGCTGCAAGGTCGGTGTCTACGAGGCTGGCGTCGGCCTGGAGAAGGTCCCACGCGATAATTACATGGGTCAGCATACGGCGCAGGCGGCAGCGGTTCTGGCCGAGTGCTACCCACAGATCGAGGTATGGCTGTCCTGATCGGTCGACAAACTCGTCAATCAGCATTGCCATCTGCAGTCGAGGTGGTTTTGGGAGGAGGGGATTTCGGGGTGGAGATAGTGCCCAATTAGAAGGATCAAGTACGGGTGATGAAGGAAACACGAGCGTCTTTACATCCGCCAGTGGTAAAGATATCCCGGTGTTGAGCATGTCTGGATGAAAGAGCAGTGTTGACAAATATGACCTTGAGTACGCCAATGGCGCAGGCGACCGTGATGCAAATATCCACAGGAACGACTGATATTCCAAAGGGTCTTGAGGAAGGTCGATGAATCGAGTTGCTTCTTCGCAATCGGCGCAGAGGTGTTCAAGCAGGTCCAACGCATCTTTGAATTCGAAATCGACAATAGGTCGTGGCGGTACAGTCGACGCAAGTCTGCGCTGCATCTTTGTACTAAATGCGCCAGGCACAGACTGCCCGATCTGGTGTGTAGCCTTGATTTTGGTCATGCCTTCAAGTACTGGTGACCATGAAGACGACATCTGCTCGAGTGGATGGTCTAGATCAAGAGCTTTGAGGAAGTCCTGCCTAAACTTCAATCTGGAGATGATAGCTGAGCGGAGCGCGTCATTGACCTCGAGGTCAGTACTGTCGTTCTTTAGCATGCGTACACGCGAATGACAAAGTCATGCTTACTCTTCCATGATCTCTACTGCAGCATCAAGCTCCCGCAGAAAGACGTCTATCGGAACACTGACAAACAGCACTCGGTTATAAGTCTGAGTGCAAAAGTCCTCCTCTTCGAAGTAATCTCGACTGGCGATCTTTGCTATTACATAGTCGCAGCCTTTAATGAGTGCCAGACAGTAAGCTCTCAATACTTGCAGTAGTAATTGCTGAGCATACCCATGTGCGCTTTCACCGTTTGGAATGAACTGAGACTGCTCGAGCGTTTTGGGCTCAGGCCATAGCAGCTTGTCGATGTAGACTGAAGTGAAGAGCGTCTGGGAGAGGGGATATCCTGTGTGCCACGCCATCTCGTAGCAGAGCAGCTGATCCATGATGCCAATTATCTCCTCTGGCAGTAAAGGACTCGATGTGTCGTAGTCATCTTCAAGCGTCTCTCCTGGCGCAAGGAAGCCACTATCCATCTTGGGGTCCATAATCTGAAGACATCAGCTTGGCCGACCTCTATTGCCGGGGGGTTATGCATACCTCAATAGCCCCGATAGACTCAAATAATGTAAAGTAGTCATCCTTGACCAGCTGTCCGACCTCCAGAGCTGCAAGATATCAGTGTCGATGTTGTGAGGTCTGCTGTGCGATCATCCATGCTCAACGGTTAGGAAGGCGCATGGTAACCGTATGATTCCACCGACCCCACCATCCGTCTCTTGCAGTACATTGAACATGGAAGTTGCGAAAGACAAGGGCATACCGTTACTAGCTTTCAAGAATTTCTCCGTGATATCATAAATCTTCGGTTCCGGCGCACAGATCGGCTGTCTAAATGCCTGTCTCAACGGCAAGTTGACGGTTTGCGGGGTGGCATTGGTGATAGCCACGTGAGAGGGACCTGCACATATTAACGACCATCATCCACGATAGATAGCGGCGTTATTACCAGCTCCATCATGACTCGAAACAGCATCAGCATCCTGGGCCGAGGCGGTGCTGTGGCGGTGAGAGCTATCTGCCATGGTCGTGGAGGAGTCGTCCCGCGCCGAAGCGGCCGGCGGGAAAGGTTTGATGCACCTGGCTCACCACGAGCTGGTACCTGAACGTCATTGTCGACGCTCGTTTGCAATTTTACTCTGGTGTCACATCACGATTGCGCTATATGTGTAGATTCGTGCGATGAGCTCAAATCATGTTATGCATTGGCTTTTGCCCGTCCTCTAAAAAGCTTCCTTCGGCATTGATAGTACATGTATACATTCACACCTCTGCCTCTTCCCGCAACCTATGCGCAATGCATCTAAGCAGCAGCCTCAACCTTTGCCGCAGCCTGGGCGGAGAGAGTAGCGTCGTTCAGCTCCTTGACTTCGCCCTGCTTGCCGTTCTGCCCGTTGTCAGCCCCCGTTGCCCCAAATTCTGTGCCTCCATGCGTTGTGGACTCACCTCCCACTTGGCGAACCTGAGCTCGCTCTCGCCCCTGCGCTCAGCGGCGATGCGCTGCTCTTCCTTGAGGGATCGGCGGACGACGCGCGATGCGACCGAGATGTAGCGGTTGTAGCTGTCAGGTATTGTTAACGGCGTCCTCGGGACCAATTGGGGCGCAGCGGAGCGTACGTGAGACCGGCGACTTTCCACGAGGCAGACATTGTGATGGTTGGATGCGGATTGACGGAGGGTGGGTGGGTTTGCGGGTCGCGGATGGGTTGGAGTCGTTCTCGTTGAATCGAAAGTTGCGGCTGGCTGCTCGGAGCTCGGCCACACGTGACTGGCCACAACATTGACCCTAGACCAACCTAATAGACTATACTACAGTGTCAGAATTATTTGTGTTTATTTCTCTGCTTATGAGACTTGATAGCTGCAATTACGGTTGCAAGCTATACGCCATATCCTGGATCCTTAAGCCAATCGGCATCCACCACTTTAAGATACAAGCAGTTCTGCTGGAGAAAGTAGAGGAATTGAAGTCATGTTCGTCGTATTTTCGTAGCTATGCCGCTTCACACTACAAGAAGCTGTGTCCCCTCTAGAGGGTCTGTGAGCGGCTGCGTCGTCTCCGACTGAAGTCAAGATCTCCCCTAGCTTGCAGGTCATCTAGGCGCGCTTCGTATGCAGCCTCACTATCACTCCCATTCTATGAGTCAGTCTCCATGGCATCTCCGCCCTCCTCATTGCCACCCTCGGTGTTCTCGAATGTAGTCGACAGCCACTCGGCGATGTCCTGGCCCTCGTGCAACGCGAAGTTCTCCCCAATGCCTCCGATACCAACGCTGGTGTTGTCGACTGTGAGCTCCTTGTCCTGGGACAGCGACTCTTTGAGCGCTCTCAATGCGTGCTTGATGAGTTCTTCCCTGCTAGCACTGTCGAACTCGTCGAGATGCCTCTCAAGATACGTCCTGGCCATCTGACTCCTGGCACCGATACCGCAAGCAATCATCTCTTGTGTGACACCGCTGGGCTGGAACTCGAACAGATGAGGTCCCTTCGCGTCAACGCCCGCAATCAGCAGCCCAACACCATACGGCCTCTTGCCATACTGCTGTGTGTTTGTCTGCGCGCGGTCCGCAATGCGTGACACAATCTCCGACAAGGGAATGGCGCGGTCGTAGGTGAGGCGGGAGGCGAGCGACTGCTGCTTCATGAAGTTGGAAAGTACGCGGGCGTCGGAGGCGAGACCGGCGAGGGCGACACCAAAGTGCGAGTCGATTGGAATGACCTTCTTCTGGTATGAAGACAGCTCCTCTGCGTTGCGCTGTAATGGTAGTTAGGGTTGGGTTCTCGTGGGCTTCTCCAACATTGCACGGCAACACGAACCTTGACTGCCGCAAGCACGGCGTGTGTCTTGCTGACGATGCCGACGACGACGGAACCCTGTTTCACGGCTTCTGATGCATATTCGACCTGGAATATGCGGCCTTGCGGTGAAAACGTCACCGAATCGTTGTCGTAGTTGTTGCGGAACATGGTGGAGGCGCAAGTTGCGGGGGAGAAGTGAGCCTAGGTGGGGTGGAGGATGTCGCGCAGAGACCAGTTAGCTGAAGGCCTTCTGGGGGTAAGATGGGGCGTGAGTGCTGCAGACGTTGAATTATTGGAGAGCTTGGTAGATGGAAGCTGCTGTTGAATATAAGGCAACTGGGGTGACGATAGCTCGGTAGCTCTTACCTTCGCAGCGACGGAACCACGCTAAGCCGTGGCTGCCAAGTCCAGCTCCAACCTCGCGCCGCATCCAGGCTGTCGAAGCAGGCAACACCACCAACAGCAGCAAACACTCGCTCTGCGCAAGCACTCAGCACCGGCTCAGACCCTGGTCGTTTCAAATCCGAGACTCGCACACCGCACGACGTATCGATCATGGCCGGCATCAAGACGATTATTGGATTGAGCTTCGTACGTTCTCCTCAGGCGCATAGCCACACAACATGTCAAGAGGCCCTTCACGGTCTAACATAATCTTATAGGTCCTCGCAATAGGATTCCTCCTCGTGATTCTCTCCGCAGCGCTCTTCCACAACTACCTTACGCTCCTTGTGGTAGCGACCTACGTAATCGCACCTCTGCCCAACTGGATCTGTGGGCGCGCATCGAGCCAGGATGACTTCATGGAGACCTCAGGGAACGGTGTGATTGATTTCGGAAGGTTCCTCACTGGATTCTTTGTCGTTATGGGGATCGCTCTTCCCACGCTACTCTGGCACGCAGAGCAGATCGCTGGAGGCGCAGCGGCCATGTCCATCATTGGTGGTCTGACCATCTACTCCACCATTATCAGCTTTACGCTCTTCTTCCACGAGGACCAAGACTTCTGACTAGCCGGCGGTAATGAGCAGTAAGAAGTCAGGGCGAGATGCACACACGAGGCGGGTTGGGAGAGCGCCGAACACGGATGGCTTCGGCATGTGATTATGAGGCATGTGTACGTATGACTACGATGAGAGAGGTTGGTTTTGGATTTGTTGTATACCTTGAGCGTTCTTGTACGGTTATCTAGGGTTCATGAGAAGAGCATTATTATTGACTAGGTCAAACCAAGAATATCGTTTAATTGAACCGCCAGTGTGGCAGATTACAACTCCCAAGCATCACATCATGTAACGCTCCAAATATATGCATACAACCATAACAAGACATCAACCCTCCCATCCCGCTGTCATGAACATCCAAACCCTCTTAGACACCGCCAACCTTGCGCAAGTCATATGCTCACTCATCCATCACTCAATAAGAGCTCTCAGAGCGCCAAGTTGTATGTGTATTCGTCCTCCATGTTCTGTGCGATCCAAAGCACGGCGGAGCTATATGATGTCAGCCTCTGCCTTCTCCCAGCCTCACAATCAACATACCTCAGCATAACCAGCGCATTACCAACAACATTACCAGCACCCATCCAGATCGTAGGCCACACATAACCTGGCACAATGTACTTCATGACCAGCACGACGACGCTCCCCGCCAGGCCACCAGCCAACAGGGCAAACCCCAGGAACAGCACCAGCCTGGCCTTCCAGGCTACGCCGTTACCGCTGTAGCTGAAGCTGTCGGCGGATAGCCGCGACTTGTCAATCGAGTTGATGACGAGCATGCCCAGTGCAGAGCAGATGCCCGGTATCCAGTCGATGAAGGTGACGTGCACGGGCGGGTCGGACGGGTTCCTGATCGACTTGGACCAGACAGCGATATCAATCAGTGAGTAGAAGCCGAGCGCAAACTAGAGTGTATCGTCAGTATATGTTGCTGGTTGCTGTGCGCGTGAGATGCTGCCTACCAATGCGCCTGCTGTGTAGACGCCAAAGGTGCGCGTGTTTGCGCTGTTGAGCCATGCTGGCTTGGGGAAGCGAAAAAGGCGGTTCTCCTCCATCATTCCAATATGTTACTGTGTATGCGCTCGCGTGAGGGGGTGTCGTGGTGTGCTGGCAGCCTGAAGCCTGCTGGTCGAGCTGCGGTTGCAGCCGCGAGGTTGGACTTGGCGCCGCCGCTTGACGTTGGCTGCTGTCGGCGAGTGGGCCTTTGCAGCGCCGATCTACTCGAAAAAGTTCCAGGGCGCGCTCGGTCAGAAGTTCGAGCAGCCCTCACAACTCCACACGACACGCAATGGCACCAGCAAAACCCAGCAGCAAGGGCAAGTCCGGTCCCAAGGGAAAGAGCAGTGGTGCTTCGAAACCCAAATCCGGCGGCAAGAAACCAGAGGGTATTTCAAAGCGCCGCCAGAAGTCACTTTCGCTCGCAAAGCCCGGCGGCGAGCAGAAGTCAAAGTCGGTCAAGTCCAAGGATGGCAGGAAGAAGAAGCGCGTTTACACCGAGGCCGAGCTCGACATCCCCAAGCTGAACTCGATTGTACCGGCGGGCATTGCGAAGCCAAAGGGCGAGAAGAAGGGCAAAATCTTTGTCGACGACCCGGCGAGCATGATGGCGATTATGAGCATGGTGAATGCGCAGAAGGAGGGACATATCGAGAGCAAGATCATGCGCGCAAGACAGCTGGAGGAGGTCCGCGAGGCGAAGAGGAAGGAGGCAGAGGGACGAGCAGAGGACAAGAAGGCGGATTTTGTGAGTTCACTTGCAGAAGCACTCGATGCATTGGGAGCGCGCGCTAACACTTTTGCAGGAGGACAGGAAACAGAGCCTCAAGAAGAAGAGGAAGAGGAACTCCGAGCCTGCGCGCACCGACGACGCCGCGTCTGAGGCGCCCAAGAAGTCGACCAAGAAGGACGGCAAGTTCAAGCCCAAGAAGAGGGTCAGCTTTGGTTGAAGAGCGAGTGATGAGCTGGTCTAAAGAGTCTACGATGTCTACTACAAGTCTATGATACCCGATTCCGCGCAATGTAAGTCTATGTTGCCGTCTACGCTTCCGGCAGGATCAGCCGTCTATGGGTGGGGTCGAAGATAGGAAACACTCTGTTGGGCGCGTCGACCTTTTCCTCCTGGCGCTCAACCTGGGATGCATTGTGGTCGATGGTGTCGTGGACTTTGCTCAGGAAAGATGCTGTGGCTGTTGCGAACCACCTGCCGCCACCCAGCTGGAAGGATCCCAGGTGGCCTCCCCAGTCGGTAGTGCACAGCAGTGTGTAGGGGTTCTGCTTGAACTCTTCGTACGGAATGGCCGCTATAGAGGAAATCTACATGCAAAGTCAGCAAGACAGCCAATGTTTAACACAAATTCCTCGTCCTATCCTGACTTACCGGATCATCTTCAGCATTGATACCCAAGAATGGTATTCTGATTGCAACCAGCGCATCCACACTCTGTGCATCCCTGTAGTACGCTCCTTCTGTTGGGTATCCCCATGCTGGACACTGCACGTGTCTGTCGAACTCGTACAGATACTTGCACTTCTCCACCAGCTCCTTCTTGATTCCGGGGTTCTGCAACATCTGCTCCTTATGCCTTTCATACAAGCCCTTAAGATTCTTACCCATTGTGCGCGAGTACACATTGACGCCCAACCAAGTCCTGTTCAGCTCAACATGGCACAATTCCAGGTTCCAAGGGTTGGAATTTGCGACCGCAGCTTTGAGCACACACTTGTCCCCTTCTTCTGCACAATAGTTGGTGAGGATGTTTGCGCCGAGCGAGTATCCAACGGCGTAGAGCGGCCTGTTGGGAAAGAGGACACGCAGTTCTTTAACGGTGTGGCGGACATCCCACGTGGCTCTTGCGTTGAAAAGTTGCGGTGTGGTGACCTTGGAGAGAGCACAGCCGCGCCCATTGACGACACATGCTTCCCAGCCAGCTGCTGTGAGGGGGGCAAGTGTTTCGCGGAGGTACACTTCGTGGCTCCCGCCGGAAAGGCCGTGGAGGGCAACGATCATGGGTTTGTTGTCATCGCTGCCAACGTTGTCCCACTCTTTGTCGGAGTAGTTTGTGGTACGTTCTGGCAGTTCTGCATCCTTGGTAGCGGCCTCTCCGTCCTCCTTAGAGACTACAAAGTCCACGGCAAAAGTACCCGGATAGACAGTATGGTTAGAAGTGAAGATATGACGCTTGTAGTAGATCGGTGGCCCGGGATCCTTCCATGCGGTATACATTGTTTGGAGGTGTCCGTTAAATAGGAATGGATTCAACCGACATGGCGGTATTGAAGATTGAGCGATCTCCTGAAGGGAGGTTTTGGATCCGTCTTTGGTTATCAGCGGAATTGGAGAGGCGTGGTGCGTGTATGTCGTCTTGCTATGACCAAAAATCCACGACATATTATCCGAAATCCGATCGTCTCGGCTTTCTGTTGGATTTTCAGATCTCTGTTTCTGAGACTTTGTTCGACTTTGTTGAAACAAAACAAGCTTAAAATCCCAGTTCAAGTGGAAGCTATAGTGTGGGAGGCGTAGGGATATATGTTGTGGATCTTCAGGCCCTCCCAGTGTTTCTACTCGGTACAGGTAAACTGATCCACGTGTAAAGATAAGAGGAAAATCTTGGAGGGATGCTCGGACGAGGCATGCCATACCTCGGTCTGCAGGGATGGGTCTGGTAATCAATATACGCGCGCTAAATGTGTCCAATCAGCATGTGATCTGTTAGGTCGCAGTCGCGCCTGCCTTTCAGCGTCGCGACTTTCCATACAACTCTACGAACACCCACAATGTCATGATATAGCACGTTGCCTGGTGGCTACACCTCGCCGAACTACACACAACAATCATGGACCCACGGTATAACCAGCAGTACGGATATACCAATCGGCCGAACGCTCAGTATCCTCCACAGCAGCCGCAGAGTGGCTATCAGCAATATGGTCAGGCTCCGCAGTATCCTCAGCAGTACCAGCAGCAATACCCTCCAGCACAGATGCAAATGCATCATGTATATCAGCAGCAGCCGCAGCAGAGACAACCGCAAGTGGTCGTACCGCAGCCACAGAGCCAGCAGTACATGCAAATGCCTCAGCACCAGCCAGCGTACTCGCCGCAGCAACAGTACCAGCAGCGAGATTACCAGCACTCGCAATATCAGATGCCCCAACAGCAGCAGCAATACCAGCGATCCCCGCAGCAGCAATTTCAACAGTCGCCGCAGCAGCAATTTCAACAGTCACCGCAACAGCAATTCCGACAGTCACCGCAACAGCAATTCCGACAGTCACCGCAACAGCAATTCCGACAGTCACCGCACCAGCAGCAGCAGCAGCAGCAGCAGCAGTACCAACATGCTCTGCAACCGCAGGCTCGACCACAGGCACAATCGCAACACCGAACATACCCACACCCGCAAACGCAACCTCAGCCCCAGCACCGAGTGCAGCCGCAGGTAGTGATACCTCAGCGAGCCCCTACCTCAGCATCCTATTCCCAAATATCGAATCCGCAAATGTCAAGTCCGAATATAAGACAAGTACAAGTACAAGTACCGGTGCCGAAAACATGTAATGCTGGGATTCTGCAGATGGACGGTGCTCAGGACGTATATCGCAGGCAAAGTACACACCAGGTCCCTACACCACCAATGTCAAGGCCAGTACAGCGGACTATGTCACAGCATGAGAGTGTTCAACGATTGCCGCCGATGCCGTCAAGTACCCCGATCCAGGCTCAAGCTCAGCAGCAACAACCGAGGCCATCGCAGACTCAGTTTCCTGTCAAGGTCGAGCAGCAGCAACAGGGGCTTACGCACAACCAGGCCCAGGTCAAGATCGAACAACAACCACGTCCAACACCTCAAGTACAAGCCACACCTCAGCGCACGTCATCCCAGTCATATCAGCAGAAAAGGCCTGTACAGAATACACCAATACGGGGTACGCCTTCACATCAGACACCAGTACAGCAGTCAACACCGGCTCAAACAACACCAACACAACAAACACCCTTGCAATCTACACCTTCCCGGCAATCGTCTTCGCAAACAAAATCACATCCCAAAGTTGTCATCCCTCTACCTCCGTCGCATCAGCTCACTTCACCCACAAAAGCCGCTCCTGCACAACTACCACAAAAGGCTTCACCCGCTGATCTCTCAGTGCTGCTCTTGTCAGCAGCAGATGAGTATATTGCCGCAGCGCGCAGCATTGGTTTGACAATAGCACGGCAGAAGAAGAACAGCGATGTTCGGCAGTACTATAAGCTTATGTCAACTGCGATGGGCTGTATGGACGCCGCACTTAGGAAGTTCAACATGCAGCCACGAGATGAGGCAAAGCTGAGACTGAGATACGCAAGTCTACTCATCGAAGAAACGGACAACACGACTGAGATTGACGAGATCTTGTCGAAGGGCATCTCACTGTGTGCGCGATGTCGACTCCAGGATCTTCGGTACAGCATGCTCCATCTCCAGGCTCGATATCAATTCCAAACAAATCACCGGGCAGCGTTCAAAGCTCTTGATAAGAATATCTCAGAGGCTGAGACCTTCCAACAAATCGCATGGGTATACGCTTTTCGATTCCTGAAAGTCTCGCTGTTGCTGCAAAGCACTGACCGTCTCGAGGCAATACCGGCGCTCCAGCAGTTACATGCTATCGCTGGCTATGCTGAGAAGCGTGACGACACAGCAGTAGCTTTTGCCTGTTACGCACTGGAGGCGATGATCCACCTAAGATCTAGTACTCAAGACCGCCTGATCGAGGCTCAACGAGCGATTGCGCTAGCTCGAAGCCTCCAGCTTACAATGTCTGCGAAGCAGCAGGGATCTTTCGGCACTCTCTTCCACATTATTGACTTGGCTTGTAGCGTACACCAGAACGCGCCCGACCGCGCCAAGTCGACAGCCCTCATACAAGCCACCGCAGATGAAAACGACAATGAGCTTGGGACCAGCAATGGTGTCTTTACTGTATTGCTTGACCGAACGGCCGGCGGCAGCCTTACAACCGACACGGGCGGTATCTTCAGGAGGAACGCCGAAGGTCGCGATGAGTTGGTGTTCACCTGGCTGCCGAGAGAGGACATAAAGGCACTTTGTTTCCACATCTGTGCCTTGGACCAGAGTGTGCATGAGAAAGCACTTCAGCTGGTTCAAGAAGCTCGCTCGCGAACTCGTGAGTCGATGCGCAGGCAACCACCTTGTAGCTTGCCCATATCCATGGCGTGCGCGCAGACCCAGTGGCGTAAGGTGCTAGATTGGAATGCGACATTCACCCTTGGACTTATTGCGATTCAGCGAGAAGACCAGACGACAGCGACAGATGCTTTGGCTACGCTTACCAAACGGGCCTCATCTGCACCATATGCAGACCAGCCGATCTATGTGAAGTCACTGTCATATCTAGAAGCCATCATTGACCAAACAAACGGCCGTTTCAATGCTGCACTCGCCACATACTCATCCGACGCCTTCGCTCTAACCGACAAAAGCCATGTCCCCACGTTGACAAGCGAACTTTCCATCCTCGCTGCTATGAACCGGTTGCTTATTGCAAGGGATCCGGCTCATACGGATCACGAGAATGTTGGGACCCTGCTGTCACAACTCCGTCTGGCATGCGAGGAGCATCCAAGCCAATACGTCCGCATGGCATTCACTCTCGTCAATGCCCTGTGCACGCTTGATCCGTCCATCAACCGACTTAAGACGTTGATGAACAACGCCACGCAGAAATCCCATGATCTGTTCAAGCGCACGCAGAACCGCGAGTTCGTCGTCATGTCCTTGTGTTATTTTACAGCCCGCTTCTTCATTGAGCCAGTCACCGACAAATCGTCATCGGCTGCCAATGCCGTGCGCCAGCATGCTAAGCAGAGCAATCGGCCGTTGTGGATGGCAGTGGCTTGTGGTCTCATGATCAAGGTGTTCGAACACAACAACAGTGTTGCAGAGAAGCAAAAGTACGAGGAAGTGTATGAGAAGGTACGAGTGAAGCTACCCGCTCCGCTGAGAGGAGATGATGTTGATGCCGAGGGCGAAGACGATGATGATGATATGGAACTTGTGAATTAGGACATGGTGTGTGATATTAGGGTAAAAAGGTGCATGTGTTGGCGTTGTGTGTTAAAAAGGGAAATGTGTTCTTGCATGGGTATACCAATGGGACATCGGAAGTTGTGGCGTAAATTCTGTTTTATGAAAATCTCTAGCTGCTGCGCGAATGAGTCGAAGACTCGACATGTTCTCATTAAGGGTCGGAGAGCCTGGAACTTCCCTCGATATGAGTTGCAGTGCCCTGTAGTATAAGCTCTGGTTGATGCAACGATTTTCACGTCATGAAGCGTTCACATGATCAGGTCCTAGGTCCCCCCCCCCCCTGTTGACCAGAATATGGATGCCCTTCAGGCCCTGGGACGAGTCACCTGGCTCTGAGAAAAGCACCTGAAGCAGAGCAAGAAAACGTAAGTTTTGCGAAGTAGCCGATCCCACGACTTCATTGTTATTCACTGGCTGTGAAGAGCAGTCTGGGAAGTCGAGAGGTTCCTCTGGGTAGAGTGCGTAGATAGACGAAAGACAATGCTTATGACCCGCCGTTGCTGCGAGATGAGAGCAACTATACGCAGGTCAAATCGCTCCGGCTGGCAAAGTGTCACAATATCGTCCCGATCCTTTTGTGTGACGTCTCGCCTCCTTCATCGTGGCGACTTTGCACGTTTCCTTTCTCCGCCTTCCGATCTGCAGGCCACTACCGTCGTCTTGACAACTTGTGACGGATATTCATAGTGTTCATCGCCACGACAGCCCTCCTATAATGGTATACAGGCCAAGTGCTATCGGCTTCATCGTCTGCCTCAAGTCCATCATGATATTCAAAAGGCGTGAACATTAGATGATGAATTTGCGAGCCATGTTCAGCGAAACATTTCATGATCTCCTCAGCCACCTATCTATAACGCCATCGCCGTTCATGTGAGGAAGATGGGTTACACAGAATGGTTGGCTTGAGATAGAGAAGGTTGTGAGCTTTCTGTGCCGTGCAAGAATTTTCTGTGCAATCGTTGGATGTATGACATAAGATTGTGGCGCTCCAATAATTACCAGTGAGGCTTCAAAATGCGGAAGATCAGAGACGTAAAATGGCTCGAGAATACTTAAACTATCCACTGCCAGCGTCAGGCTTTCAAATTCCAACCGAAGACAGCGCAGACTCGGACAAATGCTAACGAGCCGCATCAACCCTGAAAGATTGTGATAGATAGATAAATTTCGGGTAGAGAGATGAAGGATCTGCAGAGTTGCACCGATGCGAGTGAGGCTGTTTATGTCTAGAAGACCATCCTCAGCCAGCACGCTTAGCCTTCTTAGGCACGTGAGGGATTTCAAGAAAATCTTCAACGCTTTCAGATCATCCTTAGTTATGTGTTTGTTGCAGAAATAGACCAAGTATCCCAAATAGCGTGCATTGCTCTCTTGACACCTTCTCGTCAGTGACTTCAGCAATTGGCCAACTCCGGTGCACTGCGTAATGCGCAGCATCTTCAGGTAGGAAGCATCCAGTCAAAGTGCAATCTTGTCGGTAGGATTCTACAAACTCAGGCCGATCAGCGATAAATCACGTAGCTTGAGGAGAGGCGTCGTAGACGACGGCGCGCCATCAAACTGGGTCACGCGAAGCGCAGTACTTCCGTCAATATAGAGTGATTGGAGTCTTGACGCATGAGAAAACCAGCTGGTGAGTCCTTGGGATGTGTGAGGCGCGTCAATAGAACTGAAGATCCGGAGCGTGCGGAGGCGTTTGATGTTACCACGAACATAAGAAGAGCCAGGCAAGCCATCTGCCGTTCCTTTAATGTTCAGCTCAGTAAGTTGCGACTGCATTTTGAACAGAAGGCCCAGACTTCTGCGATCCAGTCAGAGAGAAGTACTGCTGGACGCCGTCAGACTATCTCGTGGGAGCGCGCAAAGTAGCTCAATCAAATTTGAAGTGATTTGAGCTTGTAATTCGAAAGGTATTGTGTTCCAGGGTGGACACTCGATTGTCATTTTCTTGACATTACCAAAAAGGCCACCCGACGGCGATTCTTGGAGGACATCTAGCTTCCGAGTATTGGTCTTTGTGAGCTCAACCCGAAGAACTGACCCAAGCGCAGCGGTTCCAAGGGGGCTCCAATCCTTGTTCACCAAACGTACGTTCTTTAGGTCAGAAACTTCAAGTAGGTACAATTAGCAACTACCATGCGAAGATCTTGAGAAAACTTACATAACCCAGAAATAAGAGGCGCAGCTGAGGTGGGACACTGTTTGAGTAGTCTATGAGGGCTGTCATGGTTGCGAGTGTCAGGCTGTGCCTTGGGGAAATCGTTTTTGCAGTTGAAGATAGAGTTTTCGGTGTGGTGAAAGCTGCGGAAGCCTATAGAAGCTCTTGATGAAGTGAAGGAAGGGTCGCTCACCAACAGTGAACTGTCTTCACTTCACTATCACGCGCACAAAGACGACGCAAAACGGCGATGACGTCTCACCTTGTAGTCCGTCTCGTCTTCGAGAACATCAAGTTGACTCAGAGTTGTAACTTTTTTGCTGGTGTTCGATCGCCGCTGGTATCATAGTGGTAAAGCTCCATCACCTAGGCCTTTTGGCATGCTCGGCACCTTAGGCGACTACTACTCATTTATCGCATCTGACATGTCCGTAATTCGTAGCAGCTGAAGGTTTCGAGATCTGATTGTCGATGGTCGACTGCTTGCTATTGTCTAGAAAGCCTTTTTGACACGTCTTGAAATCGAAGGCCAGTAAGGAATGACGGATACAGAAGCGTGCACACGACACTGCGCCTGCAATGATGATTCACTGAATTTTGACCAGATTTATATTCTTGAGCTCATATTTTGGCAGCTGTATCGAACCGTCCGTATCTCTGGGTCTTGATTTCAGTATGTCTGTGCATTCAAGCACCATAGGATGTAGTTTGTTTGAAAGCGTAATGGTGAGGCTGTGCTCAGCACCCTGTTGATACAACAAACGGATGCCCTGGAACTTGATGAGTACGAATAAGTCCGAATGTACACTCAAGATTGGAATGTGACCCTACGTTTGGTGGTCCACGGTTGCGAGTGGTCTGAAGCTGGGTTACATGCTGTGATGACTAAGTAAACCGCGCTAATACCGAGTGCCATCGTAACCCTCATTGTACACGTACGTTGCTATACATCGCACGCGTTCACTCCACGAGCAGTATTGGCTATGGCTAGCGAGGTGCCAGAACCTAGGACATTGCAGTCATGGGAGGATGCTTTCCAATATCCAATTCCGACAGTGCGGAAGCTCGAACAGCAGCTCCGCACCACGGCCGATGACAACCGGGAGAAGCTGCGATCACTTGTTGGGTAAACACGCCCAGTGCAATCTTGGGATTGATCTGGAGCTGACATGCTGAAAGGGCGAGCTATCGAAACCTCCTCGACACCGCTGAAACGATCATCGACATGGAAACCCAGATCGAACAAGCCGAGGCGCGACTCGGTCGTGTAGGCCAGAACTGCAATACAAAAGTCTTGGACAAGGTCTCTGGAAATTCGGCGAAGATGTACACGCACGCAAGAGGCAGTGGTTAGTCATTGCGACATTGCAGATGGAGGATCACTTGTTGATACGGGTCTGCAGATGTCGAACGATACACATTTGCATCCCAGCTTTCGGTGCTACGGAACGCACCGACTGTCAAGACACGACTCATGCGGAAAGATGATCAGCACCTGCTGATCGCTAAAGTCCTGGTCATAACTCGCCTTGTGCACAAAGCCTTGAGCCAGTCGAAGGACAAGCCACCGATTGTTGACCAGCTATGGGAAAAGCTTCTCTCGGCGCGCAGAAAGCTACTACGAAGAATCGATAGGCGACTCGCGAGCACGGCGGGGGAAGTTACAAGCTTGGTGGAAAGCATGTGCGCGTACGCACTGGCTACAAGCTCTACGCCATCTGATGTCTTGAAGCACTTTCACAAAGTGCGCAAGGATAAGATGGTAAACGATCTCAGAAAATGTGAAGACGAGCTTGCGAAACGGGGAATCAATACTCTCCGTCTTTGCATCCAGACTTGCCAGGACACCCAAACAATATTTCCCAGGCGGTTAGCCGAAGTCCTAGGAAAGCTTAAAGCGCATCCTCTGATCCAGGACCCCGAAGTACGCGGCTTGTACGAGCTGAACTTGGATGTGCACGATCGTTGGATTGGCGACGAGGTACGGAATTATACACCGTGGCCGCGTCACGATGAACTGCAGAGACCAGAAGCAGAGAGACTATTACACCAGTGGTCGAAAGACACGATTGTAGCTTTCATGCAAGAGATCAAAGCTGCCCTTCAAGATGAGACCCGGCTGGCAGAAGTTGCGAGCTTGCGACAGGAGCTGATCGAGACTTGGATGTTGTCCGGTCCACGCATGGCAGGAGTCAAGTTCGCGAATGTTCTGGATGATTTACGTGACACCATGAACGAAAAACTGGAGAGTATTGTACGGAAACGTACAGAAGCACTGCAAGAAGTGGTAAAGAATCTCACGGCTGGCTTAGACACCTCGACAATCAACAGTAAGATGACGGGCTTATCGCTGTGGAATACGACAACCAATGGCAAAAATCTTAGCAATGGAGCACACGCGTTCAAAACGACAATTCTAAATACGTACCAGGGGCGAGATCAAGCAGTACTGGATACTACTGCTGCTTTCGATAAATGGATGGACTCTGTGCTGGAGGTCAAGGGCATAGTGAAGAGCATGAAGGAAGCGCGCTGGGACGACACTTTCGTGAACGATATTGAAGAACCATCAGATGATGAAGATCTGGGAGATTCAAAGCAAACACTTTTAAGTGCAGATGATCCTCGGTTGTTGGAGGATGCCACGCAAGATGCCATTGGTCATTCGTTGCAGGACTTGGGCAAGAGCTTGTCCCAGATCGCACAACGTGCAACTGACGAGAAGGAAAGCATGTCTGTGCAGAAGGCTGTATACGTTCTGCGCGTTGTGCGTGACTTTGGCGATCGAATATCACGCCTTCGTCTCCAGGAGAAGTCTTCGACTTTCCCGTCGCCGTTCACCACTGCTGTGTTGAAGCCGCTGCATACCACCCTTGCCAAGCATGTCGCTCAGTTGACATTATCAGCGTACGAAGCCTCTCTTCATTTTTCGATAAAGGGCAGCACCCAAACACATATACTGTGGGAAGGACATCCACCCCTACCAAGCCAGCCATCATCCAGCGCCTTCCGCTTCCTACGAGAACTCAATCGTGCCATGGCCAGCCTAGGCAGCGATCTCTGGGCTCCGACCAGTGTCGCCGCTATCAAAAGTATGATGTTCTTGGACGTCGTACAGATCTTAGAGAAGCACATGGAGGTCATTAAACTGGCAAAGCCGCAAGAGGAAGCCGAGGCGGACGCCCTACGCGTGACATCTGACGTCGAAGGCAAGGAGTCACAGACTGAGGCCGATGTTGTCTCTGCGACACCCGTCCTGGTCACTGAGCTCATGGACCAGAGGTTGAAGCAGTTGACGTTCGATGCGCTATACTTGCAACGTTTCTTCAACAACGAGGCCTCGACTCTGTCGACAATATACGAGCTGATCAAGAAGATGGACATTGCTGATCTGAACGAGGTCAATGCACAAAGGCTAAAGAAGAATGCAACGGAGTATGCCAAAAAGACATATCTACTGTTTGCTCTGCTCGCCTGAGGTGCAATACGTCATGCATTGCCACTTTGACGATTTACTTGCAGACGGAGTCTCGCATGAGCGAGTGTGATGTGTGGCGTGCACCGCGGCGTAGTTGTGGCGATAAACTTTCCGAACAGCTGCCGGGGCTTATGATGTGCAGATCAAGGGTAGTTCAACCCACTCGAGCTGCAGTTGCTGATCGTAAGATTAGCGGCTTTCAGATGAGCTTATTTGGACGTAACGGTTGCTGCTACTGAGTTGACCCTCAAACGCAGGGTCGCATCGGGCTTCTAAGGCTTCTTGAGAAAGGTACTGGCACGTCACAGCGGCAGAAGTAGCGAATCATCTGTTGAGTCTCCGTTGAATAAAGACAGATTGTTCTAGTCGGTTCGAAGATGCCTACCAAACTGCAAATAACGCCTGACATGACTGGATATCTTGAAAATGCACGCTGAAACTCTCCTAGAGCCCTTCTCCCCACACGCTTTCACTCACTCAGGACTCATCCATCTGGTCCGCCTTATCCCCACATCTCAAATCCTCGACCTCCTTCCTCAACAACTCTATCTCCTTCTCCTGCGCCTTCATCTTCTCCAGCGCCATCTCAATTAACCGCGCCTTATTAACTGTCTTCTTCTCCCCTGGCTTTCCCTTACCACTCCCCTCACTCATGCCGCTCATGCCGCTCATCCTACTCATCCCACTCGTCTCACTGAACACACTCTGCCCATCCATATCCTTCGGATCTCCACGCATAACCACAAAACACGTCGTCCCGCTGCCAAAAGTGACCTCACCATCCAGTAGGAACTCTGCGAGATCCACCATAGCTGTCTTCATGCGGTCGCGCCGTGCCTGCTCCGCCGCACGGTGCGTGGCGCGCTTCATCATCACACCTGTCGCCATTGCCGTACTGAAGTGCAAGCCCATCTCGAGGTGCTGGCCGGACGAGATGAGCTCATAGTTTGATTTGGAGGCGAGCAGGTCTGCCTGCGGGGTCGTGACGCCGCCGGCTGCTGTGGGAGTGTGAGTTTCAGTTTGTATGTGGAGGAGTGGGTGGGAGGGAGTGTACCATTGCTGTCAGTCGTTGCGATTGAGGATGTGCGCCGCGCTATGGGCACTCTCTTTGCTTGTTGTGGAGGCAGGCTTGATATCTCACTAACTGTCGATATTGTGCTCGCTGTGTCTGCTGTGATGCTTGGACTCCTTATGCTCGCTGTCGAAATGGATGGTTGCTTTACTGGTCGTATGGGAACGGCAGCCTGGAACTGAGGTTGAGGTTGAGGTTGCTGTTGCTGTTGCCATTGAGCCTGGGTGTGGTTGTGTTGAGGCAGTAGTTGGTTTTGAATTGGCATAGGTGTGGATTGAGCTTGTAACTGCGCGCTCTCCCGTACCGGACTGTATCTCCTTCTCTTTTTGAATAGCTGCGGCCATGTTCTGCTTAGGGGGCCGCGATGTGAGTGCGAGTCGGTTTCCACCGATTGTTGGGGCTGGTTGGATTGCATGGCTACTAATATGGGCATGGCATTTGGCAAGGAGTAGACCGGGTTTGAGGGAAGCGGTCACAGTCCGGATATATTTGGCGATATCTTATTGATGTCTTCAGACTGTTTGCTCAGATTGCGGGTTCAGGGTAGCAGGAGGTGGGAGGTGGAGCACGTGTCGTACCCACTGTTAAGTTTCAGGACAACTGTAATGCTGTGGTCATTCGCCAAAGGGCCCAGCCTCGCTCTTTCGCTATTGGGGATGGGCGTTGTCTGGAGGGCGCAGATCGATGGTCCTCACAGCATTTGAGACAAACGGTGAGATACCATTCCACCATTATCTACCTGAGCCGCCGGTACATTAAAAGCAATGATGGCACACCCATCCCTTCCTCTACCACCCGGAGCATGTTTGGAAACTCAAGCTTGGCACTCGGTGCTCCGCGATGTTGCTCGCTCCAGCCAACCGGAAAGTGAATGCGACCCACGTGTGGCGCCAAGGCTCAGCAACGCCGCGCAAGGTTGCTGTCAGAGCGCCATGGGATTGCTGATCAGCCCAGTTGAGCACCAAAGGAATGCCCAGATGAGTTTGGTCTGCTCGTGGGAAGGTTGCCACTAGAAGAAGCACGGCAGGAGATCAAGTGAAAGTTGCCTTGTGGAGCAGCACTTCCTAGTTCCCGCAACCTGCCAGCGGAGCCCCAGATTACTACCTGGAGCGGCTGACGCAGGCGGTGAGTGAATGCGAATGCACGATGGCATGTATGGCGAGGGTCATAGGCAATGGACTTGATGGAATATAGCACGTGTGAGGTGTAAGCCGGGATCGGACATTAGGCTGATGATGCTTGGGGTGGCGGATAGCGATACCGATAGTCGGCTTGATCACCCTGCCTTACTGCGACTGCTGAGATCGAAGATGTGGCAAGCGAAGGCGAGTTATGATGGACTCTGGGTATCAGGTCTTGTTGCTGATCAAACAAATTTTACGATATGACTTCTACATCGTGCTTACTCTGCTCATCATCTCGTGGCTATCTTGGCTGTCTTTATTTTTCGAGTGCCCAGCAGGCACATACTCCAGATCTTCATCCTCAAGGTCTGTATCAAGATCTTCTTCACTGAGCATCTTAGGATTCCAGGCAAATGCGCCCTTCGGAACGAATGTACTCGCCATAACAAGTACTGCGATTACCGTGAACTGGATGCCTGCGACATTCCGTATAGCAGGCTGTATGTTCTCCTCGTTTCTGTCGGACACGCGGTCGATGTAGGTGCCTAAGCACACCGATGCAATGGCGTAGGTAACGATGTATGAACTGTAGAGAAAAGCCATCACTGCGCCCAGTGCTGACACGTTCTTCGTATCCGATTCGAGGCGTGCAAGAGACCTGTCCATGCTATAAGCAAGATGTATATATTGAAGAGCTTAAACAAGTCTTACGCTTGGATGTATGCGGCGAGCGACACATCACCGGCAGCCCAGCCGAAGCTGATCGGGAGGAAGGTCGCTGCAACGATCCATGCCTGACCAACATCGCCCTTCGGTGGATGCCAAAACGGCAGATACCAGACAATCAAGAGCGCTAGTGCGTCGATACGCAGCCAGGGCATTGGAGTTTGTACGAGGTTCGTGAACATGAACACGAATAATGCACCGAGCAGTTCGCCAAAGTTCGATCCACCAACCATGATCTGTGCCCAAGCTGAGTTTCCGAAGTATCGGCGAGCGATTGCGGGTGCGATAGCGTTCTCAAGATATCGATGGCCATAGAGTGCAACCGCATAACCGGGGAGTAGCCATACGAACTTTCTGTGTGTAAAGATAATCTTGCCGCCGGTCCAGATCGACTCAAAGAATAGGTAGAAGCCGCTTCCAACAGCCTTGACATACGTCGGCTGGCCCTCAAGGACCAAGTTGTTCTCGACTGGAGGTCCCGCTTCTTGAACGAAGAACCAGAGAAACGATGCTGCAGCAAAGAATATCGGCGTGATGATGAAGGAGAAGTTGTTCCCAAAGTGCGGGATCAGGGCAAGTGCTGTGCAGAACGCTCCTGCTGTGCCTGATACTTCGTAGAAGATGTGGACCAGCGAATCCATGCGTCGCAGTTTTTGCACATTGCCACCTACAAGGTCTCGAGGAATGACTCTGCGAATGAGCTCCACCATGCCGTACACAACACCGCACACGCAATCTGCAGCTTGTCAGTATGCTGTTACCTTGCTAGTCGTACAACCTCGCTCTTGAACTGTAGGTTCTATACCGATGTTAAAGGTGTATGCACTTACAGATTGGAATCATGCCGTCGGTGTTGTAATCTCCATAGTAGCTGAAGTCCTTTTCAGGATGCCCTTCTGGTACAAAAGTGCCGCCAGTTGCTGCGTCCAGGATGAGGAGTACGCTGCTCATCACTCCGAAGATCAGGATGGCGCATGCCAGAACATTCTTTGTCGGGTACCTCTTGATCAATGGTGCTATGAGGATGGACCCCACACATTGGAAAGCCTGGTTCAGACCAGTCAATATGCCGACTCGCTGAAATGTGATTGAGATATGGGTTCGTCTCTCAAGTTCATCGTATCGATTTGTTGCAAGTGCGATGACGGAGCCGTTGAATGCCTCGAGTCCGAACTTGTACATCATGATACCGGCGATGTATATGGCGATGTTTCGCCGCTCGATGGGTGTGTAGATCCTCCATGTATCGCGGATGACCGCGAAGGGTCGAAACCTGGCCATATCGGTGATGTGCTACTGTCTGTAGCAGCAATCCCAGAAATGCGGAGACGCGGTTTATACACCACGATAGCCGTGGTGTTGTGTTTGAATTATTGGCCAATCAGGACAATCGATGGTTGCATGTGCAGACAACAGCCTCTCCCAGGAAAGACTGGCTGTGACGCCTGCATGGGGGATAAGAGCGCATAGTGAGATGTGCCTGCCGTCCGTATCAGCTGAAGAGGACGCTGCAATGGTTTCATAGCCAAGGTGTGCCACTGAGGACCGCGGCCAAATGCTGACTTGGCGGGTTGCACGATGCTGTCCAGTCAGGGTGTAGAACGCAGCACGTGGAGTGCACACGGCTCTCCTGATCACTAACACCAAACATGGGTTCTGGACGTGCAGCACGCCTCCCAGATCTGGACTGTGCTTTGGAAGATATAACCATTGTAAATTTCCTATGCGTCTGCTGAAGCTTCAGAGAACGGGTGTAATGATGTAATAGTCAAATATTTGCCAGAGCTGTGTCCTCAGTCTTCATGGGACAATGACCAGTAGCGATGAGACAGTTGCCGGCAAGACTGTTTCAGCCTCGCACAAGATCCATGTGAGTGTTCCCGAACGCATCTGAATGCGAATCTTGCAAGCGCAACCTTGAGATGCATCATCCCGGTAAAATGTGTTCTTGTGATATTTCATGTAGGTGGGTCGGTCGATCTACCCACTTAAATGGGTTCCTGCAGTAGAGCGTATTGTCTGTAGCAATTCTGGGGTAGCCGAGAAGCTACCCTCCTTTGCTAACTAGAAGTCACTTTCAGCCCTCGAGCCTAGATGGACGCACAGTGCGGGTTAGCTGTGAATTTCTTCGACTGAATAATGATCATGTAGAATTGGATCGTGCAGGATTGTGCTCTTGATTGAGTACCTTGGCTTTGTAGCCAGGCTCGTTGTTGCTAACTTTATCTTCCCTACGTGTGACGCTGAGTCGCAGAGGGTATCGTTGGGGTCGTAGTCTCCGTTAATGGCTTTCTAAGCAATACAAGTGCCCGTAGATGCGCTGAAGTATGGTATCAGAGCTGACCCTTGTCTGTACGGCCTCTCCCATCGATAGTCTGCTAGACAGCAGTTGGCGCGTTTTTATGCAAGCTGTTTGCTGACGGTAGGCTAAAATCTTTTCGTCCGTCTCATGGTCTCTGTAACACTTTCGACCGTCCCGAGGGCATCAGAATACCATCACGTTCAACTCAGTCAGAGTCACCCTCCTTATAACGGCGCGCGTCTCTGGCGCGTTCAGCCTTCTCGTCGTCTTCAGCTTCGCGGTTTGCCAGAGACTCCCGAAGTCGCTCTTCCTGCTTCCGCCAGTGGCTGCCCTCCTCGTAGTCTTCGCTGATACCCAATGCTCTCCTCATTCTATCACTCTCCTCTGCCTTCGCTTTCGCTAGGTCGTGGACCTGATGCGACTTCAACCGCTTGGCGTTGGGACCGAGGTCTTTCCCGTCTTTGCGTTCTTGGTCGAGCTTTCGGCGGAGAGCTTCGCACTGGTCATCGATTTCGTCCTCATCAACACTGCTAGCTGTCAGTACGTAAGTCCTATGTATCTTTGGGTGGATCTTACCCCTCTTCTTCAAGCTTATCCCTCAGCTCAAAAACCTTGACTTCGATATCACGCTTGGCTTCGTGTTCGAGAATCTCAACGTCTGGCTGGCGCGGTCGATGTCTTGCATGGTCGAGGTCCTTCTGGTACGGCGCGACCTTGTCGCGGGGTCGGAGAAGTGAGCGATTCTTCTGTACATAGCCAGAAGTTCCACTTCCTCTCGGGGTTGTAAGTCCAACGTTGTCAGCCATGGTGTGTGATGTAATTGTTCGAGCATTCATCCCGCAAGGACGAGGATGCGGAGCTTCGGAGGTGCCTTTGCCCCACCAAAGATTTCCCTGTGAACCAAATGACGACTCACCCAACATGAGATCCACACATAGCAGCGCATGCCGCCCAGCGCTGCATCAAATATACCGGCCACCATGAGCACCGAAGAGCCTCTTACCGAGCTTCCCTTCCCACCGGTTACCAAGCAGCACATCCTCAACTGCTCTTACCACAGCTGGCACCCCAAGTATCGCGCAGTCACACCGAAGGCGCGCCTTGTGCCCCTCCCTCCGGCCTTCCTCGACTACCTCAGATCTGATGGCATAGTATTGCCTCCAGAGGAGGCAGACAACGCTGCATGGTCTGACAATGACAGCGGCATCTTCTCTGGCGCAGACAACAACGATGGCGGCGAGGAAGAGGATGCGGATCCGAGTGTTCACTGGCGCGATACACATGAGGCTATTGAGACGACAATTGAGGAACTTGGTGGCAAGGTTGCGCCTAAGCTGAATTGGAGTGCGCCAAAAGACGCGACATGGATTGCTGCTACCAACAGCATGGAGTGCTCAACACCGAACGACATATACCTGCTGCTCAAGAGTAGTGACTTCATCACCCACGATTTAGCGCACGCATTCGATGATACAGCCGACCAGACCACAACGCCAGATCCAGAGATTGCATATCATCTTGTCTTGCGGAAGTGGATCAACCTCAACCCCAGTGTCGAGTTCAGGTGCTTCGTACGAGATCGACAGCTCATTGCACTCTGCCAACGAGATCTGAATCATTTCGACTTTCTCTTCAACATGCAAGACAAGCTGCGACAGCTCATACAGGAGTTCTTCGATGGCAAATTGCGAGACACTTTTCTAGACCCCAACTTCACCTTTGATGTCTACATTCCACCACCGCACGATCGAGTATGGGTTGTGGACTTCAACCCATGGGCTATGCGAACTGACCCTCTTCTCTTCTCGTGGATGGAGCTGCTCACAATGGAGGTGCCCGATGCTCAGGAAATGAATGAGAAAGAAGAGGTGGTCCGCATACCCATCACACCAGCCGGTGGTACTACGATCATATCGTTAGATGATATCGAAAGCGCGAGCGACTCTGATAGCTCCGACGAAGACGATGTGGAGGAGATCTGGCGGCCAGAATTCAGGCTAGTACGAAAGGACGATCCCGAGGCATATGGATTCACAACGCCTCAGTACAGTGCACACAAGATGCCGAGAGATGTTGTGGACGCAGCTAGCGGTGGGGAGGGTATGATGCGAGAGTTCGCCATGCAATGGCAGGATGCACAAAGGCTGGCTGAGCAGCAGAGACAAGAAGACAGTGAAGAAGACTAGGCAATGACATTCTTGCCCTCGGCGACTGGAGACAAACACAGTTTAATAGCCCACATTGACCATCGCTAACAATCCGTAGATGAAGAGTGAATGACGCTCAGCAACGAACAACAGGAAAAACCTGATAAACACAAGGTATGCTTTTCGGTACGTGGATTAGTCAGGCGCCCTCATGCTAGAGCTGCGCAGAATGTGGTGAAACTTCCAGCTAGCAGAGGATTACAACACGTTACGTGTGTAGTGCATCGCTGCCCAAGATGTGCTGGAGCCTTCCTGAGCCTATCATGGAGAGCGGTGGAAGACAGCAAATGTCACGACTCTTACAGCATGCAAGACCAACACACTGGACCCTGAATTTTCTCCGGTCAAGATGGAACTTTATGAAACGCAAACCTGTTCGCAAGACAGTGAAATGCGTCTGAAGGTCCACCGCAAATCAACTAGATCGGCCACTAGAGCCCGTTTATGCAAAGTTGCTGAAGCAAGTCTCTATTGTGGGTCATTTTCGTTGGCTGACGGGGCTCGCGACGTGTCGAAGAAGCGGTGGGACAAAATTGTGCACAGTCATGACTCGCACTCGCCTCGCCCCGTCGCGTTGCCTCGACATCATTCGACACGGACGTCCTGCTCGATCACCCCGCAGTGTAAACAGAACCAGTTCCAGACTACAGTTCAGCTCTCCACCGTTTTCAGTGCTCCAAGACTTGTCCTGCGATCGATATTATTCTCTGTTGCCCGCGACAGCTTTTTGATCCTCTTACAGTTTTCGGTGTCTGCAGCAGACCTCATGATGGACAGCAAGGATGACCCACGGGTGCCAACGCGCACCCACACGGTCGACACGCATTGCGGCCTTCTCTCACTACCAGTCGAGCTGCGTTGCTACATATACGACTACATACTGGCGGACCCACACGTGATCACCATCTCGGCTGGCTACACGTCCATTTTCGGTCACCGTATACGCGACAAAGCGCGAAAGGTCGACGTGCCGGGCCTCCCACTCGACTTCGCGCCAATTGTGCGCAGCAGTCACGATGCCGTGCTCCTCTCCGTCGCCACACCGCCTGAGGTCGCTCTCGAAAAGGAAGACGGGTACAATGGCGGCAAGCCGCAGCTGCAATTGCCGGGCTCGTTGGCCTTGCTGAGGACGTGTCGTATGATCAATGACGAGTTGAAGGACCACATGCGCCGTAGAAGAGCGCGTAAAGCCAGAGCAGCGCGTGCTAGAGACATGTCGACAACGGCAGACGACACCGAAGGGCTGTCTCTTTACGTATCCTATCCCCATGGCGTTCTGGTGCTGAACCATCTTTACCCCTCCCTCCTCAAACAAGCTCGTCGCGTCTACATCTCTGGATATTACACGACTGTCAAGGAACCTGAGCTACCCCCAAATGCACCTGTTGAATCAAGCGCAGACTTAAGCCTCACACCACAAGCCTCCTTCGCAGCAACGCCAGTACGTTCCATGTACCAGGCGACGGCGGATCCAACAGCAAACCCTACACCACGCCTGCGTAGCAGTCGAACTCGTCTTCGTCTCGATCCGCCTGTGGAGCAGCAGGCGCCGCCGACCGAGTCACCGTCCACATTCCCTGCCTTTGACAAGTCGACGTCCTCCGCTGCTCTTGCTGCCCTCGCAGACACACTTCGCGTGCTCTTCCCCTCCGTACCCGTAACTGTACCTTCTACGCCACTACCTCTGGTCTCTCTCCAAGCACGGATCCTGTACCCTGGTGCGGAGTCTTACTCTAGCGTCTGGAGCGACGAGTCGAGTCCCGTTAGCCACCTGTTACGCGGCATCTGCGGCGGAAAGATTGACATGCAAGTGAAGCGCGGGAGCTTAGGGTGTGGGGTATCTGTGGGTGTGGTGCCGCAACCGGAAAAGCGGGTCGTCAGCACAAGCTGGGAAAACTGGCGAGTGATTGAGCAGGCGCCTGTTGGGCTGAATGGGCGGAGGATGACAGGGAGAGGACGCGAAGTTCGATTGAGTGACCTCGACCACTTCCTAACTGAAGTCTAGCAGCCTGAGGAAAGCTGGCCACTTTGGTAGACGAAGTTGGTACGATAGGACGAGCTCCGGCTGGATGTGAAGCTTGGGTATGATATTGGGTATGATGTTGCATTATGATGGCTACGACGAAAGGCTTGAGAGAAGACTGCTGGCAGTCAGGACATCATCATGAGGGCCGCGTGCTCCAGGGACTGGGTGAGAAGTCCAAGGTACTATTTCTATGTCTCAATATCAATGTAAAACCAAGATTAATACCTCAAGTGTGTCCTTTGCGATGACGATGCTTGCAGCGACTGTTGAAACAAGACTGATCAATCGCATAACTCGTCAATACTCGATCGTAACGGTCGTCCCTCCTCCACAGCTCAAATCCACAGCGTTAGCAAGCTTCGCCCTCACCCTCCGCTCCTCATCCGTCGCGAACTCAACGTCCAAAAACACAAACCTCAAATGCTCAGGCACAACCAAGTCCTCGATCCCCTCCCTATACTCCTCCAACCCCATCTCCCGTCTTGCAGCAGCCTGTTCCAGTCCCCATGCCGTCATCCCAATCTTGCCCATCAGCCGCCCGTCAAACAGCCCTTCTCTGCGTGGATGCTTCAACATGAGCTCCAACGCCTTCCGCCGCAGCGCAACGCACGCCGTAGGCGCGCTGGTCCCGATGAGCCAAAGAGCGGATAAGGGCCCCGGTGCGGCAGAGTAGACGGGCACGGATGGCGGGGTGAGTGAGAGGAGATACTCGACGTGCGGCATCATGTCTGTGAAGTGCTGTGCCGCGTCGTAGGGGAGCGCAGCGAGGGGACTGGACACATCGAAGTGCTGCCGCAGAGGGGCAATGGAGGAGCGTAGCCAGTGTTGTGTTTGTGCGAGCAGCAGCAAGGTCTTGGAGGAGTTTGGTTGCGGGACGTCGATGTTGGGGGTGAGAGCGCGGAGGGAGTCGAGGGTCTTGGTGATGCGCTGGAAGCGCGTGGCTAGGACGTTGTGCTCATGCTGGATGGCGCCGCGGTCTGTGAAGGGACGGATGACGCAGCCGCGGTTGAAGGTAAGGGTGTCGTTGAGGAGGGTCTCGATGCGGCAGTGTACTTCGGACAGAGCCCATGGGGAGCGGGTGTCTATATCGACGGGTTCTAAGGCGCGCGTGGAGGGTATCACTGGCTCCCAATTGTGGATATCAGACCAATTCATGCTACTCCGTGCTTGAATGTCTAGTCCAGTGAATATCGATCGAAGGGAGTGGATGTTCACTGGGTGGCTATTGCTCTCATCATAAGTCTGTAATTTTGTCTCTTTGAGCATGCGTATACCACTCCGTAAATGACTAATTGAAGCATTCTGCTGTCTTTGCAAATTGGCCATACTGCCAAATAGAACACAACAAGTCATGGCTGTCAACTTATCTGCTGTCCCGGCCTTGCTGTTTCCATTTTGCTCCTGGATCAGTCGATGTATGGCCTTGTTTGATTGATTCAGTGCGAACTCATAACGTTGTTCCGCAAGATCCTTATCGATGTGCGATGGTGTGACTTCGAAGAACCTCCTGTACATGGCACCGAGTGCAATGATGCAGTGCTGAACCGAAGCATGCTGATGGGCCGCTTGCAGGACTTGACGCTGCCAAAACGC
This sequence comes from Stagonosporopsis chrysanthemi, assembly GCA_022560025.1. Classification (NCBI taxonomy): domain Eukaryota; kingdom Fungi; phylum Ascomycota; class Dothideomycetes; order Pleosporales; family Didymellaceae; genus Stagonosporopsis; species Stagonosporopsis chrysanthemi. Next base: position 52,382 of record JAFISE010000029.1, read on the forward strand.
TGAGTTGGACGACTGTGCTAGCGCAGGCCCAGCATGCTTCACGTAGAACTGCAGACTGATCCGCTCTTCATCAGACTCCAGACGTAGCAGTGGCAATAAGAGCAGCGGGGCATTGAAAGACTGAATTTCAGTCTGAAAATCGACAACTGTTTCGGTGCGAGGCGACAGAATCGGAGGGCCTGACGGTGTCTTTTCACGCGGAGAAGTACGTAAAGGAAGAAACTCGATGTTGTAGCCATCACATATGCGGCCTGTAGTCGTGCATCGTTTGCAGTGGGGTTTCGTTTCGTCACATTTGATTCTGCGTATCCTACTCGACAAGTATTAGTATCTTCGGGAAACACGCACTTGTGTATCAGAACGAAGGGTGATGTGATGGTGATTGTGCAATTGTCGAATTCCTGGATGGAGCCAGAGTGACTCTCTAGGCATATTGTAGGCTGATAAGGAGGCTTAAAGACTACAGATCCTCGAACCCATTCTGTTCAATGATCCAAGATCGCTGAAGACCTCTAGAACCAGTGTTCAGACTGAACGGAAGCGACCTGCAAGATACGTTTGTGTTGTATGAGCGCGACCGAAACCAGCACTCACTTGCACGTCTTGCATCCCGTTCTAGACTTGGGCTTGTATTGCCTTGTTCGAGGTTTTGCTGCAGGAACAGCAGTCTTAGCTAACATGCTGCGGCCAGCTGGTTGGTGCGCGCAGAGAAGTTTACGTGTGTGCGCAGAAGCCGATATTGTCCGCACGGCGCATTGTCTTGGTGGCACAAGAGGAGGAAGGGTGGCGGCGCTAAGATATTCGCTGGTGGTGTTGATGCTCCTTATGGTAAGCACCGCTTACTCCATCTCACAACCGGCCAATGGACAGTAGCTGCACTGCACTGAATTTTTACCTCTTTGTCAAATTGGGGATCAGTTCCGCTTGCAGAGTGAGCTTGTCCAGGCAACCGCCGTTGTGTGAAAAGCTTTGCTGCCCGTGTTGCCCGTCCTGCAGTTTGAGGTGGGTCTTCGCGTGAAAAGGTCCGTGAGGCTTGAAAATTTCGAGCGCAGAGCTGAGCACGGGCCTTGCCCAACGAATATATAAACACTCCATCCTCCGTCCCTCTTTCTGCTCCTTAGTTCGACGATACTTCATAGAATCATTTCTATAGTAGTAAGTTCGCACACGTTTTGCCTGTGCGAAGCAGTAACTAACAACAACCAGAACGTCCTCTTCTGAGCTTCCTACAGAAGCCACAGATTCTCCAACCTGGTTGATGACTTTCAGCCTCGATGCCCCGGAGTGAGGCCTTATTGCACCTGCTTCGGCGGGTGTGGCGATGATCTTCAGCCAACTGGGCTCGTACTTCGGTCGACCTGGACGGCAGGGCGTTGATGGCAATCTGACAGGCCTTTTCTTTTTCATCAATCCACCTGGCATGCCAGGTGCTTGAGGACGAAGTAACTGCATAAGTGACCAAAGTGTGGCAGAAACCGAAGTAGCGCATGATTTTGCGTCCTGTGCAACTACAGAACCAACATGTCAGCTTACATTTGCCATCAATTTGTTTACATGACATCGAAGGTGGTCGGTCTCAAGGATGTGAGTATGCGCGATAGTAACGTCTGTGATTGCCGATCTAGCCGTCCTAGCCGTTTTAAAGCGCATGCAGTCTGAAGTTGTTATGTGTAGTGTTCTTGAGTCGTGACAAGAACACCTGCTGTGAAACCTCCGCGACACCACCAGCCCAAGCAGTCACTCATGTAACCTCACGTAAGCTCCAACTACCTATATGTACTCATTAGTTCACGTGCTGTAGGTTGTGCAGGCTTTCCTGTGGCTGTTCTAATACATGAAAAGTGAGGTGGTCGAGACGAAATACTCGTGCGCGGCGGGGGCTACTATTCGGCCGCTCAAAAGAACAAGCTCCTTGATACAGTGGTTCCCACTTCAGCTACCTGAGACGGCGGGATCAAGTTGCTATCTCATCGCGATCGTGGGAGCAGATCGCGGTACATGTTCGGCGCAGTTGTGAACATGTGCTATGATTTGCTTCACCAAGATAAGCGGCATGTCCGAATCTTGGAGACATGCGACCCGGTCCCGCGTGCGCATGTAGGCGCCTGCAACGGCTGGGCTTCTGTAGCCATACAGGCTTCGCGGAATCGTAAGGTGGGCTACCACTCTGCAGGAGCTGCGTCTAGGATCATGAGCAAATCTTGCATGCGGCGCACATCCTCCAAGAGTGACATATCGAATGGGAAGAAAGCTCGCAGAGAAGACTCGACAGCCTCCGGGCGAGCTTTCAGAGATTGTCCGTGGTGGACTGTTTCCTGTTCTCACAATGCGGTTGTGTTGTTCGTGGCCTCGGTCAACTGTCAAGTGCGGCGCCGAATCAGGATCAGCTGCTTTCCGATTTCTTCCCTCTGCCTTCACGGATCCGGCTCGAGCCACTCCAACGACATTTCTTGGGACTCCATTCTCCACTTCCCCGCGGTCGCGTATAAGAAACCCGCCATACCCCGCTATCCTCACCTACACCGGGAACCCTACCGCCTACCACTTCGTGTATAAAGCTGCAAAGCCGTGATCCGTAGCTACGTCACACGCACACTGCACCGCCGCCCGTAACCGCATAAGTCGAACACACAATCTGGGTCTCCTATGAGAAGAATTCTGGCCGCCCTGTAAATCGCACTCGAACGACCCAGGCCTCGTCCAGAGTAACAGGCCCGCAGTAGCTGTCCCAGCACAATAACGCGTACTCGGAGACGCAGCCGTTGATGCAAGAAGACCGCCAGTACTCACTTGTAGGGCGAGAGGTCTCCGAGAGCACCATGACAACCAACAGACCTTTCTTTGGCGGCTTTCTAGCAGCCTTTCGCGCTCAGCCGACTGTCCAGAAAGCCGGCGTATCGCAGGCCGCATCAGCAAGCTCTTACACACACGCTGCCACAGCGGCCCAAACCCAAGGCTACGATGCTTCGAGCACCACACGAACGATTACTACCAAAACACGATCGCCATCGCCTGGCGCAACAACAGCAACAGTAGTTCATACCACAGGCCAGTTCCAGCCCACCAGGCAGCATGCAACACCATACCACCGTTCCACATCACCAGTACACGCGAAAGCATTCCCGATTCCGGGCGCTTCCCAAAGAAGTAGGAGAGGGTCCGACAGCTCTTCAGACGGCTTCAGTGAGATCATGGGCGCGGAGAAGTGGTATATTGGCGGTCGAACAGCGACAGGCGAAGAAAAGTTCTATAAGCTCGGCATGGTCAAGCGTCACCGAAGTGCAGACCGCTTAAGCCTGGACAAACTCAGTATATAAGTACAGACGAGGATTCGTGTCCATACACATGCATAATCTGGCGTTTGCGGCATTTTCTGGACTTCAAAGCAGTTGCGAGATTTTCTGGAGTGTTTAAAGGGACACCATATATCTGGACAAGGGAATTCAGGGCCATAGCCCAGTGATACCAATGCAAATATGCTTTTGTGAGCTTCGTTGCTCGCCGTCTTCAGCCTCAAGCCATTGTCAAGTAGTTGATGCTCCGAATAGGTTTCTGCAATGCTGCATTTGAGGCTTGCCAAGTGCCGAACAGCCGACCGAGCCTTATTCCCGGACACCGACACACTCAGCCAACGCACCAGCAGGAAGAGGCTCAAACTTCCAATGTCGGTGGCTTTTTGCAAACTATCAGCTGGTTTCTAGCCACTGGTGTGGAGATCGAATCGGAGTGGCAGCCTTGCTTCGAGCCCCTGCCACGCTACTCCACCTTTCGGCAACTACTCACAATGCGTTACATTTCTTCACGGAAAAGCTTCTCAAATGACGGCAACACGCCCCATGCGGCGGATAAGTCCAGCACTAACGCTGCAAGATACGACACGACATGTCTCTACAGGACCCTACTGGGTTGAGTCACTCTCTTTTCTCCCTCTCACTTAGATAAGAAAATTACAGCCGTTGTTCCATCAGTCTCTGCTTCTACACCTTTTGGCGTCTACAAACAGGCCTCCTCTCATACTTGCATTCCATGCATTCCAAGCATGGCCCCACAAGATGAATCAATGTCAGTAACGACTGCTGCACCTCAGACCAACGAAGAATTCGAGAAGCAAACGCAGTACGCTTCGATCATTCCTCATGGGGATCGCCGCCTTGAGCTGCAACATACCATATCGTCCATCAGCCATGATGATATGGCTCACGCCGAGCATGTAGTAACAGGAGACTTGGACGAGGCGTACAACAGGTTCTCGGAACGACGAAAGATGGCCATAGTTGCCACTGTGTCGTTCTGTAGCTTTCTCGCACCGATCTCCTCTACTACCGTCTTATCAGCTGTGCCAGAAGTGGCACAGACGTACAACGCAGATGGGTCTATTATTAACGTATCAAACGCGCTTTACATGCTCTTCATGGGAATCAGTCCGTGTTTCTACGGACCTTATGGAAGCATCTACGGCCGTAAATGGGTATGGCACACTACATCGAAGCTGGCCGCCTCCGATGGATTTGAACTAACATTGTCCTCCAGGTGTCAGTAATGAGTGCAGCACTATTTACTGCCTTCTCGATTGGCACAGCCCTAGCACCCAACCTTGCATCCTTCTTTGTGTTTAGAATCTTGACCGCCTTCCAAGGTACTGCTTTCCTGGTCATAGGAAGTGCAGTCATTGGCGACATCTACAAACCGGTACGCAACATGACATTCCCCACATAAGCCCATGCGCTCCTCTACATTAGTCCCTTTTGACAGTGCAACACGCTCTTTGGGGTCACGGGGTTAGATGTGATGGATCACTGCGACTGCAGCAGGTAACCTCCCAACACTCTTTCGAACTTATCTGACTCTACTTCCAGACTGAACGCGGCACCGCAATAGGCTGGTACATGTCGGGAACACTGATCGGTCCTGCACTCGGTAAGTATCCAGTTCTCTCGGCCCATATGCAGCACACTTACCTACCCAGGTCCGTTCATTGGAGGTATAATTGTCACTTTCCGCAGCTGGCGTGACATCTTTTGGCTACAAACAGCCCTGGCTGGGACTGCAGTGGTCCTCTGCTTCTTTGTGCAGCCCGAAACCATTCACGTCAGGCGGTCTACGGAGCTCGAAGGCTTGAAAACGTTGGAGAAAGCGCACAAGATGTGGCAATGGCTTAACCCATTGCGCATTATTCGTTTGTACCGCTATCCCAACCTCTTTCTGGTCGTATGTGCTTATTTCCGATAATTCAACCGAGCAGAATGCTGACGGCACGAAGGCTCTTTCATCTTCCTCCCTAGTCTGGAACATGTACTCCCTCCTCACACCTATCCGCTACGTCCTCAATCCGCGTTTCGACTTGTCTTCCCCATTACAAGGCTCGCTGTTCTATATTGCTCCTGGTTGTGGGTACCTCTTCGGCACATTTTTCGGTGGGCGGTACGCGGACTACATTGTCAAGAAGTATATTCGCATTCGGGGTCACCGCGAGGCTGAAGACCGGCTGCGCAGCTGTCTATGGTTCCTCGGTGGTGTCATTCCAGCATGTATGCTCATCTACGGATGGAGCGTTGAGAAGAGAGTAGGTGGCATCGCACTGCCGGTCGTTATGATGTTCCTGCAAGGTGTTGCGCAGCTATTTTGCTTCCCGAGCTTGAACACTTACTGTCTAGATGTCATGCAGGGCCGATCGGCTGAAGTTGTTGGTATGCTCTCCCCAATCTTCCGTCCAATTGCAGTGCTAACGAACGACAGCTGGTAACTACTTCATGCGCTACATGTTCGCAGCAGGAGGTTCTGCCGTCGTTCTTCCTGCCGTCAGAGCTATTGGCGTGGGATGGTTCTCGACCATCAGTGCACTGTTTCTAGTTCTCGGTGCGCTCGCTACTTATGCCACCGCACTCTACGGGAAAGGATGGCGAGAAGCCATTGATGCAAAGAAGACAGCGAAGCAAGAGGGTGAAAACCAGGCGTAATTTTTGATTTTTATGTATACATATGCTCGGAGTATTGGCGCTCGAGGTACAGAACATCTGCGGCTTTTGTTTGGTTGTCATTTGTTGTTAGTTGTGGGACTGTGAGCTGAGGAATAGGCAGATGGGAAAGATGAGAAAGACAAGACCAAGAGCTATCGGTATAGAGAACTTAGCATCAGGATTAGAACCCACACAAATAGAATAGGGATCTATCTAAGTTGGAACCCTGCTAATTTTACTACGGTCTGCATATGCAGTAGATCAAACGACAAATATACGCGGCAGCTTTCGCTGACCATCCCGCAAAATCCCTTCTCCTCTGATTGGCCCATCCACGTCGTCTTGGCATCTCAATCCAGCTTCTCAACTTCTCGCACAACCACCGGCATATTCACCACATCGCAACCCACACTCGCAACGATGCACGTATCCGAACCCGCCAGGCCCATCCAGGGCAAGTCGATCGCCGCCTTCGTAAGCTCCCCGGATACCTTGCTGAGCCATTGGCCGCTTTGGGGCGCCTCAGAGGCAGCAGGATCACGGCGTGATGATCGAAGCTGATTACCGGACAGAGCCAGCGCAGTCCCTACAAGGCTTACAGGAGTCCTTTCGGTCCTCAGTACGTACACGGTGTCTCTTTTGGAGGGGTTCGGATGGGGTTGGGGAATGGCAGGGAGGGAGGGTACACGGCGGCGAGATTGGATGAAGCGGAAGATCGACTTGGTCAACAACAACACAATGGCTAGCATGAGCAGAGTTCCCTGCTATCCGTGTGTATAGGCGCCTGAGAAACACTCAAAAGTCGCATAGAGGAGCAGACGAAAGCGGATACAATATGCGCTTACCCAACCGACTAACGCCAACCGCAGGTACACCATCGAGCGCAACTTCCACGGCATTACCGCCCGCAGCCTCATCAAGGCGTACGTCAAACCCCCACGCTCACACCTTCTCCCAAACGTCCACTTACACAAACTAGCGGCACCCTGGCTGCCGGCTTCGGCGGCGTTGCCGGATTCTTCGCCCTCTTCTTCTTCGCCGAGGTCCCCAAGGTCCGCGACGACATCATGATGAGGACTCCTCTGAGCGGTTTCTTCAAGAAGGAGATTGCGCCTGAGGACAACCCTTTCTAGATGCTTGCGCGGTGCAGTTGGGGTGTATTATACGAGGCACGGCTTTAGCGATGGACTGAGCTGGCTTGCTGTATATTAGCGGCTGCAAGTGCGGAATAGACCTTCTTGTGTTCTCAGTCTGGTATGGTTGTGATGGTGTCTTCGGACCCTGAACACTATTGTGAACGTGATGCTGTGGCATTTCTTCATTTCTTGATCGTGATCATGATGTAGTGCTCCGACGCTCTAGCAAGCTCTATTCCGTTCCGCTCCCCATACGGGCATCGCCTTAGTTTGTGGGCAGCCTTCCAACGACTTCCTCCATCTCCTGATCAGTGTAAATCCTGAAGCCCTTGTCCTTTGTGACACTTGCCAGCTGCACGTTCTTGCTGTCCAGCTTCTCCTCCATGACCTGCTTCAATGTCTTGAGCACAAGGACCTCGGCTTCTGGTAGGGTGAGCGACTTGTGAAACTCGTTCTGCAGCTCAGCCTGGGCGCCTTCAGATCCGGAGCCAATCGCCTTCGCGTCGTAGCGGTAGAATGTGCCAGAGGGCTCAGCGTGGTACCTGTCACCAGTCAAACACTTGTCTCTTGCAAATCGCGCAGTGTTTCATGACGTACAGACTTGGGCCATCCTCGTCGTACCCAGCAATCAACAGCGCCACACCGAATGGTCTCGACATGATGCTCTCCTCGCCCTCAGCGCCCTCGCCAAACCGCAGCGCCAAGTCGCATATCGCTTGCGTGCAGCTCTCTACCCTCAAGGGTTCGGCGTAGTTGAAGGCGTGGTTCTGGCTCTCGACTCGTGCATGCTCGACCATGCTGCGTGCGTCGGCCTGCAGTCCAGACATGGCGCATCCAATGTGGCGGTCGATCTCGACGATCTTCTCGACTGAGCTGGTCTCGAGCAAGGTGGATGTGACGCGCTTCTCGACACCAAGGATCACACCTTCACCGGTTGCAACACCTATCGCTGTGGATCCGAGCTTGATAGCCTCCAGCGAGTATTCGACCTGGAAGAGACGGCCTTCTGGCGAGAAGGTGTTGATACCACGATCGTATTCGCTGCGAGCTATGAACTGTGCTTATTAGCAAAAGGTAAAGCTTCAGCGGGGCTAGATTGTGAGCGTACCATGTTTGCGGTGATGGTGTGGGGTGTACAGAGACGCTAGAGCTGTGGGATATGTATCTGTTTTTGTAGCAGCTGCTCGGAGTTGCGGAAGGGAGCGCGGTGGCTAGATGGACGGCGGCGATGTTGTTTGTTGGCGTTGACGCGGTCCATGGTGCCTGCTGCTTCGAGAGCTCGACGCCAAGACCCACCGCTAGCTTGAGATTGGGGCAACGGTTCAGCTTTCGCTTTGACCATTTTACAACATCAATTCCAATTTCTGCTACGTTATTGAATGGATCTAAGAGGCTTTCTCTAGCTAGTCATAGCACTGCCATTGCCTCCTTCGACTGATTCCGGCATTTGCCAAAATGAGTACAAGGGTGGTCCCGCCCGTTTACTGAGCTCTGGTGCCCCATATACCCATCAGCATATGACGCATGCAAATATCAGAGCTCATCTAGCGAATAAGCACGTATATAGGGCATCTGTTCGTTATGCCCGATAGCCATCACTTGGAGTACTTTGCTCGTCTGTCGTCAAGTCCTTTCCCCAGTAATCCCCCTACAGTTCACCAGGTACCATGTCAATGCAGGCATGTACGAGTAGCTCCTCGCTGTCATGGCATACTGCCGTTCCACACAGGCTCGGAAGCAGCGGCCTAAGACCGGGTTCCTCTTTGCAGGAGTTCGCGGAGGACAACTGTCACCATGATCACTAGATTCAAACCAATGCACACTATCACCAAAGCAGCCAGGTCTCCAGTCGCTCATAGGGTCTTTCCCCACTCGTAGCTGTAGTATTGTTGATGATATTCTCAGATCCATTTATGGTGCAACTCGACCTGAGACAATCCTAGGACTGGCAGAAGAGCATTTCTTGGCTCGCCTTCAAGACCTCGCCTATTCCTAGAACCGGAGCCAGCGTGAGACAGACTATGGTGAGTGGGTTGCTGTTCCATGGTACCTACAACAGTCCTCAAGTTTGGACAAACGGAGGAACAATCTTCAGAGGGAATGAATCCTTCCTCAATCCTGTCAATACGAACGCGTCCCACGATCAGAGCATCATCTATCCACTTTGGTCGTTCAATAACGAAACCAATGCATGGGATCAGTTCGACATTGGCACCCTAAACTCTCCTAGTCACGGATCCTCGGCGGAAGCTCCTAATCAAGGCCTTGCATTTTACCTTAACGGACGAACGAGCAATGGCACAAACATAGGCGCTAAAGATACGGGCGATATCGAGATTTGTTGGATGGCCTGATCGTTATAGATCTGGTGTACCGCACATCGGTAAACATCTCGATAGGGGGCATGAAGGACTCAGCCTCATCTCGGTGGTGGCTTGCAATATGTGCAGAGAATGGGTTACTCGTCACGCTCGATGGCGAAGTACTCGATGGAGTCCAACCCGTAACATCACAGAGCCGTGGACGATTGTTACAGTTCGATGATGTCGACATCTTCGACCGTGCATCATAAACCGCCAAAGAGGGTTATGGCGCATGGTATTCTCAGCCCACTTCTGGAGATATTCCGCCTGTACGAATTGACACTTGCACAATTCTAGCTTCGGGTCCGGATGATTCGTCGCACAACATATACATGTATGGGGGTTGAGATCCGACGCACGAGATCATCAAGTACTACGACGACATACATGTCCTCTCTTTATCTTCGTTCACCTGGATCAAGCTGTTTGAAGGCGAGTCTCCTCGGTACGGCCATACTTGTTACCTTGCAGCAGGGGGCCAGCTGCTTATTCTTGGAGGAAGCACGCAACATGGAAACATACCGAATCTCTGCGACTGGAAAGCCGAGTCAACCGCTGTTATGTATCTACCGACCATGACTTGGGGTAGCGTCTTCTCTACGGATTACAGGCTGTACGAGCTTAAAAAATGCTAATCGAAAAGCTGGGTGGTGCAGCGCATGGCAACGCCACTGTAAGAGCACCTATTCACGGGCAGTCATCTGGAGCAGTTGCATGTATCATACGCACTTCTCGTGTTTTTCGAACATGAATGGCACGCTAGAGGTGTACGATTCGTCTGTACAAGTAACCCTAGGAATGAGCTCGAGGACGCGCGCAGCAATTATGGCTAGCGCCACAGTAATATGCATAGCCGTTCTTGCATTTGTTGTCTAGCTCACCTCCGGCTTTAGAGCCGCTCCAGGGCTGCGAACACCTCGCGCTCAGTCAACGCAACTGCGCCACTATATGAGGTCGAAGTAAGGGCAAAGTTCGAGCTATCGCACAACGTCAAACAAGCCTATGAAATGACTGGGGAAGGTTACATGCATGAGGCGACGGATGAAGCTGTCAGAGCCGAAGCGGACAGGTCTAGTGTCGTGCCCAGAGCATTTGAGCTACCAACAGGGGACCTCGACAAGAAGAAAAAATGGGAGATACCACTCGTCAAAGTACCTGGTCCTATGTCTAAGAAAGTTGGGCCTGATACTACGAGCGAAGGGCTTGTGAATTGTGGCAAGAAGCTAGGTGATATTGTCTGACGATGAAACGAAGCTTCACGAATTACGGGAAGTGAAATGAACTTGATGACGGCGTTGTTTTCAAAGAGCATGTTTCGATCCAAGAACAACGACTCACAGCTGTGTGTGAAGCCAATGTTCCACTCTTGTAGCTCAGCCTCGGAAGGAACGCCGAAAACCCCCGCTTATTCTCATCTCAACACAGCTACGTCCCATGCTGATTGATTGTAACATTCACGCCTTCGTACTGACCTTGTGAGCCTATAACTCGAATCTGGCAAACACCATGTCTGTGGCAAGCGTGCAAAGGGTCATCCTTCAACCCCCGCCTCTTCAAGACCTTTGCAATGCTATCCAGAGCGGACTGTCAAACAATTTCGTATCATCATCCGTGTCAGTCAAAGAATGCCCAGATCTTCAGCAAGCGCCTTATCGTCTGGCCTTCGCGGGTTTGTGCGGATCTCCACGCGTCGCCGATGTAGGCGGCCAACCCAACCTCGCGCCTACCCCAGACTTCACCAAGAAATACGACTTGCTCGAAATTGCAAGGCTTATGGAGATGCCACAAGAGCGGGGTGCTCTTCTTGGGGCTGCAGCTGGACCGTTCCATGTGGTTGGGATGAACTCAGAGCTAATGCCAAACTTGAGATGGGAGAGCGGCGAGGTCTTCAATGAGACACACTTTGCGAAAGTCAAGGAAGATGGGAGTGCGCTTTGTGGAAAATTGGCCTCCCATGATTGTGCACTGATGGCCAATCTTTTTGGTAGTGCAGGATTATCGGGCAACGTACTGCACATTACAGCATCCTCAAGGACTGGCACCCTCAACTTCACCGAAGCTATCCGCAAGGCTTTGGTCAATGCGTACGGCACCCAAACTGTATCTCTTGGTGGTGTGTTCGTCATCTCAAAAGGCAGGGCGAAGTTGCACGTCATGCCTGACTTCTCGTCTACCCCTCTCATTACCGACGAGCAGAAGCAAGAATGGTTGAGGTTCTACGATATGGAGGCCCCATTGGTGTGTTTGAGCGTGCTGCATTCGCATGACCCGGGATTCGATCTGAGAATCGAGCACACACATTGCTTCTCAGATCATGGCGAGGGGGGCCATTATCACTACGATATAACACCAGAGGATGTGCAGTATGAAGCGTGGTTCAACGTCGCGGAGGTCTTGTACCGTATCGACAAGCCCTGAAGTGAAACAAGGCTAGAGGGATGCTTTTCTCTGCGACTATAAGAGATCGCAGTACACTCAAGCTTGATGACCATGCTGAGCTGTTGCGTTCTCAAGGTTACTGTCCCAATTTGGCTTAGGCTTGATGTTCATTTTCGGCACCGCACTTCTGCAGAACGCGTGTGGGCAATAGCATTTATTGCAAGGATGGATTGAGCCACCCCACTCTCTCCTGTCCTCGGTGCCTCATTGTCGATACGCGTTGATGCCACGCACTGCCACAATGGCCCCTTTGCCAGTCGCATGAACCGGTCTCCTGAGTTCGGACCAGTGAGCTATCCACGTCATCATTCCAAACACCCATTTCTAGCATCAGCGACGGCGAGCAGTCTTCTGCTGCGCTGAGCCTCATTCGTGCAACGTCTAAATTTTCAGGAACATGCAGGAAGCCTCATCCTTCAAGGTGGCCTCACCTGTGCAAGTATGTATATGGCTCTTTCTTGTTGCATCGCACGCATCTCACCCCAGATTCACGCCAGGCTTGCTGTTAGTCTCCGTTTCTGCTGTGATCTCATGCGACCCACGTTGAGCCTTCGCCGGCGATTTCAAGAGTGGAGACATTTGTCAAGTCGAATGGACCTGTTGTCCTCCTTTACGAAGTTTGTACGCTGCTGTCTTTCCATGAAGAAGGATGAAAATGTAGCTGCACAATACTGCTCATTTGCATGCCCAAGTGTCGCGATAAATTGTTTATGGACCTGGTCCCCAGGTCTCAATCTTGTGGTCGGGCATGGAGACTATTTTTAGTCGGACACACCAGGTACAGCGCCAAATTGAGGTCCTGACGTCGCCTCTAGAACCGTTGAGAATTTGTTCTCCACAACGGCGAATGACTAGCCAAGCCGGGTCAACGACAGAAGCTCATCGTCTTGGTGAGCTTGTTCCTGCAGCGACGAAAGAATAGTTAGCACCCATGAGAGGTTTGATCCTATCTCTTAAGAAATGACTGCATGATCGAAGAACGATCTATCGGCATCCTTGCACATGGAATCCTTGCGCGTGTCGCCCACATGGTCTGGCCGAAAAAGGAAAGCACGGGAGTAGCGGATGCCCTTGCCCTGCCCTGCCCTGCCCTGCCGATCCGTAAACACTCCTTTCCTAGCTTGTGCCCGACCCCTGCCGTCAATGAGGTCAAGCGTAACGGGCCGATCGAGTACTTGCTCAACTCATTCCTCTGCTTGCTTATATCAACCAAGCCGTCCTGCGTTCTACTTTCCTTCCATACGCCCCCTTTCGATTCGAATTATTGTTTTGTAATCCCTACTCATAATGCGCTTCGCACCTTCCATCATCGCCTCTGCGGCCCTACTATCTACTGCCAATGCTGCCATCAAAGGGTTCAATTACGGTGCTCAGTTCAACAACGACGCCGCGAAGACTCTGGTTGACTTCGAGTATGAGTTTAATGCGGCAAAGAACCTACCCGGTACCGATGGTTGGACCAGCGCTCGTCTCTACACTATGGTTCAGCACGGGACACAGAACACTATCATTGAAGCAATCCAAGCCGCTATCAACACCAAGACCACCCTCCTCCTCGGATTGTGGGCATCCGCCGGACAGGAGTCATTCAACAACGAGATCCGAGCGCTGAAGGCGGCCATCGATCAGTACGGCACCGCTTTCACTGACTTGGTAGTCGGCATCTCTGTTGGCTCTGAGGATCTCTACCGCGTCTCGGCTGATGGTGCTGGAGGCAACCCCGGTACTGAGCCCAGCGTTCTGGTCAGCTACATCAAGCAGACTCGCGATGCTATCGCTGGAACCCCACTGTCTGGCGCCCAGCTGGGTCACGTCGACACGTGGCAGGTGTATGTCAATGCTAGCAACATTGATGTTATCAACAACCTCGACTGGATCGGAATGGATGCTTGTATGTGACACCTGAGTAGTAGCCCTATACCCTGTGCCTTTGCTAACAATGGACGCAGACCCGTACTTCCAGAGCTCTTTCAACAACGGTGTCGGTAGTGGTGCCGACCTTTTCTTTGACGCCTACAACCAGACCGTTGCTGCTTCTCAGGGCAAGCCCGTTTGGGTTACGGAGACAGGATGGCCTGTGAGCGGTGAGACCGTCAACCAGGCCGTTCCCAGCGCAGATAACGCCCGTATCTATTGGGAAGACGTCACATGCAAGCTGGTGAACGACAACGTTAATCTCTGGTACTATATCCTCCAGGACGTTCAGTGGGGTAACCCCAGCCCTTCGTTTGGCATCAAGCCCGGAGGTGATCTTGCTCAGGTTTCTCCCCTGTTCGACTTGTCGTGCCCAGCTGCGACCAAGAACGTAAGTCACCTTCCTTTAGTCGTCTTTTCTTCTGTCCTGTCGCACTTACTGTTTACTTTCCTGGTCCATCTATTTCTTGCTGCTTCTGCACTCTGCTACTTGCTGTCCGTGGCACAGTCGCGTTGCAGGAGTCCTCGTTCAAAGCATGTGCCCGTACGTCCTATAGCCTGGGCTGTAACGCCTTCAGCATAGGTTGCGCGGGCTAATGCAAGTACGAAGGGGACCTTGCCGCTCCTGACGGCAACTAGCAGCAGTAGTGTCGTCACAGCGAGTAGCTTGAGCAGTTCCGGAGAACTAATCTGGCCAAGTACCAAATGTGATGACTGTCAAACGTGGCGAATTTCTGCTAACATTCTCATAGTAAGCAGCCTCGTCTCGACAGATGAACCTACCTTCGCCACTGCTCCGACTGTCACATCCAACAACCTAGCACCCTCAACACTCACGCCTACTGAAGCCGTATCTGGATCCTTCGGTCTCGTTCCAGGGCCGATCAGTCCTCTGACCAGCTTGGAAGCCCCTTTCGAAGCTCCGGTGTTGATCGTCCGGATTGACAAGGCCGACCCGCATAAAGTCATTCGCAATGGTTATGTTGCGCAACTGTCCCCAACGATGTCTACTGTCTTCGTTTTCGACGTCCGCTTTGAACACAAAGGCAAAACTTGCAGTTTGGTCTTCCACGTGCCGACTGCTTCTTTCTGGTCCGACATGTCACCTGTCCACATTCAATCGTCAGGTGGCATCGCCGTGTCCAGCATCGGCTCGCATGCAGTCTGGGCAAGGATCAGCGCAGATGATGCGAGAAACTCGAATGTTGTTGGATGGGCGCCATCTGTTCAACCTGACAACCGGTACAACATTGCAAGTGTTCCTTGCGCAGCAGGTCAGAGGGTTGCCTATCAAGTCGAGTCCACTGGAGGTCTTGCCATGGACTTCAGAAGAATACGCCGCCTGTAGGTCTGTTCATGTTGGTGTCTGGAAAGTGATGTGTCGTTTGAGCAGAGCGATGAGAGTTTTCTGTTTGGACTCATTAATGCTAGACCAATTCCTTGTAAATAGTTCAACTTCTATTTGCCCTTCACTCTACGGCTCTCAGTCTGATCTTGTCGCTCAATTTTCTGCGTTTTTTATGCTTGCAATCAATGCGTGGGCGCCATTTGATTTTAAAGTCTACCGATGAAACAATCATGCAGGACCAAGCGATGCAAGTGACGGCGCGTCCGGCTGTCCTTACGGTAGCTTGTCGAGAGGCTGACGAGTCGAAACAGTCTCGGCAAGCGTCCCGTTGCTGCCTCTGCTATATAGGCTTACTCGTCTTCACTTACATCGCTAGTGCCAAAGTGTCAACGATAAAGGTAACATTGACTATCCTCAGGAAATGCTCGATGCAGCCACACTACTATGTGACAACGCAAGACTCCCTCACATCCGGATCGCTCATCTCCACCGTCCCATTACCCATCGTCGCACCCATGTCAGCATCACTGAACGCCCCAGGAGCCGATCCCAATTTGCTCTGACTTAAGACAGGGCTTATACCCAACTGCTTTCCCAACTCAGTACGACGCTTCGGATCGAGTGTGCGCACAAGGACCACCGTGAAAGTACCCAGCAGAGCGAGAATAAGCAGCAAGCGTAAGACACAGCGCAGCAGCGTATGACACGTGCTCCCACACCAAGTATCAAAGTGCGACAGCGTCGCAGTTGCCCAGTGCGCTTCCGCCTCCGTCCACATGGCGGGTATAGCAGTATTAATCGCCATGACCATATCGATCTCAAGGCGTATAAGGCGGCGGTGCAACGTTGTGTTGAGAGGAGTAGCTGCACAAACACACTACGTCTTGCGGAGTAGGGCGTGCCTTGAGGAGGATGAGGACGTAGTGGAGAATGGAGGGAGGAGTTCTGGTCGACGAGCGTCTGGAGATACGCAGGAACCGCATGTAGATATTGAGCCGTGTGATTGACAAGGGGGTTCTTTGTTGATGACGCGGGGCCGTGCTGGGCTGAGCTCGGCGGAGGGGTGTGAAGGGGTGGGTGGCGTCCGTGGAGTGGGGCTGTCTGTTTTGTGGGTGAGCCGGTTCTTGGAAGCAGATATTGTAAGGGCTGTAGTAGTGTGGTGTGGTGGTTACCTGTACGTTGGAGTTCTGTGAGATAAGGGCCTTGTGCAGAGAATCATGGTCTTGCAGTCTTTGTGACTATGGGCAGGTAACCGCAGATTGCGCGCCTTGTGATTGCCTGAGGTGTTGATAAACACTGCCGCTTCTCAACGGTACCTCCTGCGTGTTTGGGTGTTGCTTGTGTTCACATGCATGCAGGACATCACTTTCCGCATCCGGAACAATGGGACTGCTAGCGGCAGCTCCGGGTCGCTCTCTTTTCATCGAGTTTTCGTATCTCCCATTCTCATGGCGTCAGTGCCTTGATTGAAACTTAGGCTTTCGCAAGGCGGATCGGTGTCTTGCCTTATCGAAGGCGAGGCTGTGGTTCTACAGATTGTTTCAGGTTGTAGGGATAAACATAGGCTAGACTTTTCAGTCTGGACCCTCAGATCTACCGAGGGGTACCTGATACTGCTGGGACGGGGCTGCGACCATAAGCCGTCGCCGTTGACCGGGTCACGATGCGGGAAGGATTGGTACCAATGAAAGGCACGAGACGGGTGTGGAAGGCTCGGAATGCTATCCGAAGGAAACGTTACACGATAACGGTCCTGATGCTGAGATGATGCTGCAGGAATGTTGAGATCTTCACAAATGTGCTAAGAATAATTTCAAAGAGTGCAAAGGATATGTTTGTAGTTGAAGCGAATGCATTGTGAATATGAATACGTAACAACAAAGGCATAACTCCAATAAGCAACGCAAAAGCCAATATGTGAAAAACTCATTCTAACCACGCAAAAGCAGCAAAATATACAAGAGCAAACTCAGCAACCCTGCTCCACACCACCACCATCTTCGTACCTTGACCCAGACGCTTTCTTCGAGTTGCTAGTTGCCGTTCCGGAACATGCTCCACATGCTCTTCATGCGCGCAACCTGCAGGTCCGAGAATGCTTCATAGCAGTCGTCGATGGAGTAGTCCATGTAGTTGTGAATAGGGTCGAACTCGCCAGGCTTTTGCTGAGCAGGGCAGCTCTGCTTCTTGGGGTCGGTGGGACAGCCATCGGTCGCGGTGCTCTCGACAGGGGTGTCGTCGATGTAGTCGCCGGGGCCCTCGCACGACTTACCCTCGAAAGTGTGCAGCAGACCCAGCCAGTGTCCGGTCTCGTGCACGGCGGTCTTGCCCTTGTTGAATCCGTACATCAGTCCATCGGGCATAGTATTGGCGTTGACATTGCAGCCGTCGTTGGAGAAGACGGATGGGTCTTTACCGTTGGGACCAAGGGCCGAAGGTAAGGTGCATCTGCCAAGTACACCACCCGCGAGATCGGTTTGGAAGTAGATGTTGAGTGTCTGGTAAGTGCCCTGGCGCAGTGACTTCTTCATGTTGGCGTCATCGTCACCGCTACCAACGGCCCATGCATCATTGGTGTTCCATGTTACATTTTGCAGCTCAAACTGTATGTTGTACGGATTGTAGGATTCGTTCAACGAGTCCAGCTGCGCTTGAGGCATAGCATTGGTGATGGAGTCTTTTGAGGCCTCGGTCATGACGATGTGGAAGACGGCCTGAATCTTGACGGGATCGTCGCGGGCTGCAAGCTCAGCAGCGCGAGCGGCGAGGCTGCCCTTTGCTTTACCATCTTGGAGTTGTTGGATGGTGTCCAAGTAAGACTGATCTGCAGACTGGGTGCCTGTGCCACAGTCAAAGTTATTGCCGGATGAACCGGAAGGTTGAAGGTCGGCGGCGGATGCTAGGAGGCCTAGCGAGGCAAGGAGGAAGTGGGTGCGCATTTGAGCGGTTGGCTACTAAGGGATTGCACGGAATGCACGAATCGGCTGAGAAGTCTCGTGGAATAACTACTTGCTAAGGAGAATGAGTGTGCTGAAGGCAAGTTGTAGTACTGCAGCGGTGGATGCATACAGAGGATAGCCACGAGGCTTTTATTCTTCGTCTCGAAAACACTGTACATGTTCTGGATTCCTGAAGTTCCAGAATGACCATCTCGGTTTATCTTGATATCTGTCTGGATTCTTCCTGACCCCTGTTATCATGATGAATGCGGCCTCATCATAAGACCTGTCTCGGTACCACGCTGCCTGACAGCGCTGACACGAAGCTTATTTCCTGTAGTGTCGGAGCAGTTAGTCGCAAGTACGGCATGAAATCAGTCGAGTATGACATGCATTGACCAAAAAGAATAGACCAGGTTCCAGTTTCTCGCTCAAACACCATAACTCCAGGCTATCTTAGCCCCAGATATCCATACAATTCCAAGCACCAGGGTTTTACTCGTGAATCGGTACAATCAGTTCAATCGCGCAAGAAGAGAAACAGGAGAGAGCTAAACAGTCTGACAACAAAGGCGTTGTGGCAATACCTGTCATTAAGCTCCTCCGGCTCGCCCAGTGGTGGTTGCTGTGCTCGGCTGATCGTTGTTCCAGGTCAGATAAGTGTGGTCGCCGAGTTTTCTAGAAGAATGTCAGCGATCTAGAACTGCGTGCGCTGGTTTACCGAGCGACTGACCTCGGCTTGATGAGATGAGTGGCCAAAAACGCGGCACCAAGTAAAATGCAAAGGCCGCCAACCACGATGTACGCGATGCCCAAAAACGGATTTTTGCCACCCATGACAGTGCGCGTGGAGATCAAAATGGACTTTGTGCCACTGTACGCCTGTACCGGAAAGCCTAGAAACATGTTAGCTAAAGAGAGGCGGAGATGTGCTTCGTGGGCTGACTTACGGTCGTAGATCTTGAGCCGGTAGGTACCCGCTTTCAAGGACTCGTGGTCATTGCGCTGGGCGAGTTTGCTGAATGTCGGCAGACCGGCAGTCCTCATCCAGACCTGGAACGCCTCCCATGTGTGGAGGTTTGGAAGCTCAGATAAACCGTCATAGCTTCCGTTGACAAACTGATCCTGCCAGTTCGGTGGAGGAACGACGTCCGATGGCTTGTAGTCTGTCTTTCCATACAGATCGCCTTCATGGGCCCATGATATGCCATCCGTCGTCATTTTGTAAACGCTAGAGCTGCCAGCGATCTGCGACGGATTTGTTGCGTTCAGACTGGTAAAGGTGTCATTGAACATGGAGTTGGCAATGAGACCGCAGGGATAGTAGGGCTTGCCATCGACGACATCAAGAGGCCCACAGTCGCCAGAATTAATGTCGTCCGCGCTGCGAGCTGATCCTTTGAGCTGATCGATATCCACGCTCCTTACGTATCGACGGTGATTCTGGTAGAAGTTGGTAAGGCGATAGTAGAAGAGAATCGGCGGCTTAATTTCGTTCGGGATGTCGAAACTGAGGATGCACACGCTGGTGTTCTGAACCCTGCCTGACGGCCATGTGAAATCCTCCCAAGCTTTGCCCCACTGCGGCTGCGTCCTCATCTTCTCTTTGAAGGTCGCTGATACATGCTTCGAGGGAATATCGGTGAGCGTGCTCTCGACTTGAGGATCGAAGATGGCGTCGGTGAGAGGTGCGGAGTTGTTGCAGTTGGTGTAGTCGATCGAGATCTCCTGGACCTGGGACTGCTGTCAGATGTCTGTCTGTCCATATGCGGCTCCCCGACTTACCAGCGAACTAGCATAGAGCAGCAGCCCGCCGATGGGTGCAAATATGATGCCAACGATAAAGAAGAGAGGGAGGACGGTCTTCGGGGTTAAGATGGGTCTGTCGCCGCAAGGTCAGTGTTGCTGGACCAGCCTGATTGCGCGCATTGCACACGTACTGCCACGCCTTCAGTCGCTGCTGTCGAAATGCAGTATCTGTGCAGCCATCAGTCTCGCGGTCCTGCGCGCGCGGCGGCGTCCAGGCTTACTCGGGGGTCTCCTGCTTTTCGTCTTCTTGCTTTCCTCGCGATTTGGATCCTGGCTGGATATCGAGTCGGTGGCCTCCATCTGCTGTGTTTGCGACATGCTTCCGCACAATTCCACAGCGGTCGTCGTGGGTGCAAAAGTTGTGCTGGCGGTCGCTGACGACGTTGCTTACGGACGCGGCGGATGCTCTGGTCGCCGAGCCTCATCCCAAATTAGCCACAGGCACGGGTCTGAGAAGTCCCCGCAGCCCGCTCACCGTGACCCACCCATGCCCGCACCCATGCACGACGCCAGAAGGCTCAGCGCTCTCCGATGCCCTCAAACATGCTACATTCTTGTGCGATTCATGCGTCACGTATCATAGCAAGAGCACAGCACGTCTACAAGGGTAAGACGATCAATGTCATGAAAAGCATTGCTAATCTAGGGCACTATCTAGTGACGGTTCAGGGTCCACAGGCGGACTACAACAATATGTTGTGTGGAGGGGGGTATCGCAGGATGCAGACAAAAGAAAATGATGGGAGAGCTTGATGAACGCCGGGGCCGGGAACCTGTTCAGCCCGAAACAACCTGTCCATGCCATGCCCGAAAAACAAAAGAACGCCGTCGTGAGATGGAGGATCGTCGTGATCAACTCCGTAATGCTAGAGTCGGTGCTCAGCACAGTGTTTAAAGAACAGTACCTGACTCCATATGCAAAGCATAAATCATAAACAAATCACAGTCCGTAGCCCTTGGGCTGTCACGGTCTTGACAGAAGTATAGCAAAACAGCAAGCAAGACAAGAACTGGCAAGTGCAACTAAAGATACTGACGAAAGTAGCCGGCTTCAAACCATCCTACTTTGTCGTAAGCCTGCCAAAGTTTGCTTGCTTTGTTGACGTCGATCTTGCAGGCTTGCTGAGCATCAGTTCTGCGAAACTCCTTGCCGATCTTCAACGCATTGATGCGAGCCTGAAAGACACGTCGCTTGCTGCAGAGGTAGGTGGCGCAGCTGAGGCGGAGCGTAGCAGCAAGCTCGAGCTCAGCCTCGTGAAGAAGATGACGATCGGGGTCGGTGGAAAGATCGAGCTTGTTGCCCTTCCACTCAGCCTTCAACTTCTTTTCGTTGCCAATAAGCGTCGCAAGAGGCGGTGAGTAATCCGGAATGGCGCTGTACTCGAGGTCATCACGCGTGGTTGCAGGTCGCGCAGCCTTGGGCGAAATGCTGCCAATGTGCTCATCGAATGAATTGAGAATTTGAGCTTTAGGTGTGCGTTTAGGCTTCGGCTCACGGGCAGGGCGAGGAGTGACTTTGGGCAGAGCAACCTTTGGCTGGCGTGATCGAGGCGCTGGTGCAGGTGCGAGTTTCTTGGGCGAAGGGCGCTTTTGGACGCCACCAGCGGGCCCAGCGGGTTTGCTGTAGCGCTCTTCAAATTTTCGCTCCTGTGCACGCCATGTGTTGAACGCAGTCCGGTTCTTGAGAGCCTGCTTGAATACTGTAGCCTGGAATTGCGCAATGAGCTTGTAGTCCTCTTCAGCTGGCTTGCTGGGTAGCTGTGCATAATTGGCGGATTGCATGTGCTGATGAATTACATCTTGCGACGATGACTGCGATGAGAACAAAGGGACGTCGGCAGCAAGAGCATCTGTTGTTGTCTCCCTGTGGAACAGTGGGGGGTCCAGTGTGCCCTGCTCGCTAGCATTGTCCATGTTTTCTTTCTGAGACTGCGAGTCGAACGGCGAAATTGGTGGCGATGCGTAGGCAGGCATCTTGAACATTGGAAGTTGCGGAAGGTGGAAATGTGCGCTGCTGCTGGGGTCGACTTTGGGGTACTGCAAGGCGATTGTAGGAATTGCAGAACCGAAGGAATTGGACCGCTCCATTTCTGGTGGGGAGAGGAGCGAGGAAACCGTAAGGCGGTTGGTCGGGTGTGAATTATTCATGGGGTTTGCCATTGTTTGGAGAGCCGGGAACACGAAGTTTGCTGGGAGCAATTGGGGGCCCAGGGATTTATAGTCGGTTTTAGGCAGCAGGTTTCGAGTGCCTGGGCGAGAGTCTGCACTATGGTTGAGTAATAATTGGCGAATTGAATGCTGGGTGTGCTGGCTACAATGGGTGGCGAAGCAGGGCGTGATATGGCTCGTTGAATCGTGGAACGCGGTGGAATCCAATTGACGGGCGAATTGCTGCTTACACCATCTGACAAGAGGTACGGAGATAGGACGAGACGGTGCTGAACCAGCGGAACCTTTGCAAGGGACAGCCGGGGCAGGCTGACTTATAAGTGAATACCGACTCTGCTAGGCTGCGACAAGGAGAGTCATCCGTCCTTTGAGACACTGCCGCCCACTGCGGCGAACAAAGAGGGTGTGTGGTTGGCGCGCGTGCCATGGTGCCCTTTCAGGCATCATCATTCGCATTCACGGCCGTGGAAGGGCGACGAATAGGGGGGGCCAATTGCAGGTGTGTGACCAGGGCTAGGCAAGCGTGCGCAATGGGTCACTGTCAGAGAGGATTACTGAGTCACTGTTGGGCTTGGTGCTGTTTGCAATGCGTCGGGTCGCTCCTTCCTGGGGCGACGCTCGGGCGCGTTTCCCTAGCGAACACGGCTAGCCCTCCATCGGTGCACGCAGTGCCCGAACGACTACTACCACGACTCAACACCAGCGTCCAGCGTCCAGCTTGCGTTTGCTCTGAAACCGCGTTCTGCGTTGCTGTTGCACGCTCAATTGAGTTTCGCCAGCTGTTGCAAGTCCTGGATGACCTGGTCCTCTGCCATTGGGCGCAGGGTCTTTGCCAAATGGAGCTTTTACGTGTCACAGCTCACCAGCTGCCCACTGGTAGGCTGCCCTGCCAATGCTCCCTATTTACGTCCCTGCTCTAGACTTCCGGTCACCGCTTCCGTCATCTCCAGTTCAAGTTGCCTGGCGTCTGCTTGAACCGCACGCTACAGGTACCGTTCTTGCGAGTAGCCTGACCGCCAACGATGCAGAGAAGCTGGTTCCACACTCGCTCCACATTCCATAGCAATTGCTTTCTCATATTCATGCAGTCTTTCGCGCCATTGACAAACCAATCGCTCGACTTGCCAGGGTGCGAGGAGCCCAATTGCTTTCACTCCACCTGCCTACCGTAGCCAGTGGCGGCCTAGCAAGAACTTCCTTTGCAGAGTTCGCACACCGCATTGCCGCAGCGGCGCTGGCCGACATTACCGCCAGTCTGCACAACCGTCTGCTGTCGATTGTTCCGATGGCTGGCGGTCTTGTGATACGACTTCTAGCACTATACCAGTATCAAACCTGAATGTGGTCATCGCTACCAGCCACGGGGCTGCAATCAGCACTCTACAGGGTTTAAGGTCAGGTCGACATGTCTTGTAGCGAAACGGTGTGCCACACATTGCCTGTGTCAGTTGCCCATCTTCGCGGCTCAGCAGTACAATTGCTCAATTGCCAGCATGATTGCTCACGGGACGCACATCCATTTCGTCATTTAGCATGTGAAAGTCGCCAGCCCTAGTTGGTCAACAAGGACGAAACACCCGTCTTCTGCGACATCGACTGGGGCAGTTCACGCATCGCCTGTCATTTCCTGCAGCAGCTGGTCACGCGTCCTTCATCTTATTTTGGCACACCATCTTTGGCAGCCCGGCACAGGCCGCCAGATGTCCACATGGATGTTTACGGGGATCCTTATCATCTCTACCCCACACTGTCTTATCGCAGTCTGACCCCTCTTTCGTCTCTCCACCTCGTTTTGCGAAGTTGGGCTCTCTACGCGCCTCTGCCGAAGCTGTCGGTTCCAGACTGATCACGCAAAGCCGCCAATCACCGCTCCACACCCCTCAGTTGGCCGGGTGAGGGGCAGAGATGGTAAGCGCCTATCGATGTTGGCAATTAAGCCGCAATTCACTTCACGTCCGGATTGCCTCTCAATGCAGCGTTGCAGAAGCTCGATACGACATCCGGCCCTCTTCAGCCGTGGCTGCCGTGCTTTTTGTGGAAGAAGAATCTATGCGCGACACTCCGCATCCGCCGCGATCTGCACGCCTGAGCACGTTGCAATTGTGTCCGCTGATAGGCCAATTGCGTCAGGCTACCCTGTCATTCGTTTGCCGGGTGGTGCAGGTTAGGGACCCTGCAGCGGCCTCTGAGCCTGCCGCTCATGTGCCTCGTCTGCAGGATCTCCTTTGCAGACCCTTATGTTCGTATTATCAGCTGCAATCCTGTCATCTCCGCCTGAATAGTGTCGTCAATCCAGTGTTCCAGAGGGCGCCTTGTATCACTGTGGCAGCCGGCTCACCTATTGATTGATGCTTAATTGATGCTTATCCCCGCAACTCGGGGCTGAACTCCGGACAGATGAGCGCTGACTGTGTCTGCGAGCATGTCCGCATCGAATGGGTGCAGTCACCCGAGGCTCGATTTGTCAATGACCAGTACTCTACGTCCCCAGCCCCAAGCCCAATTCCCTTACGACTGCCAGCACCTCGGACGAAACAAGCATCCGACTATGACGACATTGCCTTTGCTCACCTGAGCAGTGTGATTGTAGCGGCTTCGAACAGCGTCCTTGGCGGCTGGATTCCGGCTTCAATATCACGCAATCAAGTAGCCAGTGGGGGCAATTTGTTCGATACATCACGCATCTGAATGTCATCGTGCATTACCGCATTTGGCCGACAAAGCGGCGAAACCATGGAGATATCCGATATCACGTGAATGCGCGCGAAATAAGCGTATCACTAGCACCGTAGCTTCAACTCTAAACTCGGCTGCTCTTCGCGTCTTCCTTCACCGACTTATGCCAGAACCAGAGTTTGGAAGGTATGCTAAAGCCCTGTAGATCGCCATGTCGAGCTCGACACTGTCTGCGTCTCGCGACTTTGTGACGCAGCTGCTGAAGTCATTGCCTTCGCTGTCGCGGAATAACGCGGAGGCGAATCCCCTCATCGACGCGCCAGAGCCGGTGAAGAAGCAGCTGCTCACACTGCAAGTTCTGTTTCCAAACGAGTTCCTCCCAGCGTTAGATCTCCTCGACCGAAGACTTGTCACCTGCTTCCGAATTGGCATTGAGGAATTGGAGGCTACAATTAATGACAATGGCACAACAGCTGCAGACGTACAGATGCAAGACGACCACGAGTCTGTGGTTGATGCACCCGGTCCCGCAGTCCGAGAAGCTCCTCCAGTGATCAAGAACTCTTTCAAGCACGTCGACCGAGTCTACTATGTCCGCTCCGCCCAACAGCGCTCTTCCCGCTTCAGCACGTCCTATGACAACACCATGTCCTACGAAGTCCGTCTCAGCGCGTGGAATTGCACATGTCCTGCCTTCGCCTTCGCTGCGTTTCCATCCGCGCACCTCGAGCTTGCTGTACCTACGTATAAACCACCTCTGACGATAAGAAACAAAGGGGCTGCTGAAGCAGAGAAGATGGAGGCTTTGGAGTGGGTGTTTGGTGGAGTGAGCCTGGGCGAGGGTATGCCGCCATTGTGTAAGCATCTGCTGGCTTGCGTGTTGGCGGAGAAATGCAGTGGGGTCTTTGGACATTGTATGGAGGAAAGGAGGGTTGGTGTTGAAGCGGCGGCTGGGTGGGCCGCGGGATGGGGAGACTTG
This sequence comes from Stagonosporopsis chrysanthemi, assembly GCA_022560025.1. Classification (NCBI taxonomy): domain Eukaryota; kingdom Fungi; phylum Ascomycota; class Dothideomycetes; order Pleosporales; family Didymellaceae; genus Stagonosporopsis; species Stagonosporopsis chrysanthemi. The sequence goes on from JAFISE010000029.1 coordinate 78,111, forward strand.
TAGTTGTCGATGGCATGCAAAGGGCTGAGACCTTTACAATAAGAAAAGATGGCTGCATGACATGTTATACCCTAAGGCAGCAGCGCGGTTCTTAGCTTGAGTATGCGAGATGCGATTTGCACTAGAAGCATGCTCAGGTGTCATACTGGTTATTTGACGTGATGCATTATCGTCTTGACTCTATCCTATCATGACGCTGTATGCGTTTGGTACACGTCAGCCATCCAGTGTCAGCTTTACACGCCGTTCAGATGAAAGATACGCAGCAGTGCCAGAATATAGTATCACTTAAGATGGTCGCTCAAGCCCTAGATAACCTCATCTTCATGGCTTCTTCTTCTCGTCGTTTGCCTTCTCTTTACTCTTGTCGCCCTCCTTTGCTTCTCCGTTCGCGCTGTCGGCCTTCTTCTCCTTCTCGCCGTCTTTGCCTTCTTCCTTCTTCGCCTCATTATCTTCCGCCTGCTGCTTGTTCTGAATCTTGTTCTCAATGAGGTCGTGGAATGCAGTGATAGCACGGATCAAACTCGAGAGGTAAATGGCCATAAGCTGGTCATTTGTCTTGATGCTCATCGCGCGCGCAAGCTCGCCGTTGTCGATAGCACCTGCCGCGCCTGCAGCCGCGCCAACACCGTTCGTCGCTCCGCCAACAGGTGCCGCCTTGGGTGTCGATAGGTTCGGGAGGAGGTTGAACACATCTTGTAGGTTACCGAGGATTGCGTGGTTCACAGGCAGATCTTCGTCAAGGACCTTCTGCAGATACTGCCCGATGTCGCGCAACCGCAGATGCAGGCCCTGCAGCGACTGCAGTTGTGAGGTTATGCGGGTAGAGAGTGTGCCAACAGCGACGTCGCGAATGTCGCGTAGGAGGTGCTCAACACCAATTTCCTCAGCTTCTTCAGCTTCAATTATTGAGGGAGTGTGAACAAAGGTCTTGGAGGTTGTTGTGCCGTCCTGGACGCCAGTCAGCATACGTGTAGCAAATCAGCTCAGCCTATCACTTACGTCCTTAATCTCCTCCACGGCGAAATAGGCGTCTGTTGGGACACCGACCTCCTTCGGCTGTACGTCGATGATAACCAGCAGAGGGTTCGGTGTGTAGCGCTTGAACAGCTCGTTGACCTCCAAATCTGATGCGCGCAACTTGGGCCCTGTGTGGTACCAGCCGATGAGCTTCTCGCGTGCGTTGATCTTCTTGAACATGTCGTTCATCGACTCGACGTAGTTGTGGTCCAGAAACCATACTGATGGATCCTTCTCGTCTTCCTCAAATGGCACTACATACTTTGTTAGCTTCATGGTGCTGCGTTTTGGAAGGCCCCGCCCCCACTGCAGTGACAGGCGCGGTCGGATTGTTTGATGTCTACATACCTGCAAAGCTGTTGGACACCCTGACGTTCGTGCCATCGTTCTGTCCCAAGAGAACACCGACAACTCGTTTCCTTGTCCCCTTTGCCTGACGGCCGTAGTGATCTGCTGCGGAGAGAAGCACAAGCGGCGCAACCGAAACGGTGCGAGTCACGAGTGACAGCGTCTCTGCTGTCGTAGCGGGCATCGTTGTTGTGTACGTATGTTGGTTGATTCGGTGATGGAGGGAAGCAGTGGAGAAACAGGGTGCGTCGAGTTGGAGGGTGGCGGGCGCGTTTGCGGTGGTGTTGATGCGGCTCTAATGATGTTCATGAACGGAAGCCGCGAGGTACGTGGGCCGTGCCCGAGCTCTAGCTGGGGGCAACTGCGTCACATTTTGGCTCACTCTCCAAAATGTTACGATTTATGATTAAGGTAAGCTCAGCTAATTCTCAGCATCCAAACAAACTACGAGCTACTTTCTGAGATGCAGCTATACAAAATTGCGCTCTTGGGAACAAGGATAACAGTACACTATGCTTTGAGGTTCATGTCGTTATGCAATAAGGCGTACAAAGTGTGTGGTATCTAAGAAGCTGTTCGTGCTAGACAAAGGGCAAAACGGGCGCAATATTGTTACAAGGTCGTCGTCGAAAAATAGTACTGGTCCCACAAGAACTCATAGTCTTCAATGACACCGCCAGCGATGTCAAGAAGAGGCTTGCTCTTTAGCTTACTTGTGATAGCATGTATCCATGACCTGATATCCATTAGCTGCTATGTTGGCACATGTCGTTATGAAGCTCACTTTGTAATGTTCTCGTAGAATGCACCGCGCATCGTCCACCAGCCAAGTGCCCACGCACGCTTCTTGAGCTCTTCTCGTTCGAGACCAGTTAGACCGCGCAGACCACCTGCGAGACGCTCCTGGAAATCTTTTTTGGCAAGCTGTCTAGCGCCGTACTCGATGCTCACACCAATCAACCATGGTCGCCAGCTCTTCCGGTCGCCACTAAAGTGCTGCATGGCTAAAGCGTACGCGACTGGCCGAAGGATGTAAAGCGCCTCCGCCAGCTCACCCTTACCACTGACACGGTGGAGCAAAGCCTTTGGTGGCTTGATGTCGTCCGCAGTCAGGACCTTGGACAATAGATAGCTTGAGATGTCTGATGTATCGGGAAGACTGGGCATCGACAGTCCCGTCCTCGGCATTGTCCAGTTTTCTGCTTCGACTGAGCGCTCGCTTGGTGGTGTGTCCATACCGTTGGCCGACGCTGATGAGTCCTCGAGTGAGCTGGGATCGACTTCTCTTTGCGGTAGTGGTGGCGATAGTAGCGGTCTTGAGTTTGTCAAACGTAGCAGCAGCAATCGGCACACTGCTTTGATGATCTCAAGCAGTACAACCACGCGCCATCGCATCTTCTCACCCTTTCTCTTCGCTGCCATTTCCCACAACAGCTCGGTATATTGGATCATCTGGAGAACGGTCGCGATGCGCTTATACGTAGGCGATTTCTCTGTCCAAAACTTGGTGTAGCGGTGGTGCGGGGTGAGCGGGTGCCGACGCGTCCCGGGCATTTGTGCCATCGCCTTTGCGAGAAGAGAATCATGATACAATGAGAGACATTGTACGCCGCAATGTACTGGGAGATATTAGTCGCCGTCGGCCGTGCAGGAGAGGAAGGCTGGGCATACGTGATTCGGAGGCTATCTCTGACTCTCTGAAGCGACCTATTTGGTATTAGTATTGCCCTCAATCTAGTACGAACAGACCTATACTCACCAGGGATAATATATGTCAACGACCGCAGTGCCGACTCAATTTGTGACACGGCGCTACTGTTCTTGGTGATGAAGTCGGAGTACATGCCCAGCCACTTGGTGGGCTGTGATAGCACTTCTGTCGCATTGTGCGTCGCTTCTCTGATCATCTTCGCGGTCGCACCCGTGCGCGGGTGTATCAGCAGCAAAGTTGGTCCCTGGGCATAAGCTGGTGTTGAAGGGATGCCTTGGAGGCTGGCGCGATGTCGAGTGCATAGAGTGAAGTCATGTCGCGCCGCTGCCGAGGTCCGCTTCCCCAGATCCACAATCTCCACGAGACCCAGCGCTCGACACCAAACCCATGTGATAGTAATTCCAATGGAAGTTCCCTGTGGTATGATGCAGTTCATAAGCAAAAACGATGACCCTCACGCTAAACAGCTGCTCCTCGACCGTATTCGAAGCGCTATAGTGACCACGATCGCCTCCGCCCTTTTCAATACTCCACCCGGGGGCCGTGCAGGCATCTGTCGAACTGATATCGACCATAAGTAAGCCAATGACTGTAAGCTTGAGATTCCCCAAAGTGCAGCATAAAAGGGCGGTCGAAGGCTGCACATAGGCAATTGTGACCAAGCATGTGACCACGCGTTTTGCTAGACACGAAACCATACTCTTTTCAGCCTGCAGTCGGCCGCGCCCGTAACACATTTTCTCCATCGAAGATGAATTTCTAAGCACGATCCTCCATTTCAAGATTGCTGCCTGTACTGTTAGAGACATCCGGAGCCGCTGCAATCAACGTATAATTACCAACGTCGAAGAACTTTTCTTAGGCATCTACCAAGTCTCCTACTACGCTACACTACGTCCTCAGTCAGGCAGGATGGCTACCGCGACATCATCCCGTGAGATGCCGGTCCCAAATGTACCCATTGCCAGAGACCATGCATCACTCTTCACGGCTATCAATGCCTACGTGTACACCTATATGTCCCAATACGACAGCTCTCACGATTACCAACACATCCTGCGCGTTGTGTCAAACGCGAACCGCATCCTACAAGACGAGACCAAGGCCAACCCAACCAAAAGCTACGACACAACCAGCCTGTTTCTAGCTGCCCTACTCCACGACGTCGGGGACCATAAATACGCGAAACCTGGTGAAGACACCGAAAACCAAGTCCGCAACATACTCCTCGACCACGGCGCGAGCGCAGACATGGCAGCCAAAGTCCACATGATCGTAAAGCACGTCGGATACACAAACGAAGTGCGCAATCCGCAATCCGTCATCGATGTCTTGGCGCAGCATCCCGAGCTCGCTATCGTACAGGATGCGGATCGGCTTGATGCGATTGGCGCTACGGGCATTGGACGCTGTTTCTCTTTTGGGGCGGCCAAGTTTCCGGATCAGCCCATGAGACGCGCTATTGACCATTTTGAGGAGAAGCTGTATAAGCTTGAAGGGATGATGAAGACGGAGTGTGGGAAGGGGTTGGCGAGGCGGAGAACGGAGGTGTTGAGGGCATTTGCGGATGAGTGGAGGGAGGAGGAGGCTCTTAGCTTTGAGCTGAGCTGAATTGTCGTAAGCCTGGTTCACTGAGTCTCGGAGAGCGTTCTCGAGGTAAATGGGTCTGTCAGATGGAGAGAACAGAATGAGATACTACCGGCATCGTACTCTGAGCATCCTACAGCCCACTGTCTATCTTGACCCTACTTTCGCCGTGCTTCTTGCTTCCCTTTGATTGCGCTTACATCGAGAAAACAGCAGGGCTTCCAGACCTAGTAAATACGTCAAACTCCTCAGCCACCAAGGGCACTACGAATAAGATGCCTACAGGTCGACGTGTGTAGACGTAGATGGGCTATGGCGCAGTCCGTGAACTAGTACAAGTAGAGGACGGCATAGGGATAGTATCGAAATTTGAGGTCCAGGTGCCTTCACAAGAAGCAAGGGAACGATCCTCCCGAGCCAGATATCACATCACTTGCATAAGCAGATCATACGGCAATCGTCGGTTTGTTCATTCTGTCATTCTGACAGCTTTGAGCTGAAGGAGACGGATATTCCCAATTGCCTTTTCCCAGTGCGGATGACTGATGTTCCTAGATACAAATACACGAGTTTGTGCCCAAGTCCGAACCTCAATTAAAGATCTGTAAGAATATAGTGAAGAAGCCCAGATATCATACCAACTACGCTCTACCGCAGATTGCTACTGCCGTTGAGTTTGCCCTCTCCAGAACCATTAGTCGGAGGCGTTGCAAGCTGCATTGGGCTGGGTTGACCATTTGCTCTCAATGGTAACTTTCCATCCGCATGTGCGCTTTTCGTAAAGGGTCCCATCGAACCGTCGTCCATGGGTGTAAGGCTGGCATCCTCGAAGTCCACAGGCATATCGTCTGCTGGAGGCGGTGGAGGCGGTGGAGGCGCTGGTGGCTCGTCTGTTCGGGAACGAATGTTGCGAGACGAATCTTCTGCTCCATCGTCCCTCTTACGTTTCAGCTCTGAGACTGAGCCGTTTGGAGAAGCTTCCACGACTGCCGTAGCTCCAGCCATATCGTCAATTTCAAATTGCGGGGTATCTGGTGTTGCGCCACTATTATCTGGTGCTGCATCTCCATGCGTTGCTTTTGCCTTTTCACGCCCCTCCTTCTTTTTCACTGCCTTGTCTAGGAAGTCCTTGACGTAGTTCTTCACCGTCTTCTCGTGCTTTGCATTGATCTTGGCGGCTGGGTCCCTGACACGCCCGGACTTGTAGTCCCCTCTGACGAGCTTTTTAGCCACTTCTTTCGACAGACGCTTGAGGTCGTCCTTCTCGAGCTTCTTGCGGTAATGTGCAGCAACAGCCATGACATGAGGAGAGAGCTGCTATAGTTAGTGTCTTGTTCAAACAAACAAAAACAAACAACTCACAGTTGCTTCATATATCCTCTCCTGCTTCTCTTGAGGTAAACTACGCCACTTCTCACTCTTGTGTTTCTTGTCTTTTGAGTCGTCTGCGGTTGGCTGGGGGGTTGAAGAGGCAGATGGTACGGTAGGTGTCACGTTTGCCGTGATGCTAGAAATGATGTCCTGCAGGAGTTGTGTATCTGTCTTGGCTTTCGGTGGTGGCGGTGGAGGTTGATTAGCTGGCATAGTCGGTCGTTGCCATTGTGTAGTTCCTGTGGAATTATAGTAGTAGGTAGACCCATTGTCTGAGGTGGCTTGGAACCAGCCAGGAGGCAGCGGATTGAATGGTCGAGGTCGCGCAGCTGGACGAGGACCCGGAAAGAACCCACTTGCAGGCCCTCTCGGGGCGTTGATGACTCGAGGTCCGGACGGAGCATTCAAATTGGCTGGGCCCTTAGGCGCGGAAGTTAGTGATGGCGATTTTGACCTTGACCTCGATCGTTCTCGACCTCTCTCGCGACGCTCGAAATGATTCTCGGTTCGAAGAGGTGTGCTCGCATTTGGGTCCCGCTTCATACGTGGGATGCGATAAGCAATCTCTAGCTTGCTCCACGCTGCGAGTAGCTCGACAGCAGACCCTTCGACTCGCTCGTCTCCACAACCCTTCAGTTTCTCTATTGCCTCCTCAATCTTGGAGTCCTGGATCTTGTTTCGAGTGATGCGCGGCAGTTTGTGAAGAATGTCCAAGACCTGCATAACGACATTGAAATCGTCTATCCAAGTCGTCAAAGTCTTCTTGAGGGTCTCGTAGCCGTGCATTCGAATGATTCTGTGGCCGACCTTATCATTGTCACTCTGTTGTATACGGCTCAGGAGCTTGACAGCGATCCACTTCTCGGTGCACTGTCGAAGGGCGGCCATAACCTTGGGCACACCATCGTCTTCGAGCGAGCGTGGCTGCAGGTCGTTGACGTATTCTTCGTCATCCTCGCTGACCTTCTTCTTGCGAGGCTTCTTGGTGTGAACCGCCGTGTCCCAGCCATCACCATCGTCAATGCCAAGCGCTTCGATCGTGGCATGCGAGAGCTTTGTAGCGTTGTCAGACTGAGTCTTGCCACCAATGAAACCCGAGCAGTTGGGCTCGCCGCAATAACAAGGCTGAGGGTCGGCTCCATATCGGTCAACATTGTAGTTGAACACGAGCTCCTCACCTGCCTTAATCTTTCGTTCGGCAAAAATGCCCATGCGCAGCTTATCTCCCACCACCCACTTGTCCACAAAACAGTTGGGGTTGCAGGAATGATTGCAGAACCTTCCCAAGTTGCCTTTCTTCGTCGCATCCACGAATTCGCCCTTGGTCAGAGACATGAAATAGAAGTGCTTGATTCCCTCTTGGTCGTACTGAATCATGCGGCGGCGGAAGGTTTTCTCGTCAATGACCTCGCCAATATACTCGAAGATGAAATCTCCTGGTACAAGATCTTTGTTGGCTCGCAGTCCAAAGCCCTTTTTCTCGGTTTTGATGACTGTAACGTCGGCATATTGTTTGCGCAGAAAACGTTGATTTTGACATTTTCGCCCGCAACTGCAGTCACCCACGCATTCCATCTTGGTGGCGCGATTAATGCAGTCGGAGTCCTCGCCGCAGGCGTTGTTCCGTTTCGTGATGGCATCTGTTGCAAGAGTCGTCAGCGCATTGCCAAGATACAATAGCAGTTGAGGCAACACCTACCCCATTCTTCGCTACAATCGCATTCGAGGGCTGGATCGGTGGTGCCAATGTATTTGTTGGAGTATGTGCATTCGGGAAGAACGACAAAGGTGTCTTTGGCATCGTCTGTGGAGTCTGGAAGGTTGAGATAGAGCGGTGGTGGACGTGAGATAATTTTCTGTGAAGCGCTGCGCGAGAGCTTAAGGGCTCTGCCTCCTGGACCAGGCTCCATCTTCAACACGATGTCCCCTCCCACAATCTCCTCTTTAGTGCTGTCGGCCGGCGATGACGCTTCAGATTCGTGCTTCGGCATGGGCGACTGAGACTTTGTCCGAGAGCTTTTCAGGCGGGGTGGGATCGCAGAAGGTGTCTGGGGACCTGCGTCCTCCGCCTTTACTTGTATACCCTCGCTCTCACCCGCGCCCGGAGTCGCGCCCTCCTCCAGCTTCATGTCGCGCAATTCGGGCTCGAGCCGAGCCGACTTCTGCTCGCTTTCGCTGTCCGACATGACGAGTGACCGTGGCGGCGGGACGCGTGGTGGTCAAGCTTTCGAGTGAACTTTCGAAGAAATCGGACCTTGCGAATTCGCGCTAGTGTTCCCACAACACAGGAACGTTCATGGACCCTCAACTGCGTAGCACCCTGCACGATGGGAGAAAGACACGAGCGCACTGACGCTGTTCTTTTGCAAGTAAAGTATTGCTTGGTGGGTGTTCGGAACCGGGGTGGGCTGAAGATGGGCTGGGGCCAAATCTTCCCTCTTTTGCGCGCTGAAGGAACGTGTTTCCAGGTACTAAATCCTCCTATATACCTCTACACTGGAATCGCATGTCGCGCGCGACGATTTCGATCTCGCAGAGAAGGCGTGTACGGTATGACTTCGAGGGTGATGCCGTCGACATGGAGGTGCACAATTCGCGGTGATCGGTGGGAGCTGGAGGCGCGGCAGACTCTTCTCTTGTGACAAGACGCAATGAAGCGTGTCCGGTCCTTGCTAGCAACAAAGCTGTGCTTTCGCTGACACGTTAATGCCTATTGCGCAGGCTGTCCGGCTGTGAGCGCGCAACGGCAGCGCTCCGTGCTGGTTGTTGGTGCTGTTCGCGGTCGCCCTGATTTGGTTAAAGCCGAGGCGCACCTCCAGCGCTCTTTCCGGCCCTTTGCGAACTACATGATCCTCCCAGCATCTAACACAGTGGAGGCCATTGGCCGTTGGCCGTTGGCCTCACTTTTTGCTATACTTCACCTATGCGTGTGGAGGCTGCTGCTGAGGTATCTCTTGAAGCTGCCAGTTTACTTCTCGTCGTCCCACAGTCTGAGGTATCGCAGCCAATCAAGGCTTGTATTTGGGACCTGCCTCAAAACATCCTGGGGAAGGAACAACCTCTGAAGGCTGCTGTTGCGCGCCAAGTCCATCGCCAAGTTCTTCCAATGAGGTGAAGTACTCAAACTGAACAGTACGTCCAGCCGTGTCTGTTCGTCGTGTGAAACATGTTCTTGAGCTTCAACTTCACAATACCTGTGTGCCTTCAATCACAGACTCGTAAAAGTCTAAAGTCATATGCACATGCGTTTGTGGCCTTACAGAACGAATTCGCCCTAGTGCTTTTACAGGTTGTGGGAGCTCTGGTACTTGCTGTCGGCATCTCAGGCCATGTGCACTCGTATTTGGCAACGATCATGTTGTGCAAGAATGCCTTGGCCCACAGCAAATGCCTCGGAGGTAACGCAGCTTGCTGGAGGCTGCAGCTATCTGAATGACATGGAACTTCAAACGCCAACGACCTAAGGAAGCATATGGACCATGGAAGCATGTCATGACCTAATCGATCTTTGCAGCTGGTATACGAGCTGCTTAAGCACCCCTTCCAGAATATATGTAGACACAATGTGGAAACGTCTTGACACAGCTGACTGAGTACTCGTCAGGCAATAGTTCGAAAGAGTTCTCGATGGATCGAGAGAGCCCTGATAGAGATCTTTGAAATCGAAGTCAGGTACGGGAGAATTCAACTTGAGGATCCCTCTCCCAGGAGGTTTCTCTCGTCAGCCAGGACAACCAACTTCCCGTTTTGCACGGGTTTGTCATCTAGTCCTGAGAGCTCACGGCGACGAAATTCCCACCTTGAACGAAAAAGGATCCTGTCCCTAGTTGGTCGCGGAAACACATCTCTTCTTTCACATCGCGTAACACATTACTCGAGAGGCCTGCCTGTATTTCCCAAAGCCAGTAGCAACAGCCGCTTGAATAACAGAGTTTGTTTTCCCCAGTTGTGGAACCGTACTGCCGAATTTCTTCAAACTCCAGCTACGACATGTTAGCGTCATGCATTGCACCTCACCATGCGCGTCAATTGTTGGGACAGAAGTAGCGCACAGGCGTGCGAAGATCCCGATCCGCAGAGCAGGTGTCTTGACTTGTCTAGCGAGTCACTGTCCACAGTACATGTCTTGTGAGTGAAGGTTGGCAGTGGTGTCGTCTTGGTATCACTCCCAAATCGACCGCGGAAGGTGCAGTGACTAGGAATCAATCTAACCATGCCAACTGATCTTGAGTCCCGTGCGCGTTGATGTCTTGTCCAAGTTGACACGCTTGAACAACAACGCAAGCAGAAACATGTTATTAGTTTCCCGCTTACCGCCAAGTCAATACAGACTACATGTCATAACTTGCACTAGATAGAGGATCTGCCCGCTCTGTGCCGCCATTCACAACGCTTGGACAGCAGCCGTTTCGTCAACGGCACAACGTCTTCAAGCTCCACGAAGACGTCGAGCCTCCACCTATCCAAAACAATAGCACAAGACAACGGCTAGTTCGTCAACAGTGGCCCAACGGCGACAGCGACGTCAGCCGGCAAGCTTGCGCCGACCAAACAGCACAAGACTTGCGGCAGACAGCTCTGCTCTGTCCCAGCAAGACTCGCTGTTAGTTGGAATATTATAATATGCATGAGAAGTACGGTGAAATTTTTTGAGCTGGATGCTGTGGTTGGTGCTACGTGGCGCGCAAATGCAGGTGCGAGTTTCTGTCACTGGTAGAATATAAGAATGCGCACAATGCCAGCCATAGAGCTACACGGCTGCAACCCTTCTTGCTGGGTACCATAGCATGCCATCGCCCTCTACAATCCCAAAGTGCCGTTGACCGTTTTGGTAGATGGCCCAAGAGACAATAGTGCACGGACTGAGGAGGACACACCCCAGCGCGGCTGGTGTCGAAGCGCGAAAGAACACGTCTTCATCGACCAATTACTAGGGAACCCCCTTTGAAACAAACACTGCGCTTTCGGCTGCAAAAACAGCCTCCAGGGCTGAGGATTGTCGGTACACTACTCAGCGGCCATCTCAGGGAGATCGGCGTATGTTTGGACAGCGACACGGTCCACGAAACGTGAAAGGCCCGAGCCAGTAAGATCAGTCTACCGTTTTGTGTCAGGATTGTTCCCTGGTGAGACGTACAGGGGTCCCTAGCGATTGGCTGGCGAGGCGTCGAGGCGTCCTTTATCGACACTGGAGGTTACCTTGGAGGTGTTCAGGTCGAGAGGGGAACGCCGCCCGAAGGGCTATTGCGTCTACGTCGTTATCGAATCCGCATTATAGTGTTTCCACAATCGAGGACACGTGCAGCCGCCGGCCAGATCTTGGGAGGTGAGGAATGTTGCGAGGAGGCAGGACCACCCGTTAACTCGCGCTAAGTATGCACGTAACATGTCCCTAAATTTCATGAGCAACTGACCCTCTCTCCTAAACCCAGCCTCATGCTCTCGTCTCGTTGACAACAAACTTTTGCCTGCGCCGGCATGACGAACAGTGCCCACCGTGGGTCCTTCTGATGCTCTTTTTCTCTCACTCGTTTATGTTTCGTTTCAAGACTCTCGTTTGTACTATTCCTTGTCAACCCTGTCGTTCAACCGCGCGCGAGAGTGTTTCGCGCCCGCATTCTGCACTCACTATACGGCCCTGTGATCGTTCGATGCTCGATTTGTCTACCTGCAGTTAACCAGGATCCACCGTGACTACTTCTTATCGGCGTCTGCCCTCAGTCACTAGTTGAGAGGCACGACATGGAGCAGCCCACACCAGAAAGGCAATGGACGGAGCATGAGAAGGTACGCATCGTCGCCGAAAGTGGATGGATTCGCACACTTTTCTTTGAACCAAGCTGACCATCTCTACTAGATATACCTACTTGCCGAAATATTGAAGGCCGCTCCAGTATCTTCTCATGTCCTCTACGGCTTCATCCGCGACTACCAGGTCCAGGTGCGCTGGCCTGACATGGCTCTTCCTCCTGGTACGTACACATGACTTGAGTGTCTCACTCAATAGCACGTTGGAAATGGGCGTCCATGTACCGACCGCTATTTCGGACAATGCTGACTGCTGCCTCTCCACAGGCCGATCGCTCAACTCATGCCAAAGAGCTTACGCTGACATCGCCGCCTCCAATTCTGGCTCAGCCTATGGTCGACCCCCACTACCGAATCCTGGCATGTATCCTGGATCTGAGCTCGCCAGAAAACGACCGTTGCCCCAAGAAGCTGTCCCCCTTGGTCGCCTTCTCCAACCTCGCCCACCACCACACCTCTATAGCGAATATGTTCCCGCCAGTGGGCCTGCGTACGCGACCACGACCGGCGCAGGTAATGAGCCTGCGAACAAGAAGAAGCGGGGGAGACCGACGAAAGCGGAAGCACAACAGAGAGCACAGGAGGCAGCAGCGCGCGGTGAACCGTATCCACCTCCTAGGAGGGGCCGACAATCGATCACAACGCATCCCGAACCCTCTCAGGGTGGACCAAGCCCCGAACAACAATCACAAGCGCAGACTCCACCGTCAACAACACATGCTTTGCCCATGAATACAATGACCCCACAACACCAACTCCAGACCGAGCGAAGTTCTGAGTCATCTTCGGGCAAAAAGAGGCGCGCACGACCACAGCCCTTGGAGCTAGAAAAGCCCCAGCGGCAATCCAGCGAAACACAATCACCTCTCGCCTATGGATCCGCGGACCCAACCCGCAGTCACACATATTCCTCGTTCACGCCCATCTCCGCTCCCTTACCATCGTCCGCAGACTCTAGAGATAGAGACGCGCGTATGGAAGGAATCGAAGACACTCAACCGCGCACTACGACACCTCATTCGTTTAAAGACACGGTCGGCATATGAAAGCGTTTCCTACGTCTCAAAAGCAACGGCGGCAATTCTGTTTTGAAAGCATTCAACGACATTCACGCCATTACGATGATCGAATCACGTCACTACATATCTTATGGCGGCATTCTGCATGGTCCTTGCAAGTTTTGCACAAGATCACGAAACCCACTTATACGCATTGTTTTCAATCTTTTTTCTTGCATCTCTCATGAAGCGTCGATTTCTGGATTTCTTCGCCTACCTGCGTTTGTTTCAGCTTCTTTCGGCCATTCTGCTCCGTTAGGATGATCTCGCATTGCGACGCACTTTCTGTAAGCGCGGAGATGTCAAAAGCACATTATATAATGTCTTATTGTTCACATTAACGACTTTGAGGACTGTATCATTCGGTATTCAAGGGATCAGCACATCTTTGCCGGCCACCCTTTTTGCGATATTGTACGATACAAGGGCACCGCCCCATTTCGTTTTACGGCCTCTGTACAAACACATTTAACGGTAGATTATCAATATTAGAGCTCAACCATATCAACTTCTTGCACCATGCATCATCATGTACTAGGTTGCACTTCGGTTCTGCAGGCCAACGCACCGTTTGAATTGTCCAGTCAAAAAGCGAAAATCGTGTTCTCACAACATTGCATCCATGCACTTTGACAAGGAAGGGCAGAAAGAGGTGGCTGGGAACCCTGCGTCTGGCTGCTTAGACGACGTCAAGATCAGCCCGGGCGACACAGATAACCGATCTTGTTTCACCCTGTAGGTCTGGATACATGCCCCAGTAACACGTGTGCGTGTTCGTCGCGACTTTGAACACCGCAAAGACGCAGGGGGGTTTGCAATGTCTTCTTCGATATCCTACCCGCTCCCAACGCGCGACAACTATGCACATAGGCGCGCGGCCGTGATCACGAGCTACTGCTCTCAGACGATGTTGTTGTGGCAAACTGACAAGAAGGATTGGCTGGAAAATGACTCGACATGCATGCTCTTGCATACGGTTGGTGCTGTTGCAGCAGTGCGCTACTGCAAAGCAAAGGAGGTACAAGATGCCCAATTTAGTAGAGCTAGCAACTCAACGGGTGCAGAAAGCGAACTACATACTCCAACGCGGCTCGCCGATGTCACTGGCGGTTCATGTGGGAAAGGGCGGGAAATGCAAGTAAAATTAAGCCAGCCGCGCAGTTTCTGAACGTGACAACGGATTCGTTCTATCTCAAACAAGTCGACCTTCCTTGACCGATCGCTGACCATTCCAATGCTACCGTGGACTCTCTTACAACTTGTGTCACTCTGCTCGCGTCCGAGCGCTGTGACCGAAGGGGTAGTTCCAGCGACCAGGGCATTGGAGCGCTATCGCGGGTCGGCGGCGATAGTGAACAATCCTCCTGGCTTGGCCTTGATCGTGTGCGAGGAGCAAATCACAATGTGGATCCGCCTCGCGTATCGTTGTTGTGAAATAGCTTCTCCGTATGCCATAGAACAGATGGTCATGAAGGCTGATCTGCACTCAAACTGATTGATGGACAAGAGTAGCAACACAATTGCTTCTGTGCGCTACTCAGAACGTCCAGTGAAGGGCAAAAGGACAACAAGTCAAGTCTGAGGAGCTAGGAGAGTCAACCCATATTCTCGTTGTCAAAACCCATTGGTGAGGACAGACCGATGGACTTTCAGATGTTATTAACCTTCTGGCTCCTCTTCTTGTTGGAGATAAACATGCCAGGCCAAGCTTGGTTAGCGCGCATGGGGTCAGCTAGCGCCCATCGATGATGTCGAATCCACTTCAACTTACAGACGTTCGTTCCACCATCGCATGCTCAAATCTGCTAGCCGAACACTACATGAGTACACGCGACCGTAATTCCATGGCTTACTAGCCCTTGACCGTCGAGCTCGACTGTGCCAGCTGCAACGATGGCCGTGACCTCGAAGCGCAAACGCGGCGCGGTGTCGTATAAAGAACCAAGCAGTGAAGAGGACCTATCTGACAGCTCTGGGTACGGCCAGGCACCTAGGAAGAAGAGCCATGCGCCCTCTCGAAGGTCTACCAGGCACCAGGCCAACGATATCGACTCAAGTCGACACACGACACCAGAGCCGCCTTCTGCATCCAAGCCTTCGAGAGAGCGACAGAAGGAGTCGCGAACTAGGCGCAACCGTAAAGTTTCGTACAAGGACATCAGCTCAGACGAGGAGGACGATCCAGATGCGGATTTCGAGATCCCCGAAGAGCATGTCGGAACCACACCACGCAGAGCCAAGGCAACAGCAGCGCTGTCGCCTCGTCCTAGGAAAGCTGGGAGCCTCAGAGAGAAGGATCGCTCAAAACAGAAGATGGTGATCGGAAGGGCACGAAAGCCAAACCAGGCAGCAGATACGACCGCGGAAGCTATATCGATACCTTCTGATGGCAACAAGCCAGCTTGGCAGTCGTTACCGTATCATGTTCTTCTCCAGGTCTTTGTGTATGCATCACACCCATTGCACGATGAGAACATGAAACCTACAACATCGATTTCGTGGCTAGTACATCTGGCTCGCATGTGTACAACGTTCACAAAGCCAGCCCTGACGGCCCTCTACCGTAACCCACCCATCTTTGCTACGAGACAGACTCGCAGGAATTTAGTAAATCACCTCATACAGCCACCCAGCGGAGCGCATGAAGACTACCAAGTGATGCCCAAGCGGCTGATCCTGGACGCCACACAGATGACGACCTTGACAGACCCTACACATAGCGTTGATGACTTAGCAGCGCTCGTCAAATCCCTGACCACTCTACGCGAGATCGACATATTTGACCCAAGCGACAGGCCGCCTTTCCGTGGCAAGTTACGGCGAGCACGTCGGTGGGTATATCCAGACGAGCTTTTCGCGGCGCTGCGTGAGACCGAATTGCGACTGCGGAGCTGGCGTTGGAACAGCACATTTTGCCAGCGCGGCCCTCTATGGATGAAGAGTATACATGGTGATGCAGCATTCCAGAGCCTGCGTGAGCTTACACTAGTCAAGTACCATCCAGAGCCGTCACGTGAAGAAGAACATGAAGATGATGGTAACACAGAACCTACCATGGAGGAGCTTATTGGGTCCGCAGTAGCTGTCCTGCCTCAGTTAAAGTCTCTGACTTTCGAGACTTGCGGCATCGTCAGAAGCCGTCTGCTACCGCTCCTACCAACGAACCTCATCAGCTTGAGTATCATCAACTGCGGGGAACTGCTTTCTGATGCTCTGTCAAGCTTCCTGATAACGCATGGCGGTCACCTGGAGGAGCTCGTACTACACCATAACCAGGCGCTTGACCTATCTTTCCTTGTCGGCCTAAAGCAATCATGCCCCAGGCTAGAGGTTCTGCGCATGGACACGACGTATTATAGCTCACTTGTCATGTCGTCTGACAACGAACCGCTCTATGAATCCTTATTGGGCGAGGATGAGATCCCCAGTTGGCCTTCAACCATACGTACTTTGGACATGCAGTATCTGCGCAAATGGGATTCCACGGCAGCTAGCAACTTTTTCCAATCGCTAATCGACTCGGCTGAAGAGCTGCCTAATCTGCAGGACATGACCATCATTGCTATGGTCGATACTGATTGGCGACAACGTGCGGAGTTCAGGAGGAAGTGGAGCGCTACTTTCCAAGCTGTATTCGCCAGGAAGTGGGAGCCTCCCAATCCTCATTTGGCGTCGCTCAAAGCGTACAGGCTGTGGAAAGAGAAGCAGACTAGTTCGGCGCAAGAAGCGCACCAAGTTGAAGAAGAAGAGGAAGAGGAAGGGGAAGAGGAAGAAAAGGTTGATTCCTTTATCGGAGTCGTATCGGAGGGGGCACTAAAACCTCAAGCTGCTGGTGAGGGCGACGGCGATGTGCCGCTTCTGTCTAAGCGCAAGAAGCAGGATGAGCAATGGGGCTCAACGCGCCTTCGCTCGCGAGTCAAAGCCAACGCGAGCTACGACGAGGAATCGGAGGAATCAGAATCTGAGCAGGACGGTGAGCACGAGGAGCAGATATCCTTTGTGCAAGGTCGCTGCCATACAGTTATCTTCCGCATCGACAACTTCAGGCCGCGAGAAGAGATATACGCTGAAGCTGACTTCCTTGATGCTGAGCCCAGCGGCGATGACGAATGGAATGGCAACGATGAAGCAGGCGATGAAGGTGGGTATGCTTGGTAATTGCGCATGGCGATGGTCGTGGGTTTCATTTTTTTTAAGGACTCACGGAATCAGGACACCTTGGACACAGTGCATTGGGCTGGCGTTGGAGGATGATTCCACAGGTGCTTTGAGGTTGGCATCACGGTTGGGTATCGATCAGGCCGCTGTCTTGGCCGATATTATCGCTCAATGCAGGCAGCGTTAAATGCTTACCTATTTCGCACTCATCGGCCGTTCCTATAGGCTAGGTGTCTCAGTATGATCGGTGTTCATCCAGAGCAGTGGCTTTGCACAGCTTCGGTGTTCCAACAGAGCTGAAGCTCGGGGGCGGAGCAAGACCACTGACGCAGCCGAGCAGGGATCTTCGCATGGCTGTTTGAATGCATCTTGCTCAATAACCGCTAGCAGAGTGGCCCATCGCTCCTGCCGCATATTAAGCACCTTGTCTATGCTTTGACTAGCATCCTCTCCTCCAAACTTCTCCCCTTCCACGTTGCATCCTCGAGTGTTATTAGTTGCCGCTTGCCACTACCCCGCGCCACCCAAGAGCTCGATATGGCTGCGCCGACTCCTCCGCACCCGCCTGTCTCTCCCGACTCGGGGCCTACAGACCCCAACCTGCCTAAGCTGCCCGCAGGCTGGATCGCCCAGTGGGACAATTCGTACGTGGAGTTCACAGTGGCGCGCGATGCTGCAACTTCCTTGCTGGGCCGCGCATGGCTGGCCCGCACTCGTGTGCTAACACACGTACAGGAGCCGCAAGTACTACTACGTCCAGATCAGCACGGGGGTCTCGCAGTGGGACCTTCCTACAAGTGAAGCTCCCATCGGCGGCAGTCACCACGGCACGCCTGCGCAGAACACAAATCCCTACATCAAGCCCGCCGGCGCAGAAGGGCCCGGCGACGTTGGCGATGGATCTAGAGGTATCGGCGGTGATGGACAGACTGGCGACCGCTCGCTGGGCGGCTTCGCTATGAACGCGCTCATGGGCGGCAACAAGCAGAGCTCTGGCGGCGGCGGGTCGAATAATCTTGTCGGCCAGCTCGCGGGCTCGTTCCTCGGCGGCGGCAAGCAGAACCACGGCAGCTCTGGAGGACACGGGAGCGGTGGGTCTAGTAACCTTGTCGGTCAGCTAGCTGGATCGCTGCTCGGAGGTGGAAAGAACAGCAGCTCTGGAAGCCATGGTAACCAGCAGTCGAGTGGCGGACTTGGCGCGCTGGGAGGTCTGCTTGGTGGCGGCAGCAGCAATCAGAACCACGGTAACCAGAACCAAGGCGGCCAGTCCGGCAGCGGTGGCCTCGGTAGCATGCTCGGTGGTTTAATGGGTGGATCGGTGAGTGCATGGAATCCCAGAGCCACAACGCGTCTTTGCTGATTGACTACAGCATAACAAGCCTGCTAAGAACGACTTCGGGTACAGTCAGGGCTCAGGCGCGTCCTCTGGTGGCACGTACACAGGCAGTGCGCCGCCAACATCGTATCAGCCTGGTGCTCAGCACAACAGCAGCCCCCAGGGCCAGCACAGTTACGGCTCGCCCTCACCGGCACAGCAGCACGGCGGATACGGCGGTCAACAACAGCAGCATGGTGGCCAGCAGCAACACGGCGGCCCGCCCGGTCAATACGGCGGAGGGCAACAGCACGGACAGGCTCAATACGGATCTCAAGCGGGATACGGCGGCCAGCCGCAGCAGCAGCATGGAGGCTACGGACAGCAAGGTCCAGGTGGCTATGGCGCACAAGGTCAGCATTGCTCTCCTTGACTTCAGTCTGCAGGCACAAGCTAATTGAAACAGCTGGGTACGGCGGACCCGCACCCCAGGGCGGCGGCCAGGGCTACTACGGCGGCCCTCAGAACTACGACAACCATCAACACAACCAGTATGGAGGCGCACCGCAGCACGGTGGTCAGCCAGGTCAGCAGGGCGGCTACGGTGGTCCGCAGGGTGGCAGCTACGGAGGCCATCCGGGCGGCAGCTACGGCGGTCAGGGAGGACATGGCGGCCCCCAGCAGCCTGGGTGGTAGAATGACCCAGACTTCATACTGCCCGAGTTGTAGAACGACCAAGATTTCATGCTGCCCGGTGCGGAGGATGTTGAACTTGACACGCTTTTGAAGAAGGCCAAGACGGCTCGGAAATGGTCTGATTCGGTCGCCGCTACAAATGGGGCAGACGACATTGTTGAGGACTTTGGTCAGATTGTCCGCAGATATAGAGCGCTCAAGGAAGCACAATGGAAGCAGGACGACGATGTGATTGCAGAGCTTGACGCGAAGATTGATCATATTCGAAAAGCAGGGAGGTCAAAGCCGAAAGACATTTAAACGTCGCGTGTTGGTCATGGTCTGATCAGGAGCATTTTGTCCTTCGCATTACAATGACGGAAAGGGTCCTCTCGTTGGTTGAATCCTAGCGTTTTCTTTTGTCGTGTCCATCGCAGGAAACACAGCTGATGTGTCGCTTTACTGCTGTACTTGCAGCCTTTACTTAAGGAGTCGGTAATGTACCGACACGCGTGCCTCCCTTAACAGCGCCCAAGCCATCTTATCATACCTCTCGCACTTCTACAGCGCTACAGAGCAGGTACATCTTGCACGGTACGTCTCGTTTGGGCACTGACAGCACCGTGAGCTATGCCCAAATCTGATGCTCGATCTGCGCCTACTCAGGACAAGCACTGTGGTCGCAGGAAACTCGGGCGGGGTCGTGGTAGCAGCCGCAATGGCGGGCGCGGGTGATAGTGAAGCTGTTGGGAGCAGGAGCCGGGGATCGTCGAACCCCGTTGTGGCCATCACAGAAGCACGAGCAATGTGCTGTGCTGCCGCGATCTCGTCCGCAGGATGCGATAGCTCGTTGCTTGCGTCTCTGAGTAAAGCGTGCCGTCGCGCGTCCCACCAAAGATCGAGTCTTCCATGGCTATCGAAACCTGACTGAGATTCAAGGCCATGGTTATGCCCTCAATACGCCACCCCACTCTCCCCAAACATGTCATCGCCCGCCCCACTCAACAGCCCCAAACTCCCTCCTTCATCCACAACCCTCCATGCAACCTTCACCCTTCCTCCCTCTACAACACCCGGCACACTCCCCGCATCGCACACTCCCACCCAACCACTCAGCCCTGCGCGGAACGCCCTTGCGTCCTGCCGCGGCAAGCGCACGTACGCGCTGCAGCCCTGAGTGTGGAGGATATCGACTGGGACCGCGGAGCCCGTGGTGCCAAGGTATGCGACGAGTGGTTGGAGCAGGAGCGACGAGATGGTGAGGGCGTCGATGTCGCGTGAGTCGGGACTTGCGGTGGGGGCCGAGGACGGGTGAGTGGCTGTGCCGGGCGTGACGAGGGTGAGGTGGAAGTAGGACCATGTAGGCTTGCGGAAGGTGGTCTGGTGGAGGATGTGCGTTTCCTTGTCTTTGCGTTTGCGCTTTTTCAGGTCCTCAAGTGAGGTGGAGGGGTTTTGTGTGTCTGCTAAGGGGACATCGGTCATGGCTGTGTCTGCGTTGAGTGCACAGGGGGGGTTCGATGATTCTGGTACAGTGAGCGGCGCTGTTGCCGCGGTTGCGGGCGTTTTGGTTCGAGGCAAGGGGCCCATGGTCTCCTCTTGCAGTGCTCCTGTGTCGAGCAGTGCTATGCGTGCGAGCTCTGTCAAAGCAACAACTCAACTCAAGCTTGGAGCTCTGACGCGAACTTTTGACCGGGGTTAACTAGCGTCATATTGCTATCTCCGAAGACTAGAGGAAAGTAATCGAACACATTAGGATAGACGCAAGTGTTATCTCAAGGAGGTTGGCTTGTGAGTTACACGAGATGAAGTGAAGATGCTATTCCGTAGTTCAATAGCCACTACTCGAACAACGTCATCCAAGCAGTTCTGGTTGACGGAACATTTATTCATTCATCCAAGAATTGTACCGGGTATCGTGATCAGTCGCTCCATGCCCCTCCAGAAACGTCCAAGTATTGTACTGTACATCCGGCCCGATGCGGAAAGAATAATGTATGTATGTATGTATTACAGGATATGAGCACGATACTGACCTGTGGACAGTATCGTATGTATTTGCACGAGACCGAGATTAGGGTAGCCATGACTCTTGCCTACACTTGTGTGGATGACCGCTTGCTGCTTGTGCTTTTGTCCCCACGGAAGGGGGGTGGGATGTCGTATACCTCCTTCAAATCAAAAGACCACTTGAGCGCCAACTCGCCTTGCGATAGGTCACGGCTCACGTGCTCAACCACCCACTGGATTTGTGCAACGTGAGTGAAGAGGAGATTCAGATGACGGAAGTACTCTTTGATCTTCGGGTCGCCCAAGTCGCTAAGCGCCGTCAGATCAGCCTGCAGATTCTCCAGCTGGTTGGAAACAGTCTTGATCTTGCCATTCTCGAGCTCTTCGCATCGATGCTTGATTAGGGCCCTGATGGAGCTCTCCGAAACTTTTCGTTCATCGTGTTCTTTCTTGGCCTCAGTCTCCAGTTCAATGCGTGCGTTGTGTTCCTTCATGAGGTCACTCTTAAGGTCATTCTTCAAGTCAGCTACCGTGCCTGTAAGGGTCTCAAGCCGCGTGTGCGTCGTAGCGGATGATTTTTTGAGCGTCTCCATCTCCTCAACGACTTTTTCAGGAAGCCCGCCCGACAACTCCTTAGGACCCTCTGTAGAGTGAATAAGGGCTACTATTTTTGGCCCAGACCGTAAGAGTGTATCCAACGTCTGTGCGCCGTTCGGAGTCCGGGTGATGGGATCTGCGAAGACTCGCACCTGTGTGAGCTCATGTTTGATGGCTTCGACTTGCTGAAGTAAGTATGCCGAACTTGTAGGATACTGCTGAATGACCCAATTGGCCATTTTCTGGTAAAGTCCATCCGTGGATATGTTGTCGTATCGATCTTCTAGGTTCCGCATGGCAGCCTTCACAGTATCGACAGCTTGGTTCGCAATCACAACGTTCTGTCCCACTTGTCGCTGTAAATTCTCAACTGACTCCCGTTGACGGCTGAAGTCTGTGGCTGTAGCCAATCCCTCGATCATATTCTGAACCAACAACAACTGCGGTGCTGAGAACTCCGAGGCCGGACATACCTTTTCTGCTTCCGCTGCTTGATTTTGTAGTATCCTGAGTAGTCCGACTTGCTGGCTCAATGTTTTGCTCAGAGTCTCTACCTGATCTTCTACGTGTGCTTTAAAAGGGTCGAATTGCTCCGCAAAGACATTTTTGATGTTACTTGAGAGAGCTTTTACGTCGTTTTTGACGTCGTGCAGGTCTTTCCCTATGTCCTCGACATCGGTTTCGAGATAGTCGAGGCTCTTCTTGAGGCCGTCATCTCCTCCGATACAATTTTCCACGCTAATCAATCTATTCTGCAGCTCTTTCATCCCAGGCAGACTAGAGGTGTCGTCAAAATCGTTTGCGCCATGGTTTTTGTTAAGGTTCTTGGCAGTCATCTCGAGCTTCACAACTCGGCTGCTGGTCTCCGCTTGCTCACCAGCAAGCTCTTCAGAACGTTTAGTGAAGTTGTTCGGCTCAGACAGCTTGACCAGCCCTGTCTGATCTGGCTGAGTTTGTAGCCTCTTGACGTCGTCCAGAATCGTGTCGTATCTGTCCTGTAAAGCTTTACACGAACTGGTCAGTTCCGATTGCTTGTGGCTCAGCTTCACCAGATCCGCCTGGAAGTTTTTACTTTGGCCTATGGTTGACTTCATATTTTGTTGATCGTCCTGTACTTGCTTCACTGCTGCGTCATGTCTCAACATATCATCCACAAGGCGATCCGCCCTCTTGCTGATAGATGTGGTGGTTGAGTCCAACGCATTCACTTTGTCGTATGTGTCTCTTCCAGTCTTTCCGACGCCCTGGATCTCACCAGCCAATCTGCGGAGTTGTGCAGGCAAATCCTCTCTCTGGAGGTCGTCGCAGAACATTTTGTTTTTTCCGAAGTCCGTGGACAATTTCTCGAGGTCTTCCTGAGACTTCTCTGATCTTCTGATTACAGGCTGCAATGCCTCCTGAATCATGGTCTTGACTTCGTCTTTCGTGACAGCTGGTGGCAGCTCTTTAACTGTCTCATCCTTGCTAGCCTGTGCAGTCGCAGAATGCTGTCTCTCAACATCGGTCCGTAACCGAGCCAGTTCATGCGTCTCGATTGTTGACTTTATGTTCTCGAGAGCACCAAGTCGACGGTCAATGTCCTCTGATGTGGAAGACTTTGTCGCTAGCAGTTTCGTTAAGGCTGCTACTTGGGCGGGAAGATTTTCAAGTTGCTTGAGCTTTTCTGTGAGCCTTGCAATCGTCACCCGCTCAGCCATCACCTGTCTCTCCAGCTCTCTCACGTTGGGTGTACTGGCCCCGCGCATAGCTTGTGATGTATTGGCAGAACGGGGAGCCTTAAGTGACCGCAATGCCTCTATGGTATCCATCGGTGCACTGTGTTTTAGTGCTGGGTTCTGTTCAACGGCAATCATTGAGGGCACAGGAGGTGCGGCTTGCACTGGTGTACTGGAGCCGCTCCGGTTGCTCGCTGTCGACATGAAATGATCTCTATTGGCTTTACGAGAGTTTGTAGCCTCTGCGCCGTCCTGGCTTCGGTCGTAGTTGTGCAACGCATCGCGACTGCCATTTCGTCTGCTTTTGTCAATACAACGTTCATCGTAAAGCGCTGGCCGCGCTCTCGCGTTCGCTGGCAGGCCAGCCACAGAGCTTATCCTAGAGTATGTAGGACTGGGCAGAGCTCTTGGAGACGATGCAGTGTTTGCGTACTATTGTAGTTTGTTAGTCTCGGAAGATTCACCCAGGATAAAATAACCTGACCTTATCTGTTGTTGATGCATGTTCGGAGTGACGCCTGCGTTGAGTCGGAGGACTATTACCTCGCGACCGCGGTGCGGAAGGCCTTTTTCGCGTGTCCGTATGCTCGAACATGTTCTAGTTGTGCTCTACAGCATCGGTTGTTAGTACCAGTATTGATGTCGACAAACAAAACTCAGCACCCTGGCAACTGCGCTGTTTGCAACAACAAATGCCGATTAAAATCGCGCGTCCATCACAAAGTGCACAGACACCAAAGTCGGCAGGCCCGTACAACGCAGCCTATTTTTCGACATTGGCTGACTTACCTCGTGACTTCTGGCGGATCAAAGCGCTTATGACTTTGGAGGCGATGTGAACGTGCATGTCGTGCAGGTGCGGCCGAGAGAATGGTGCACAGAGGCCGAGCTCCCGCGACGACAGACTGTACCGAAGCTGGGCGGTGGAGAAAGTCAGCTGAAGGAATCGCAGGGCCGAAGAGAAGCTTCAGATACATAGGGCACAGTGAAGGTAGCAGCGCGCGACGCCGCCGATCAATGCCTGATCGGGACTAGCCGTGTCAAGAGCTAGAAGTGAGAGCTCATCGCGAGAAGTCGCGAACGCGGCGCAACAACGTTCGCTCACCCACACAACACAACACGTCAACATGGCCGTCGTAAGTTATATGCTGATTGCTCGGGATCTCTACTGATGCATCACAGCCCATCACGACCATCGCCGAGAGCAAGGAGCTCCGCGGCCTCAATCTCATCGCGGCGCACTCGCACATTCGCGGTCTGGGCGTCGAGCCGGACACGCTCGAGCCGAAGCTGTCGTCGCAGGGACTTGTTGGGCAGGAAAAAGCGCGCAAAGCCGCTGCAGTCATCTTGAGAATGGCACAAGAGGGCAAGATCGCGGGACGTGCAGTTCTGATTGCTGGCCCACCTAGCACAGGAAAGACAGCCATCGCGATGGGCATGGCTCAATCGCTGGGATCAGATGTACCGTTTACTATGCTTGCATCGTCTGAGATATTCTCACTAGAGATGTCCAAGACCGAGGCGCTTACACAGGCTTTCCGCAAGTCCATTGGCGTACGGATAACGGAAGAGAGCGAGGTCATCGAGGGCGAGGTTGTTGAGATCCAGATTGATCGCAGTGTCACAGGAGTAGGTGACAGAGGAATCCTGAGTCTGAGCTGATACTGACCTTGCTTAGAGCAACAAGCAGGGTAAGCTTACCATCAAGACTACCGATATGGAGACCATCTACGACATGGGCACAAAGATGATCGACGCCATGACTAAGGAGAAAATCATGGCGGGGGACATCATTTCGATCGACAAGGCTTCAGGGAAGATATCCAAGCTCGGCCGCTCTTACACACGATCGAGAGACTACGACGCGATGGGTATCGACACCAAGTTCGTACAGTGTCCAGAGGGCGAGCTCCAGCAACGGCGCGAGGTCGTACACACAGTCAGTCTTCACGAGATTGATGTCATCAACTCGAGATCACAGGGCTTCCTAGCCCTGTTCTCCGGCGACACAGGCGAAATCCGGAGCGAAGTGCGCGACCAAATAAACATCAAAGTCGCAGAGTGGAAGGAGGAGGGTAAGGCTGTCATCGTCCCCGGTGTCCTGTTCATCGATGAGGTTCACATGCTCGACATTGAGTGCTTCTCCTTCATCAACAGGGCTTTAGAAGACGAGCTAGCACCTATTGTCATCATGGCAAGCAACAGGGGCAACACACAGATCAGGGGAACCGACTACAGGTCGCCACACGGATTGCCGCTGGACTTTCTGGACCGAGTAGTGATTGTCAGCACACACGCATATAACTCGGAAGAGATGCAACAGATCATCTCGATACGTGCACAGGAAGAGGAAGTGGACATTTCGCCCGATGCGCTGGCGCTGCTTACCAAGATTGGTCTGGAGACTGGGTTGAGGTATGCCAGCAACCTCATCACTACCTCAGACTTGGTACGCAAGAGGAGGCAAGGCCCAGAAGTTACTATAGAAGACGTTCAGCGTAGCTTTTCACTATTTTACGACCCCACGCGAAGTGTGAAGGTAAGCAGAGATCCGACATGCAATTACGGAGTGGAGGCTAATGCGACACAGTTCGTCAGCGAGTCCGAAAAGCGTCTGATTGGCGATGCGGGCGCTGTATCGTTCACCGTCACTAACGGCACCGAGGCTATGGATGTTTCTTGAGCATATGCAGGTTCCACTTATCTAGGCGTACGATGGATTTGGATGGGTCAAGCGTTCTGGGCAAGCAGTACCCTCGTTGGGTGGCATGCAAAAGTCATGACTTGTAATAAATACTAGAGTTCACGTTGTTTCCAGCTAGTTGAAGCAAGATTTCTCCAGAACGCTGGCTCGAATTAGTAGATGATTCGATAGAGGATCTTCCCACAAGCAGGCTTGCGTGATTCTACCTCGAGTCGACAAAGCTCAGATTGTTATCCTGGATCACGTATCGCTACATCTGGAGCAGAGACTGCGTTGTCCGGAACGTGCGTCGTTCTCCTCCTATGTAACGACTGCAGCGACTATGATAGCATCAAAGTGGTTCGGAAAGGAAGCGAGACGAGAAATGGCAGTGAATTCCGACTTGTCAACAACAGCAAATGTGGAGACGAAGCACACGTACAGAAGCATACGTCACGACCTTTTCCAGCCTTGAAGGTGTGGAGCGCTGACGAGGCAATCAAACGCGCACATCCCCATCCGGACGTAACGCACGCGACACAGCCAATTGTGACCAGGGATGCGTATGCTAGGCTGAACGTACCGCTTGTCTCACCCCACACGATCAACGTAGCACCATGGCCACAGCCTGAGGATCATAGCGAAACCGGTTTGACAAGCACAAAAATTCAGGCGTTCCTGCAGCACCATCTCTTGTGCGGAAAGGCATGTCTTGGTATGGTTCCAGGATCCGCTGCCGTAGTATATCGTAATGCTTGAATCTCAACAGCCGCGCGTAACTGGACGTCCCACATTTAGACAAGCATTTCGTACTCGGCACTCGGGTCTAACGGCGCTAGCCTGCCTGTTATGTCGACAATGCTGGGCCTAGGATTGCCGACTTCTCCGGGGTAACATGGGCACACGCAGCACATGCGGCGGGAAGGAGTGGGCTGGTGGGTAGGTGAGATGAGGACAATGCGTGCGCGTCGCGGGTCAGCTTGTGTCGAACTCCCTTCTTCTTCCTCTTTCTTCACTGTAATTGCTTGATTCACTTTTTGCGGTTGCTTAACGTTCGTTCGTTAGCTGCGCCTGCCGAGTCAATTCCTGTTTACCTTTCTATCCACGTAAGACAGGCACGCGACCTCTTTCCCGGAACCGGTATCGCCTTTCAACCATCTTGCGCGACGTCGAATCACTTATTTAGACATTCGACTCTTTACTCCCGTCTGGCGCGCACTCGACATCAGAGGTACCATCTTCTTAGCACCTCATCGATACCGAAGGAGTGACATAGCTTCACCATGAGATTATCGATATATACGGTAGCGGCAGCGCTCTTCGCAAACACAATAGCAGCCCCAACGTCGAAACCTGACGGTTTGGCGAGTGCAGCAGAAGCTTCAGAGAGCGAGGTAGTGAGGAGAGACGGCGGGGATGGCAAGTACTTTCATGAGCCCGGGTCAGTCGCTGCAGCTTGATGAGGTCGTCATACACCTTGCTGATGTCTTACAGAGGTGATAATACGCTCGGCCACTATGACAAGCGCTATTTCCACGGCGTAGTCCCTGACGAGGAGCGAAGAGACACACAACAGCATATGGTCCGCGCTTATCTAGACTTCTTCCGCCAAAATGATCTCGACACATGGATTGCCCATGGGACTCTGTTAGGGTGGTGGTGGAATGGTCAAGTAGGTCTGCCCTCACAACCGTACACCTTTGACATACTGATTAGCCGTAGCGATTGCCCTGGGACTTTGATCTTGACACTCAAGTGAGCGGCGCAACTCTCCACTACCTCGGCGAAGCCTATAACCAGACAAATTATAACTATACTTCCGAAGACGGGCAAGTGAAACGCACCTTCCTCCTCGATGTCAATCCTTGGATTTGGCAACGCGAGCGCGGCAACGGCTTGAACATTATCGATGCGCGGTGGATCGATATCCGTAATGGTCTCTTCATCGATATCACCGGTCTCTCGGAGACACATCCAGACGACCAGCCAGGTGTCTGGAGCTGCAAGAACTACCACCGCTACCGCACTGACGAGCTGTACCCTCTGCGCGAGACGATGTTCGAGGGTGTTGTGGCCAAAGTACCATACAGTTACGACAAGATCCTGACAGATGAATACAAGGAGAACGCGCTGGTCAACACTCAGTTTAATGGGCACGAGTGGAATCCCAACGTTAAGGTATGGGAGAAGACGGAGGAGACGTTGAGAAAGGAAGAAGAAGAGCGGAAGAAGAAGGAGGAGGAGGAAAAGAAGAAGAAAGAAGAGGAGAAGAAGAAAGCTGTCGAGAAGGCACAATTGGCGTAGTGGGCCAGTTGGCCATAGTATTATGTTGACATACTGGGTCCCATGATTAGCATTACATCGCATTGTTGGCGTAGAATTAAAGCAGCCCGGAGTCATACGCCCAGACATATGGGCCACGCTTTCTCATGACCACCAGGATGAAGCCGTCATATGTCTCCTTCAGAACTCGCCGAAACTCACGGCGCCTCATGAAAGCCTGCGCGTACATAGAGCAGATTTGTCCTCTTCGCGCGATTTGGGCCAAGATGCGAGTTGTACGAAGAACCTCGTTTCTTTTGAGCAGTCATTTGGGTCAACGGTAGATCCCTGATTTGGCTACAACTCCCATAACAAATTCACTGAATCTCTTTGTGTAGATATGTTGTGCTTACTACTCTCTATTCTTTAGGCTATTGAAGCTGAGTTTCAATTTTATTCCGCAGTAATTGTGAGGGCATTGTGTAAATCTGATCGACCAAAAGAAACCGAGCTTCTTCGTACACGCAGTGCCGTTGCCGTCAAGGGGATTCGCATTCCAGAGGCTACCATCTTTCGCTAGGCCGCTTGGTATAGTGGTCAATACACCTGGCTAGGAATTGCCATAGGGCACAACCTCGTTGGTTCGAATTCAGCAGCGAGTAAGGCCACTTTTGTGTGCCAGACCTACCTACCGCTCGCTTTAAGAGGAGGAGTAGACCTTAGTAGGAGGAAGAGATGATGCTACTTGTTCAAGTCCTATAGAAATTTTCTCTACAGGGTTTACTCTAAAGAGGTACAAGGCATATACACTGTAAAAACTAGAGGATTACACTATAGAAGGAAGACAGTGTATGACTAAATTCTAACAAGGTACAATACTAGAGGGGGATTTACAACTAGCAGTGGCTTCCCCCTATAGCTATGCTACACCTTAAATAGCCTATGTTATATAGGGTACAAGGTAGTAGCACACTGAGATAGAAAACTGTGCTCAGAGAAAGTTAGGGGTTGCAGCCTCTGTCTCCCTCGCTTCTTCACACATCATCTATACCCCACGGGAGGTCTGCATAATTAGAAGCTCGCCGTGCGACGTCAATCCAAATCCAAACCAAACCAACCACCTTTCGCTACTGTGATTAGACAGCTTGCGTGGATATGGAAGGCTTTAGTGGGTAGTGGTGAATGCACGACGACAAAACGCTTGTTTTGCGTTTGCTACTTGCTGATTCTTTGTTTGTTTGCTCGTCCTCCTTCCATCGTTGTACACATCCACACCCACAATCGAAAATCAACTCAATCCTGAAGGCAACCGAGACACACGGCGCTTGCCGGCTGCCAGCTCGATTACCGTAAGTTAATGCCTCTCCTAACACACCGTTACTCGCTGACTGCACCCCATGGCCAGCGTCATGACAACGCCAAATCTTGAAGGCGACTGCAATGTTGCAACACCCCACAATGCGCCCTTCCCTACAACCTGTCCTGAGCCTCTTGGCTTCTTCCACCTCCCAAACGAACTCTTGGACGCGATCGTAGTGTTCCTGGACCGACCTTCTCTATGCGCACTTGCCTCGACTTGCAGGGCAACGAAATTGTCGGCCTCCCAAGCCTTGTACGCAACATACACCAACCGTGATGCTCCATCGAAATCGCCCTTTCACTTGTTCTTGCGAACACTGTGTGAAAGCTCTGAGCTACCAGCAATGGTGAAAGAGCTGGACATCCGAGGTTGGCGATCTGAGTTCGAAGTTGCGACAGGTCTTGAATGGGCAGGTGTCACTGAGACCAGACAAGATCAGCTTCGCACAAGCCGCTCTGGTCCTGTCTTTGTATCAACAGGCATATCAGTCAATTCCCGAACCAAGCCGCTCAAGCTCTTCGAAGAGACCGCTGTGAAGATCGGTATCCTCCCGAATAATGATGCCACGACTGTTCCTCGACTGAAGAAGACCGTAATGGCTGGGTCCTTGCTGAAGAAGGATGAGGATTTCCTGCGACTGTTACGACATGGAGTAGAGGATGCACAAGTGATATTGATGCTCGCTTTGCTGCCCAACCTCAAAAAGCTCCACATTGACGGCATGTCAATCTATTCGACTCTCGACTGGCACTATTTCCTTCGGAACTGTAATACCGCTCTAAGGAGTCTTCGCGAACTGGGCATCCTTAGTGGCTCTTCACCTTCAAGGTGCACATCGCATAGTACAACTCTGGGCTTCTTGGATTACACCCCGGACCTCGAACGCTTGCGCCTGTCTTGTGTCAACGTCGAGAGGTCCCGCCTGGTCAAGCAGCCCCTATCGAACAAGAGGCTTCGAGACTTCGAAGCCATAGAATGTCAGATCGACCTTCAAATGTTCCAGAGCCTGCTATCTGGCCAAAGACTCACGAGTTTTAGCTACGTGTCGGCTCTGGGAGATCTCACAGAGGATCAGAAGGTCAAATGTACCGAAGACACCATCGTTGAGTGTCTGGAGGACTCACAGCAATCTCTGCAAAGACTTTCTCTTTACCCAACTCGACCGAGTAAATCACCTCAGATCTCATACTTCGACAAACTTACAGCCCTCGAGATGCCGTTCAGGCACGGTTTCCTGGATTGTATGAGTGAGCTAGATCCAGAGAACATCGCCAGCATGCTTCGTAAGCGTATACCGAGAAGCCTGTCGACCCTAACTCTTCGCTACGTTTTACCGTCTTGTGACGTTCCAGTCACCATGGCAGTCCTGTCAGACCTCAAGATCCAGGGCGTATTCCCACAGCTTGAGACCATTCGACTCAACTTCTGCCCTTACTCAAGAGATGCACGGTTCCCTCCTGTGCGTTATGGTAATCTCGGATCGGACGCTGTCAAGCTGTTCGGTACGGCCCTTGAGGAGGCAGGCTTGCAGCTTGAGACTGCACAGACCGATTAGATCAATCGCTTTCGACTGACAGTCGGCGATCAAGTTAAGGCAGGTAAGCGATCGGTAGGAGCCCACAAAAGGTCGAGGTGTGTTATGGTTGGATCTGAGCAAGGGCAGATTCCGATGAAGCGAAGTCACAATTTGGAGAAAGAACGAGCGGCATTACAGCTAGTTAACAGACCTGTAGCTGCAATTTAAGAGCTTGAGAAGTGATACATTTGGTCAACTCTGCTGTACAGCCAGTAGCGATTACTCGCTTGTGGTCTCAGTTAGTTCATCTCCACCAGCACTCCATTGTGCCATGTGGCTGCTCGAAAGCTTCTGGGGGCGGTATCTGGAATCAACCCTTCCCTTGCATGTTCCGTGGATTTGTCCGTTGTGGTGTCCGTGTATGCGGGGAGAGTTAGGCACACCGCCAATTGTTTGGAACCTCCTTTTGCCTTTCTTCTGACTCAAATTGGCAGCTTTGACTGGAGGCCCTAGGTCTAGGGATGCTGGTGCTTGGCTTAGGGCTCGTTGCAGACCTCAAGAGGCGAGGGGGCCAGCCAGCCTCACCACGGTATGGCCACTCTTGACCGCAGCCTTCCCAGACATAGCTTACCCTCAATCTGGCTTTATGGTAATGATAAAGTATGTACAGTTTTCGACCACTCTCACCTTCTAAACCGCTTGGAGTCTTTGTCTTCACCCTGTGACCGTTACCTATGCGAGCATGAAGGCGGCTGCAAGGCATTGTGAAATATTGGGGGAATGCACCGTGCACGTCAGCATTTGCCTGGATCTGGCATCAACACCGGAAGGCTGAGCCAAGCGTAATGAATGAGATTGGGCCTTGGACTCACAGCTTCGCCATTTGCGCAATGGGTGTCTGATCCTTATACTTTCTTGTTTTGTTACTCGCCTCTGCAGTACTGTCCTCTCTGATATCGCTATGACCACCCTACGAGCGATTCGACTTTTAGCATTCGTCGGATACGGTTCCGCTTTGGTAGCCCGCGATGACGGTATGTATACAGGACTGCGATTGCACGATCAAGACTTCCCGTCAGCAGAATGTACTGATCGATGCGCCACAGCACAGATGAACTTGACTACCGTGACATATGAAGCCAAAGCTGTTGACATAGGCGCCGCACAGTCGTCGACTATCGTCTCTGAGACCAGCTCCACAGGGGGACCCAAACTTCATGGACAAGATATTGCACACGGGTGGGATTTCAGTGCCATTGAAAGTGAGAGCAGAGTTCGTCTCGAACCTACAGCCACAGGTTTCGATGTCGCAAGGCCTACGGCCACAACAGGCCGAGAATCAAGAGCGTCGGCCGGGACTATCAGTATCCGCACTGCGACTGGAAACCTCCTAATAACCGAAACCGATATCGAAAACTCCTTACCATCCGTACATTGGGAAGACTCAGCCTTCGGGTGGGAAGATGCAACGTCAACTGTGCATAACGAACGTCCTGGGCCGGACTGGACGACGGCAATTTCTTCAGAACTGGCACACTTCGAGAGTTCAGCCGATGCGTGGGAAAGGACTCGAGATCAAGATTCAGCCGGACTCAGCAAGTCCAGGTATATACTAGTACAAGTGACAGATGACCCTTGGACGAGAGATGTTGGATCACCAAAGATGACTGGCCCCGGGAGCCCGGTTGACCGTCAACCGCAAGTCACGACAGTTCCCAGTAAAACTACCACAGACTTCCCACCGCCGGCTCCTGTCACGTATGACGGCATAACCATTCAGCCCACTGTTATAACACGCAGACCAACTGTGACTGCGTCCGACGGGGCAGTGATAACGACCGACCAGGTCCAGTTCCAAATTGCCATTGGATCTTTGACGCTCACTATCGGCAAGCCGGTCACTGTCAATAGTATTGTAGTCAGTCTCACGACCGACGCAGCTGGCTCAACCGTGCTCTATGCAGGTGACCTGACGATTATACTACCTGAGCCCACTGCAGGAGATGTGCGTATAGTCGCAGAAGACACCCCTTGCCGGCTTAGCATCACGACATCCGTCACAGGCGGTACAACTAAGTTTCTCCTCACAGTACAAACCCTGGCTCCCAATCAGCCCGTGACCGTCGGTGATACACCAATCTCCGTGAGTTTTGATGGTGATAAAACCGTACTTTATGTGGGTGATAGGACGACTACCTTGTCCACTGTGGGCGCAGACTTACAAACTATCATGGAATTGGCCAGTATCAGCGTAAAGACACAAGAAACCGATACTGGTAGTGGTTCGATAAGTGTAGAGCCCTCGAGCGCACGATCGGGCTCGTCGCAGAGTTGGAACGTGGATATCGCTATTGCATTCTACTTTATGGGCATGGCATTTTTAATTTTGACGGCTTAAGTTCATCATGGGACGCTGGTTTGATGACAATAATACATTGGTGGCGATCAAGACTGGCCTGGAGGTCAAATGGATAGCATATTTGAAAGAGCCAAGTTAGCATAAGGATATATACAAGAACCACATGAAAGTGACAGAAGGCAGAAGACCAAGAGAAGAGAACGCGAATACGAAAATTCAAAAGAGAAGAACGACATGAAGCAGACGAACAAAAAGAAGGAGCCAGAGACTGCTCTTCTTGTCTAGGCATAATCTTCTACGACGGCCCGGCCAGCGATGCTCCTCTTCAGCGGGGCTTCGTCGCTGCATACCTTCATATAAAGGTCCATACCGGTGCCCTTCCCAGGACACGTGAACACCGGCTCCTCAAGACCCAGCTTTTGCAACGGAAGATCAACATAATAAGCCTGTGTCGGACAGTAGCTCCCAGCAGCGCAGTTCGCCTTCCCACACGCTTGCTCAGGGCTGTCCATCGCGAGCCCTCTGTCATGACCAGGACAGTCATTGGCGCTTCCGCCCTTT
This sequence comes from Stagonosporopsis chrysanthemi, assembly GCA_022560025.1. Taxonomy (NCBI): domain Eukaryota; kingdom Fungi; phylum Ascomycota; class Dothideomycetes; order Pleosporales; family Didymellaceae; genus Stagonosporopsis; species Stagonosporopsis chrysanthemi. The sequence continues at coordinate 112,222 of JAFISE010000029.1, forward strand.
GCACAGTCGACAAAAGATATGTCGTACCAGAGATCGCCGTTGGCAAGGCTGTACTCGAATTGGGTGTGCGCGCCGCCAACGAGCTGGTTCGACTTGCTGATTTTCAACGAGGAGCCGCAGCCATTACATGCGCTGCGGAAGGGCTCAGAGTATTTTGTGCGAGCTGGTATGTGGATTGGGCCGGAGTCGTAGCCTTGATCCACGCTCCAGAGCCAGATGTCGTAGGGACAGCGGTTACTGATGACTGCGTTGCCCATTGCGGTGGCAAGACCGGCTTGCGTTGCTGCAGCGAGAAGCAGGATTTTGGAAAGCATTGTGAATGAATGCTTAAAATGAGTGTGGTGAAGGAGTATGGTGGCTGCGATATCTGGAACGACTGTGTGAAGTAGATGTCTCGTTGGGCAATTGATGAATTTATGTTACTCAACAAAGATTCGCAGTCGAGGATAATACCAATTAAGTAGACAAACGATAACGAAGGAATCGAAACTCGAGGGTCAAAGAGTGGGTGTAGTTGTCAAAGAATCAGTAACTACTCGGCGAGACTGGAAGACGACATACCATACTCTTTCAGTTAGCCTCGGAAGACAATGAATGTATTTTGGGAAAGCCTTGGAGGAAGCCTGCAGCTCGGGTTCTCACAAGGAAAAAGAGTAAGACAAGTTGTCTTTGTTCGACTTGTTGCAGATCTCCGCTGGAGAGCAGTGTCGAGGCCCACAAACTCACAGGTCTGGCATTTCGTTGGATGGGCAAATCGTGTAGGGCATCCTGCTGATAACTCCGAAACGAGTACCGGGTAGTTGGGCGTGATATAATGTAATATTGCGGAGGTCTACGTACCTGTAGCTCCGCGTGCAAGCCGTGGCAGAGAAATACGGCCGCTGTGGCTCTGTGGCGTCGGGCTGCTACATTGGTCTTTTGGTAGAGTATTCTTAAGCATGTATTCCTAAAAAAAAATACTGAAAGCCAATAGTTCGGTGCGAGCGGAGAGAACCACAATTTGCATTGGGGTCGATAAGCTGAACACAAGCATCAGGAACTACAGATGCTCACGCTGGTGTCTGTGAGTTCCGAGCATCGCAAAGCTCCGAAACGGAAGTCACCTACCCAATGGTCGATATAACAGAGCAGAAACGACGTGATAGTCACGAGGGTGTAATAAGAGGCATCGTTTCGCCAGCGCATGGGTCAAATCAATGATACCGCAGGCAGTGAGACCTGCATGTCTAGAACTTCAGCGTGGCCCTGGAGTTTTCGTGAAGCACACCACTCGCGACTCTAGCCTCCAATCACCATCCTAAAGGCATGAGCTGATATGTCGACTTGAAACATTCGGTGTAACGAAAACTCGAATTGACTTGGTGTTGAGTGAAGGCTCTCATGTCGATGATGATGATGTTGAAATGCCAGCATGAGGAATGCTCGCTGGTTCGAGCGCCAAGACGCCTTCCCCAAAGCAGCGCAGAGAGGACCTGAACTCGAGCGACGATTTCATCTCATCCAACACATCTAGCATCTAGCGGTCTATCTCAGGCACATGATCGATCAAAGAGCTCAACTAGTAATATAGCGTATCGACGATGGTGGGACAAGACACCTTGACGCGCGCGTATTGTCCGCAGATGCCCCCACTTACAAATGAGTAACTCAATACGAACGAAGTCTCTTTGAAAAGACTAAAGCGCTACCGAAGACATCACTTCGTGCCGCTGACGACCATGCAATCTCTCTCTTGTCCTGGGCCGGCTGAGGAAGGGTCCACCCACAGCCAACAGCTTGCCTCCCTTCCAGTACGTGTTGTAGATGCCTAGATTCGGGTTGCAAATGCCGGATTCATCTAGGCCATCCAGAGCCTTCTTAATGTGACGTGGAGAGTGACAGATGGAGAAGTCAGCGACTCAAAGTCATCCGCATGCATGACCTACTGCAGCCTCCGGCGAAGTATCGTCATGATGCAGACTCGACGCGCGTATAGCATATTGTGGGAAGGCTCTACGTGCAACAAGCGAGTCGTTGCGGCCGTCCACCACTACCGCGCGAAGGCGACGAGTCCAGCCGGAAGTACTTACTGTAACAAACAAACGGTCAAAAGATTAAGCTGAACGTCGGTCATCGGTAGGCGTTACCAAGCTTTAAGGATGCATTACTGCAGGTCCTATCTAACCGATAGGATTCTTATCCTCCGCACTTATTACCAGTCCAGCGTTTTGATCCACGGTCGATCACCGACGAGATGATCGTGCTCATATGAGTGCTGGAGATACATGAGTCGAGACACAAGAAGGTGACCTAGGTTCTGCTGGTTTGAGAGAGCAGCCTTGTGGGAGCGTCCGTAAGGTTGCAAACTTTTTCGAGAGTGGTCAACAAAGTGCACGCAGTACGAAAAGTCGACATGCGAGAATAATCTCATTGGCTGATCGACAGGGCCGTCAATTGCAAAGCGCTCAACATGAATGCAATCCTTCCGACGACGATGCGGCCCGCCCACAGCCGTGACGCGCAACCCTCCTGCCGTGCACTCACCATCGAAATAGACCAGGACCACTCAGCAGACTCTGAAGCTCGAATGAGGTTGCCTTGTTGCCTCAGGTGCGGCTGGAACACGGTGCTTCATCTTGCAGGAGATGAAGTCGAAGTGAAAACAAGGTTGTTGGCAAGATTAGATTTGTGTGGGAGTCCTTGCAACACCCCTCAATATCGACAAATCATTAGTCGCCGCATCCTAGACTTCACAGGTCGAGAGATGACGTATTTTACAGACGTTGGGTATGTCTGTCAGATCTTCAGTAATCCTCGGCAGTCCGTCGCACAGTACAGGTTGGCTCTCCGTAAGCGACAGCTGCCACACCACGTGTGGCTTTATCGCTTGGAATGTGGTGACACAACGGCTCGCTCAGCAGAGTCTCATGAAGCGCTGCGGTGTCGTTTCGTGTTTCCTGTTGTCCATTGCTTAGTCCGGAGTCCATGCACACAGACTGCCGCCGCGAGACCTCTCCCATCTTCCCCGGCCGGCGTTACCAACGGGATCTCCAGTCCTCGAAGTTCGTTGTTTCATAGAGAACGTCGTCCCGTGTGCTATCCCATCGCGGATCCACCTGTAGAGGCTCGATCTTGAGTCTCGAACTTCTTTGGTATTTCCGCACAGACTTTAGAATCATCTCCGCCACCTGCCGCGCCCGACGAGCCACAGGTGTTGAATGTCCACTCTGAAACTAAGAGTTGCTGAGTCGACGTGTTGTGCACGTTTGCAACAGGCGGTCATCAACGGATTGAGATGCCACGTTAGCCATCAACTTGAAACGCAGCCCTGTCCGAACCACGAAAGTCCCATCAGCAGCCAATGAGGGATTTGCAAACAAGTTCGAATTTCAAAAGGACTTTCCTTCTTTAGGTTAGCGGCTCGTCTAGACTTCCTGAACCGCGCGTTTTGTGAACGACTTTGTGCAATTACCCCTGCGCAAGCCCATGATCGCCTGTGGCTTACCCCTGATGCCCGTCAGGTCCGGCTTTGTCAACGAGGCAACAAATCGAAGCGCCCGACACAACGTAGGAACGCACGATGTCGTTGTTGCGCTGGACTTGTCTGACAATCTGATGTATCAGCATCTACAGGGAGTCCGATCAGACAAAGAAGTCCACTCTAAAACAATGGGTGTGGTCAAGCGCACGACAAGGCCGATGACAACGAACGAAATGAAAGGACCCAATCCGGTTACCACGGACTTGGTGGGGCCACACAATTCGGCTCAAGGGTATCAGGGCCAGGCACAGAGGCATCTGCGGAGACCGGGGCGTGGCGCTCGCATTCATCTCGCGCAAGCGCGGCACGGCCTTAGTGCGATGTGCGTATAAAGTATGTGATCCCTCCCGCCATAACTTATAGATCCAGGTCTGCGACTTCCAGGTTATCGACGAATACACTCATTCCAGTCACTCTTTGACACCACGTTCACTACGCCCTTCGGCAACACGTTCACTCAAACAACAACTCAAGCACCCACTCCGTCCAACCGACAAATCAACCCAGTCACCGTACTATCAACCTCAACCAACACTATCAAAATGCGCGCCACCACTGCCATCCTCGCCCTTGCCGGCTCTGCTCTTGCCGTTCCCCACTACAACAAGCCCGCCCAGTACAAGGAGGTACAGAACGTTCACATCGTTTACGAGACTGTCGTTCACACTGTCTACCACACCGAGGGCGGTTACAAGCCTGCTAAGCCTACCAAGGTTCACACTCCTACACCCGAGGCTCCGGCTGTGACCACCACCATTGTCTACGAGCAGAACACTCCACCCCCTGCCCCTGCCCCTACCAGCGAGGTCGTTGAGTACTCTGAGGCTCCCGCTCCTGCTCCCCCTGCCCCTGCCCCTACCAGCGAGGTCGTTGAGTACTCTGAGGCTCCCGCTCCTGCTCCCGCTCCCACCAGCACCAAGGAAGCTGCTACCTCTGCCGCTCCTGCTCCTTCCGCAGCCCCTGCCTCTGGCTACCAGGGCGTTGTCGACACATGGCGTGCCAAGTTGGGCCTGAAGCCCCTCGTCAACGATGCTAAGCTCGAGTCCAACGCCATGGACACCGTCGTCTCTTCCAACGGCCAGATGATCCACAAGCTCAACCCCGGCTCTTTCGGCCAGGTCCTTGCCCCCGGCAACGCTGACGACTTCGAGCACGTCTTCGTCGGTGGATGGCTCTGCGAGATCCCTACTCTTCCCGGTCTTGACGGTGTCTGCTCCAGCGCCTCTGACGGCTGGGCCTACAACGGCCAGACTGGTCACGCTGAGATCCTCACCGCTGACAGCTACTCCAAGATCGGTTGCGCTCTGCACGCCGGCATCTGGTGCTGCGACGTCGCGTAAGCGATCGACGCATCACACAGATGAGATTCCTGGGGGCGTTTATAGGCATCATCTTTTGGCTTGGGGAAAAGCTCGCATAGCACGCGCTGGACACACTTCACTTCTTCTTCTGTACCGTATGTTCTCTGTACGGCTTTCTTGTTCACCTTAGGGGCAGCATTATGCTGCAATTGACCATTCACGAATTACGATTCCAATTCGCATATTACCCCTCGTGTGACCCAACGTGTGATGTCAAGCAATCTCAACTATCCTCATCAGCCCGCGAATCAGCAATCCTGACTGCCTCCACAGGGTCCATTCTTCATACACAATTATCCGACGAAAGTCAGGACTCGCCTGTCTGGAGTAAAGAGGGCGAGCCGGACACCCCTGACCACACCCCAGCGGCACCGGAAATGACACCGTCAGACGCTTAGGCGACCGAGGTCCCTGCACGACATCCGTATTTCACAGGCCAAGCACACCTGATTCGATAGCTCCTGCTAAATCGATGGTGCTCAGCGCCACCACAATGGAGTGCAAGCTGAGCGACAACAATAGGATTCTGGTGCGCAACGCCCGCCGCGCATCCAAGCGCCGTCGCGCCGTCGTGTTGCGCTGAGCGGCGCTGCGGCCGCCCCGGATACAAATGCTCGGGCGTTGCACGACGCGTGGAGCGCTTGTGCACGCGGCATTCGGTACTGGACGGCAGCTTACAGCCAGCGCATCCCAGCGACATCCTACTGTAGTGTCCGCCATGTCCATCTCAATTACAGCACTGGACGGGCCTCCATTACAACGCTGACATCAGGCGAAGATCGCGCAATCTGGACTCTTGCTAATCTACCACCCTCGTTAGGATCCGTGGAAGGAATGTGCGCGGATGAGTGCATGCACCCAGAGCCTCCTGGATCTTTCCAGTATCCGGGCGTGCAGATGTGTAAATTGCATTGACGTCTGTGGATCAGATGTGAATTTGTTTGCAGAGGATAACGTGAGCTCTTATGATGCAGTGATGGAGGCTTTTGTGTGTCTGAACAAGTGGGATGCTCGACTTTAGTAAACATTTGAGCTTTCTGAGGGACTCTCAATGAGCATTTGCAAAAGCTTCAGAACTTTGGTGCATATATGATACACGTACGATTACAGCCAGTTCCGCCGTGGCACAACGGTTGGCAAACTCCTGCTCGACTCGGGCTTTCTTAGCTTTCCTGTGCAACTACATTATGCACATTGCCCGTATTCCGCATTCCCGAAGTACGTCGTAGAAGCCCGTAAGTGGTTACCAGCCCGGCGCTGTCAATGTACTTTGCAACGACAAATCAAGCCCTTGGATCACTCCGTGGGCAGCAGAAGTGTTTGCTATGTGATCAAAACGGGCGTTGCGGACTGGACAGCACTTCCCCAAAGCTTGTACGCTATCAAGCGTATATGCGAAGGTAATCACTTCAAGTGCACTGCAGCAGAATCCTTCCAGTCCATACTTGAATCAAGATCCGGCATGTTTTCGAAGTAGTTACGAGCAGACACGGGTCTCCTAGTGATAAGTTGTCGAGATGTCCTCTTCTCGGACATCCATCGATTTGCGTCTCATCTCTAGCCCGTTCAAGGATCACCTTCCATTCGACCTCGAATGCAACTGCGCTCTCCAGTTGAGTATAGCACTACTCGATAAAGACTTCCCTACGGAGGCATTGCATCGTTGCCATCGCGGTATTCGAATGTTCCTTGGGAAGCGTGGCCACTGACTCTGCCGCTTGCTCACCCGGATGTCTCTATCCAAGCGAAGGAATTGACCTAGAACAGAGGTTCATGCGGCTTGTCTGACGTGGTCTTGTCCAACCTTGCACATGCATCGTGCTCAGGCTGGCTAGCCATATGTGAACAGTCAATGAGTATATAGCGACTGGCATTGGTTCGGATGAGTCTACTGCCGACCAGCACGCTCTTACACTCAACTTTAGACAGGGCATTGTTGTACTTCTAACAAGATTAACAAGATGAACTGGAGGACGAAGCTTGAGAAGCATCACATCAGGACGGACACGGGAATATAAGGAATTCAAATGTGATGACGGCACAGAAAGCCTGGCCTCGTTCTTCATTGTTGATTTGAGTCATCTTTCTCATGACATGGTCATGATAGTCATGCGTACCCGGCTCCTCTTGCATGGCCCCGGGCTCATGCAGAAATCCAAGAAACTCCAAAGCCCAAGCCAACGTGGCAGTGACTGTATGAAAGTACTTGTACAAGCCGCTCAAGTAGACGCAAGATGGTTAAATGATAAAGAAATTATCGGCAGAAGCCACGTCAAAGCAAAATGTCCACCTCTTCACGAGAAACGCGGGACCCGCTTACTTCCTTGGTGACAGTGGGGGCCTTTCGGTACCCAAACACCACTCTATTGCGAGGCAGGCTGGTCGAACTGAGCACCTCCGCGAGGGCCACCGCGGCCGCCACGGAAGCCAAAGCCACCTCGGCCGCGACCACGGCCCCGGCCACGGCCTCGGTAGCCGCCACGGAAGCCGTCTACGCTACCCTGACCAAAGGTTTCCATGTTCTTATTGCGCTCAGCCGCGCGGAACTCTTGACCCCGGCGTCCAGCATCTTCTCGGTCTTTCAACTCTGAGGAGATGTTGTCGAAGAAACTCGAAGTCTTGTTGTAAGCAGCAGGAGCGGGGATAACAATGTCGTCTGCTGTCTCAGCAGCGCCGTTCTGACCGTTCGCTGTTGCTTCGATGGTTGCGGGCGCACTCTCACCAAGCGGCGATCCCGATGCGATGGCTTCCTTAACCATGTCTTGCTTGTTGAACTTGGCGTTCGCGGCGTCAAAGTCATAGTCTGTGGTGGGTACCTCCATCTTTGGCTGCTGCTGTTGAGGCTGCTGTTGATGATGAGCACCTCCTCGTCCACCTCGACCACCACGTCCGCCGCGGCCACCAAAGCCAGCACCCTGTCCGGGGTTGCGCGGCTGTCGAGCATGCTGCTCGCGCTCACGCATGCCCTCGACCTTCTGAGCGAGGTTGTTCATAGGGTCGGACGCTGGTGGCTGGGCCTGACCGCGGTTCTGCAGATTGAGTTTGGCCATGGCCTCGGCAACAGCAGCGGTAGCGAGCTGAGTTGCATTGTTCTGCTGAGTAGTAGCTTGCTGGGCCTGCTTGGCGGATGCGGAAGCCTGTTGCTGTGCTCGAGGTGCTGACTTGTTCACGTTGGGGCTAGCGATAGGAACTGCTGGAATGATGCGACCACCCTTCTGTCCACCTGGCGCCTTCTGCGCACCACCCTGCTGAGTAGGCTGGGTGTGCGGCGGGGCCAGAGCGGCAGAAACGTCAGGTTTCGTCTCGACGGGCGGTGGCGGGGCCTGCTGAGCGGCAGCTGCGGGCGCAGGAGCTTTTCCAGCCTGCTTGGCGTCTGCCTTAGACTCAGCGGGTTTCGCAGAACCATCAGCCTCAGCAACGACGGGCTGTGCAGGAGACTGTTCATCCTTGGCAGGAGCACCGCCTGGGGCGGTGTCACGAGGGCCTGTCGGTGGCTGGTTTTGGTTTTGGTTCTGGAAGCCAGGAGGACCCATGGGCATGTTCGGAGGGAAAGGGCCAGGAGGACCGTTAAAGCCTTGCCCAGGCGGGAACCAGCCCGGAGGGGGTCCGTATGGGGGCATACCAAAGCCTCCTGGACCTCCAGGGAACGGTCCTGGACCGCCGGGGAAACCACCTTGAGGAGGGAAGCCTCGACCATATGGACCGGGGCCACCAGGACCAAATGGAGGATAGCCACCTGGTGGGAACTGGCCTTGCTGAGGGAAGTTCGGCGGCCCTTGTTGCTGGCGCTGTGGGTCTTGTGATGCGTCCTGACGGGATTGGCCTTGCTGTACCTATTGCGCACGCACAGTTAGCCAAAGAACATACCAAAGCTGTAGAATAGGTGGCTTGTGAATGAGGTACTCAGAAGGAAGGCAACGGAAGATATCCACACGGTTTTGCGCTCTCGGTGGTTTAAATGATTTACATCCGAAAATTTTACATCACTGGACCAGAAGGTGAAAAGATGGGTGGTGTAGACTTACTCCAATGATGGCTGGGTCCTGAGGCATAGCAGGAGGGGTCTTCTCTTTGATCTGCTCCTCGATGCGCAAATCCTTCACATCGCTTCCTCTGAACACGATCTGCTCGTAGATGACCTCTGAGGGTGGGTACTCGTCCTTGCCGCCTCTGCGACCCTCGGTACCAAAAGAGCGCACATTGTCTAATGAGACTGTGGAGGCTTCTGAGTTGATCTCAACGAGAGTGCCGACATAGCTGCGACGCGTCAGTGTGTGCGCCCAATGGCTTCTCAAAGGATGCTTACTAACCGGATATCGCTCTTGGAGATGAGCGATATGCGAGAACTACGCGTGGCACGTCAGCGAGAGCTCCAGCGTGATGGAACCAGCTGCGACTGACCCGATGAACTCGGACATGGCAGCGGACTGGGGTATCAAAACACGTGTAAGAGATGAACTGAAGCTCAATAGAAGAAGGAGAAGTAAGGGAAGTCGTACGGTAGTCGTGAAGGAGGGGTGTTGGGGGTGGCTGCGGTGCAGAAGGGAAGAGCTTGTGTGGGAAGAGAAGCAGCGCTCGTGGGGCTGGTAATAGAGGGCCTTGGCAGTTTCCGTTAGCGAGGAGCTCTGAGCTCATGGGCCGATGTCACCTTTACCCCACACCTCAGCGCTGCCTGAGCGGATTGCAATGAGTGCCGCTGGAGCTGACGCTGGAGCTGCGAACGGGCTGAATGAAGTGTATGAGGCTCTAGAGAGGTACAATTGGGACGACGATGTCGAGTTCCAAGCTGGTCTCAGCGCCATCCTCGGCAGCAACAGCTCGCCTGAGCAGGCCGCCGAGCTAGCTTTGCGAGCGCGTTGCTTCTACTACGCTCGGTATGTGAGAGTGGGTTCTGTGCATGAGCTTCAGGCTGATCGTGCGAAGGAAGTTCAACACTGTAGTCGATTTCGAGGCATACAAAGCCTACCGTGACGCGCATGGCCGACCCCCACCACAGACGAACGGTGTGCAGCCGCTCGACTTCAGCGAAGCTACATATGACATTCCAAGTGGCGCAAGTTCAGCACGTGCAAACGATGCGCCTGTGAGTGATGCGCCGAGTGGCGTGTTGCCAGCGCCTGCAAGCTCGAGCGAGCCGCCAGCACCGTACCCCACCTCTTTCGCGCATATCGTAGAACTCATCACGACGGGACAACCAGTGCCCGGAATCAAGGACATCCCAAATACTGTACTGGAAGGGCAAGGCACAACAGCTGAGAAGCCAAAGAGGAGGAAACCATGGGAGAAGGAAGAGCCAGTGGTAGCAGCCGGGGAAGAGGCATGAATGACGAAGATGAGACATGGAATAAGTTCGGTCCAGTTGAAGAACGCATGATACCATAATACCAGATGGGCAGTATTCGTAGCGAGCTCGTCCAGACAAGCTGCTGCTCTGTTTACAAAGATCAACGAAACTATTTACGCTCAAGCCTACCGGAAACCATGTACCAAAGATGTCGAAACATTGGGGTATATAGCAAGACCAACCAAGAACAAAGCACCAAACTCCAGCCTACAGCACGGCCTCGAGGATCTTCTCTTTCAAGTTCTTCACCTCCTCTTGACTCTCCCAAAGCTTTCTCTGCGCATCCTGGAACTTCGTTTTCCACGCTGCTGTCGTGTGCTGACCGTTTTCCACACGATCTGCCTCTTGTGCTCCCGCGATGGTGTCCCTGAGCTCAGTATCCTCGGCGATAGCTTGCAGGCCCTTGGCTGTCCATTCCCCAGACAGCCCACCAAATGAAACAGCAAAGAAAACATCAAAGGTCTCCTTGATCGTACCAGAGCCATGGATGCTTTCGACTTCGTCTTCATTGTCCTCCATTGGACTCTCGTACCCATCGCCTCCTACACGGAATCGTGCGCATTCAACTCGCTTGACGCCACCACTGGGCCCGCCAAGGCCAATACCAGCAGCGTTTGACAGACCAAGACAGCTGCTGATGGCAATACTCAACACCTGATCGCTCATGACCTTTGCGGGCGAGGTGTATCCAGCCGAAGGCTTCGCATACAGTGGTAGCAGGATTGCCGAAGCTAGAGTCTTCGCCTCAGTACCTCGCAAGCGTTTGCGGCGGCCAGTGAGTGGAGCTCGAATCAATTCGGCAGCCAAGGCACGATTCAGAGTCTCCACAGGGATCGAGGGCAGCAAAGGTGTCGAGGATGCTTGTGCTATTTCACTATGAGATCGGGGCGATGGCTGTGGCCGGGCTCGAGTCTCAATTGGGGTGTAGTGTCCGTGGAAGTTATGCTGAGGGTTGCTTCCAAAGGATTGGGCAGAGAAGCTGCGATCAGAGCCAAAGCTGATTGCAGAGGACGCCGCAGCGGTACTTGGGGTGGGGTCCTCCTCACCGTTCACTAGTACAGTAGGAGTGATGAGGCGGACGGGGTTGCCGATATTCTGGGGTACCTGTAGGCTCAGACGTTGTCTCTGAGTACCTCCAGCACTTATGACTGGCGACTCTCCCGTCGAAGGTGGGACTGCTGAAGCCGGGGTTGGCGGGAAACGAAAAACAGGCTCATGAGGCGGAGATTTCGACTGTGGTCTTTCTGCTATAGGCGTCAATGCACTGTTGTGCTTGTGCACGTCAACAGGAGTATCCTCCCTGCTTGGGTTCGCGGGAAATGTTACGAAAGGCCCATCTCGAGTAGAACGATTGCTGGGTGGTCGGCCTCGTGGCTTTCCACCGGGTGTGGTACTGCTAGCAGACCAGGCAGAAGATACAGCCGGCCCATGTCGTCGTCGAGCGCGCGGCCTTGCACTAGAGGGTGTCACTGCTGACTGAGGCTCGTCGAAGAAATGGTGAGCAGATGATGGTGTGACGGCCGATAATGGATGAGGCGTCGCGGGCTCCTGGGAGTTCAGTCGCCAGCGAAGGTGCTGTCCTCCAGACAAGGGTGACGCGGAGTACGGGGTCAGATTGTCGTGATTTTTCAGACGATGAGACGCATTTAGAACAGATGCTGGTGTGATGGCAGATGCAGCTGTCCAAGGGTCGTGTGGTGTGAGGAAACCGCCCATATGATGATCAGGATGAGCACTGGTGGAATATGCCGATTGTGACTGCAGTGCGTTACCAAAAGGGATTGATGTGTCGAGCTGAGGTCGCTTGCGCGCAGGCGTATCCATCTCGGCTTCCATCTCCTCGTCTACATCGTCGTTCTTGCGCCGTCCACGTTTGGGCTTAAACTTGGAATCAAGCGCTCGAATGGCCAGATCTTCTTCTAGCGGCACACCATCGCGGCCTTCCTCCGGAAAAGGATCATGTAGTGGAGGTATTTGCAGGTAGTATGGATGCTGTTTGCCCAGCAAATATTCAAAGAAAGCATCGATATGCATGGCGCGCATCCATCGCTACCGAAAGTCAGCTGATGCTCGAGACGCATTCGCACAAGCGTCGTGAGTAGATATAAAAAGATAGGAAACGCCCTCCAGCAAAATCCAGTCGAGAAGGTGGTCAAGATTGCAACGGGACTGAAAAAAAATCCCATGGCCAGCTGGCTTAGAGCATATTCTTCTACAACAGCTGCCTCACGAATGACCCAGATGCATATGCTGTGCACTTCCGAAGGACTGGCTTGTTCAGGCTGGACCCTGATAATGCCCGTGGTTGAGTAGGAAATCACAATAGTGCACCAGCTGCGCCGCACGCGCAAGTTGTACCGCTCCGCTCATGTGCTGACTTGGTAGGAAAGGGGTGGAGAGGTGAGAGCCAGGCTTGAAAGAAGAAGTCCAGCAATAGAGTAACAGAAGCAATACGGAATGACAGGTGGTAGACGCGACTGGAATTGCCTTACCTTCAGTCTCACGGAATACTGCTGGACCTTCTGCGTACTCTGTCCTTTGTCCGTGTCCGGCGGTGACACGCCCAGATCCAGTGCCAATTGTGTCCATGTCTTGATCTCGTTCGTGCTGAACTTCCCTATCAACTCGAACAGAGTCCATGTGCTGAACGCGTTCCCATCGCTCTTTGGCGGCGTCCGAAACAGCTTCACCAGCTCAGACGTGTCTGTGGAGATGGGAAAGCTTGGGTTGCAGTACAGGATGAAGCTTGCGAAGGCATTGTCGATAGTTTCGTCGGACACGTCTTGCGAGGGCAGAGCGCGGTCGTCAGGGGCGAAGTTGGGGCTTGCGTGCCTTGCCTGGCTGGCGGGCGTTGCTGCGGCCGAGAAGCGCGGCGAGGCGTTCGAGGGCGTGGACGGAGGCTGAGAGCTGCGCGCCATGTCTCCATAGAAGCCGTGGGCAAGGTGCGCGCTGCTGAGCGAGGCATTGTCGGGCTGGAGCAGGTGGTTGCTGGCGGCATGCGAGATCACAGACATGGACGCATGGCTGTTGCGGTGGTTGGCACCTGTGCTCTGCTCGAGGCTTGGGTCGATCGCTGGTACACCAGCGGTTGGATGCCGGAATGGTGAGAACGCCGCGTCGCCGCTGCTGCCCGCGTGCTCGTAGTTGGCTGTCAAATGGAGGCCATGCTCGGCGTCTGGCTCATCGCCATACTCGACCTGCATAGTGGAAATGCTACAAAGGCTGCTCGGGCCTATCCATCCGCGCGCTGTGCGGCCTGCAAATCGCAGTTGCGCTCGCAGTACTGTGCTGTGCGAAACACTCAGGGCAGAATCAGGATCGCGGAACCAGCGCGACTAACGTCAAACGACAGGATGCGATGCGCCAGCGCTGTCGCCGAATTGCGAGGCCCTCCAGAGAGGTAGAGGTGTAGTCGCTGCGGCGACGCGGTAGGTTCTGAAAGCGTGTGGATGAGAGGTAATTTGCAATGTATCGGCGGGCGCGACGCTGTCTGATTTACTCGTTCGGGCGCATTTGGGGACATGCTGCAGCTGAAGTGTGTTCTAATTATAACCCGGTCATCCCGCCTGTTCTGGTCGACTGCACGAGGTATCACAGTTTTGACAAATGTGGTTGGCTACAAATCCGCCGAAGGCAAACCTGACCACAGAGCTGGGTCTTGTTCCGTGTCGGAAGACCTGATGCTGTTCACGCGGCGTGATTTGGTGCACAATAGCTTACATAGTACAGCAGAACTACAGCATGGATCTTTGGTTGCCAGGCTCCACAGGAGACGTTACTGAGCGTGTCTGGACATGTCTGGACGCGGCTCGTGCAAGAGGGAAGCAGACGGAAAGGCTGGTCAAGCGATTCGTCACTGGATTAAGGCCAACGAGGTGCACAAGGGGTGACTTTCATCCCAAGATGTCCGCTCTGTATGCCAGTCAAGTTCGCAATGGCGTACATATCGTGTATGCTGGTACGCAGCATCACTGTCGAGGCTTGTAAACTGGGGAGCATGGTGGGGTGCAGACCTAATCTTACACTGAAAAGGCCGACAAATGCTCACAGCGACGATGATTTGGACGAATTGACGGCATCCAAATACTCGGCTCAAATCGAGACCAGTACTCTTTGATGTCTGTCTAACAAATCATGCATTGTCTTGGAAGTTGATAGATGATCTGATCTGAGTCCTTGCTTAGCGTGGCCCCACATCCCGTTCACTTTACGCGGTTCGCGTCTGGCGTGTGAACGCGTCGTTCCTGGCCCAAGAATCAACGATTCACGAAATCATGGCCTCAGAGCAGAGACTGCGCAGCAGACAGGCTCGTATGTATAAATATGCAGTTTTTACACATTTAGCGTTGCTGACATGCTTCAGACGCTCCCGGCGCAACCTACCTTGCCTATACACCGAACGGAAAGAAGCTTATAACGGCCGGAGTTGACAACTACTGCCGAGTATTCACAACTGGATCCAATGATGAGCCTATTACAATAGACGAGTGCCAGGAGAGTAACGCGGCAATTGTTGCTGGTGTACGTACAACCTTGCGCACAAGCGATACCAGTGACTGAACGGCAGCGCAGAATGGCTTCTTCATCACAGGCTCAGAGGATGGAACAGTGAGCAAGTACTCGCTGGAGGGAAACAAATTCGAAGAAATACTTGTCAGGACGACACTACCTGTGCGAGATGTGGCACTCAGCCCCGACGGGAATTGGATCGCGGTTGCGAGCGAGTATGTTTGGACGCCCAAGGTACTGCACGAATGCTGACAACAACTAGTGAGCTCTCAGTAAATCTTGTCAGCACGAAAGACATGACAAAAGTCCGAACGTTACGCGACCAGCCACGTGCAGTCAAGCACGTTTCATTCGATAAGAAAGGCGAGCACCTGGCGGTCTCCTGTACTGATGGCAACATCTACATGTACAGCATCGACAGCGATGTGCCAGAAATGATTAAGAAAGTGTATGGGATGATCAAAAGCGTCGAAACAGAGTCCGAGTCAAGCGCGAAAGTTCTATGGCATCCGGATGGTCGGGCTTTTGCTTGCCCTACCGCGCTCCGCGATGTACAGGTCATGTCTACAAGCGACTGGGCACGGCAACGCATTTTCAAGACTGGGCATACAGCTGACATCACGGCGGCAGCTTGGTCGCCCAATGGGGCTCTTCTGGTCACAACTTCGCACGATCTCGACATGAAGCTTTGGGACACCAAGACACAAAAGCTCTTGAAAACCTTCGACAATGTTGCTGCGACGATTCTTGCCATGGTATGGCATCCAACCGAGAACATACTGTCATACACCAACAACGAGGGTGAGCTGTTCATCCACACAGACTTCGTACCCGAGGAGCATCTGCCACTACTCAACAAATCAACCGTATCCGCACCTTTCTTCCACGACCCTTCGGAGGGCCGAGCAGGACTCGCACCTGCACCTCAGACAGACGGGACCACGCGAGAGCTACCCGGACGCCCGCGGCAAAGAGACGGCACACCTGACTCGCTGGACGATCTCCTAGGGCCTGACTTCAGAGACAATGAGGCACGTGACGATGGCGACGAGGACATGGAAGACTTTGTTGTTGATGATGATGGTGCGGGATACGCACAAGCAGTTGATGGCCACAGGAAACGTACCAATGGCCATCTCAGTGGTGTCGAGCCCTCAGCCAAGAAGCGTGCTACCACCAGTGCACTGTTCCGGCCACAAATCCATGAGCCTTTCCAGCCAGGCAGCACACCTTGGAGAGGAGATAGGCGGCTGCTGTGCTGCTCTCTGACTGGTAATGTTGAGACTGTTTCTCAAGAGGGCAGACATCATACTGTAACAGTCAACTTCTACGACCAGCACACCTTCCGCAATTTCCACTTCACAGACATCTTCCTTTACGACAAAGCTTGTCTGAACGAGAATGGAACACTTTTTGCCTCTCAGCCCAACAGCGCCGGCGACGGGAACCCAGCCATGATCTACTACCGCCCACACGAAACTTGGACAACACGCACAGACTGGCGTACCAACCTACCCACCGGCGAATCCGTGACCGCCATTGCCCTCTCCGACTCCTACATCTGTGTGACAACAAGCACAAACTACGTCCGTATCTACTCACTCTTCGGCCTGCCCGTCCGTGTATACCGCCAAAAGTCCTCACCAGCCGTGACCTGCGTCGCATGGCGCGACTACATCCTCACCATTGGCAACGGGCCCATCCAATCCGACCTCTCCACGCAACTGCTCTACACTATCGAAAACATCAAACACGACACCATATACCAGGACTCGGACATCCTCGCGCTGCCCCCAAACACTCTGCTCGAGTCGGTGTTCTTTTCCGCCTCAGGTGACCCCTACATCTACGACTCTTCAGGCGTGCTGCTCGCGCTGCTGAACTGGCGTTCAAACGGCCAGGCTCGCTGGGTGCCGATGCTAGACACAAAGTGCCTCTCCCGCCTCGCGACAGGCGGAAAGGAAGAAACTTACTGGCCTGTCGGCGTCGCAGCCTCGTCCTCCGGAGAGCAAAAGTTCCACTGCATGATCATCAAGGGTCGCGAGCGGTACCCGTCAGCTCCTGTGCCGCACCTGAGCGAATTCGCTTTCGAGATCCCGCTGAGCAGCGCGGTGGACAGGCGGGCAGCGCTTTCGGCGTTGGAGACTGAGGATGCGAGTGACGACGAGGAAGCCGGTACCGCGAAAAAGGGCGAAAGTAAGCAGCAGGAGCACGAGCAGGCGTTCATCCTGTCATCGACACTGCACGCTCAGCTTGCGTCAACGCTGTCGCATACCCGGCCGTCGGCGGGCCAGAAGCAGGACCTTACGAATTTGGAGGTTGCGATTGATCGTGCG
This sequence comes from Stagonosporopsis chrysanthemi, assembly GCA_022560025.1. Lineage (NCBI taxonomy): Eukaryota > Fungi > Ascomycota > Dothideomycetes > Pleosporales > Didymellaceae > Stagonosporopsis > Stagonosporopsis chrysanthemi. The sequence goes on from JAFISE010000029.1 coordinate 129,292, forward strand.
CTGCTGCAGTTGTTGGGCCTGGAGTGTTTGGCGGGCGAAGATCATGGCATGAAGGCGCTGGAGATTGTGAGTCTAATGCGTGATGCCAATGGCAAGATGTTGGAGCTTGCTGGTAAGGTCGCGGACCGTTATGGGAGGGATGTACTGGGGGAGAAGATTAGGGAACTTGCGGAAAAGAGGGCTGCTGGGCGACATGACGAGGAAGATGAGTACGAATAAGCTCGTGCTCGGGAACGATAGACCACTAGGCTGGCTACAACACCCACAACGGATTTGTTCAATGTATGTACGCACAGATGTAGTGCTTATTGCCCTGTAAACTTTAGGCTCCTTCGTACGCTATCCACCTGACATATTCCACTGTTTAGCGTGAAATCAGCGGACTACTGTTTTGATGCGTGTGGTTTTCCTTGTCAAAGATGAATCCACGTGAAGCAATTTATCGTGCATTAGTAAGAGAGTAGTAACAGAGAAAGAGGACAATCCATCCCAAAACGCTTTGATATGTAAGCTAGCAGTCCCACGAAACTCCTTTGCTCGCCGGCGCCAAAATGCGGTGTTGCTTCAGAGGCGTAGCTCCGACAAGAACAACCAAAGGTAGCGATGCAGAACCGAACTGCTTTGCACAACACCGCCGCGCTCAACGCAGAAACGCTTAGTACTCGGCTTCGAGACCCTCCTCGCCCTCGAGCGAATCGGCAGCCACCTCCTCTGTGAAACGTTAGTTGTGGTCTCGAAAAGGGAAAAATACAACTGACCATAGTCGCGCTCCAACGCTGCCAAATCTTCGCGTGCTTCGGAGAATTCACCCTCCTCCATGCCCTCACCAACGTACCAGTGGACGAAGGCGCGCTTGGAGTACATGAGGTCGAACTTGTGCGACAGAGCAGACCAGGCCTCGCTGATGGCTGTGGTGTTGGACAGCATGCAGACGGCGCGGTTGACGCCGGCGAGGTCGCCGTTGGGGACGTTCTGAGGAGGCTGGTAGCAGATACCGATCTTGAAACCAGTAGGGCACCAATCGACAAACTGAATAGTGCGCTTGGTCTTGAGGTGGGCAATAGCGGCGTGAGTGTCCTTGGGGACAACGTCTCCACGGTACAGCAGGCAGGTGGCCATGTACTTGCCGTTGCGAGGATCACACTTGACCATCTGGTTGTTAGGCTCGAAGCAGGCGTTGGTAATCTCCATAACCGAGTTGGCCTCGTGGGCGGCCTTGGCGGCAGAGACAACGGGTGCGTACGCAACGAGAGGGAAGTGGATGCGGGGGTAGGGGACCAAGTTGGTCTGGAACTCGTTCAGGTCGACGTTCAGGGAACCGTCGAAGCGGAGCGAGGCAGTGATGGAAGAGACCACTATGGAGCTTGTCAGCCATGAAATGACCAGATGTAGAATAGATACGTACCCTGAGCAATGAGGCGGTTCAGGTTCTCGTAGTTGGGGCGCTCAATGCCGAGGTTCCTGCGGCAGATGTCGTAAATGGCCTCATTGTCGACCATGAAAGAGCAATCGGAGTGCTCGAGGGTGGTGTGGGTTGTGAGGATGGAGTTGTAGGGCTCGACAACGGAGGTGGCGACCTGCGGCGCAGGGTAGACACAAAACTCGAGCTTGCACTTCTTGCCGTAGTCGACAGACAGACGCTCCATCAACAGGGCACCAAAACCGGAACCGGTTCCACCACCGAAAGAGTGGAAGACGAGGAAACCTTGCAGACCAGAGCAGTTGTCAGCAACGCGGCGGACCTTATCCAGGACCTGGTCAATGAGCTCCTTTCCGACTGTGTAGTGGCCACGGGCGTAGTTGTTGGACGCATCCTCCTTGCCGGTGATCATGTGCTCGGGGTGGAAAAGGGATCGGTAGGTGCCGGTGCGGACCTCATCAACGACGTTGGGCTCCAAGTCGGCGTAGATGGTACGCGGGACGTACTTGCCCTGGCCTGTGTTGTGTGTCAGAGGGGTTGCGCGATTTGTAACGGATAGGCAGCCCTACCAGTCTCGGAGAAGAAAGTGCTGAAGCCATGGTCATCGTTCTTGGCCTTGCGCTCCTCAGTGAGGTAACCATCAGGCTGGATGCCGTGCTCGAGGCAGTAGAGCTGTGGTGGTGTCTTAGTAAGGTTGTTTGGAAGGGGTCAAGGCACCCGCAATTGGCCCCTCCTTTCCACGTTGTGGGCGACGGAGAGGTGCAGACGGCATGCCTTGGGGCTTGAACGTACCTCCCAGCATGAGTTTGCGATCTGGCAACCGGCCTGGCCGACTATACGCGTGCAGTGTCAGTATCAACCAATGTCGCCAGGATGTCCCGCCCAGACGGGGCGGTCAGAGCGCGTGCGCGTGTGGGGGTTTCATACCGTTGAGGGAGATGACTTCTCTCATGGTGAATGGTGTGAGGATGTATGAATTGGGGGTGCTGGATGCCTTCTGCACAAGAGCTGAAGGTGGGACGGAACTGCGGGTGGGGAGCAGCGGAGACGGTGTGTCGAGTGTTGTGTTGGCCGTCGAAGATTTAGTGTGTTTATCGACACGGAAGGAGCTAGCTGGTAGCGGAGGCGGCGGGCCCGTGCAGCAAGACAGGTGACAAACCGCAACAGCCCTATCAACACTACGACACACGCTGCAGTGAAGCTCTGCGTGGCCCGATGGAGCAGCACTGGACCGCGTAGGAGCACCCGGTTGCCTTTGTTCAGCTTCTTCTCGGAGCATCGTGCTGGTCATCAAACATGCGCGTCATAGCTGCCCTGCTCTGCATTGTGTCACAGGCTTTGACGGTGAATGCCAACGTCGAGAAGACCATCTTCCTAGGCCCCAGCGCTGTGACTCTCCCTGATGCCCGTCCCGGCTTAGACGACCTACGTCTTCATTCACTGTCAAGTCTCGCACCCATTCTACCGACGCAGCTCTCGGTGCAGTTTCCCACAAGCGCCGAGCCCCACGGCCTTGAATCCTGGCATCTGCTGAGCGGCTTGGAGGAGGGCAGAAGGTACGAGGTTCGCATATGCTGGCCAGCGACTGTAAGTCTCCCACTGAAGTGTTTGGGTATTGCAAATAGTGACCTCTGTCCAGTCGCCGACCGACTTCTGGCTCGACACGTACTCAGTCGCCGAAGTGTTCAACACCCCGAAACTCGTGTCGTCCCTCACGGGGTATAGTGACAAAACGAATGCTGCTAGCAAGACGGCCAGCTTGAGCACATTGGGGGGCGAACAATCGATACTATTCTTGAGAGTCCAGGCAGCAGCGTCGTACTACTCGACAAATCGCACGTTAATGGACTCCCCGCCGCCAGTCGATGTTGATATCAGTAAGCCAGGTGTTCGCTATTGTACTGCAGATTTCTAATGTTTACAGTACTTGATCCCTTCCTTCTAAATATCCTCCCACGCTCCCTTGCGCCAGTTGCGGTGTACATCACCCTTGTTGCAGTCGCAGCCTGGTTTGTGTCGGGATATACATACCGCTGGCTAGTTTTAGTGGCGGAGGAACCTCCTTTGAAAGCTCATATAGATTGAGCTGCGCTCGTCAAGAACATGGCGTCTGCTGCCGGCGCGCCCCCACCACCTCCGCCTCCACCTCCGCCCAGAGGTGCATCGTTCTTCGACGACCTGCCTGCCGAACTCTTGCTTGAAATATGGCAGTATCTTAGCATTAACTCGTCTATGCAATTTGCGCTCGCCTTGTTCCCGACACTGCGCCGCCACAGTCTAATACCTCAGTTGACGCTCTCGACTTATATGCGTATAACACGCGAGGACACTCAACGTCGCACAATAAGTGGAGGTAACACAGCACTATTGGCGCGGCTTCCGATGGAATTGTGGCTGCAAATCGCTGAAATGGGGAACTCAGAGGACAATATCAGCCTCATGTTTGCTCTCGCTGGTCAATTCTTTCAGATTCAAGAACGACCTAGTAAGGCGACGAAGGCACGGCTTCATGTTTGGTCTCGTCGGGAGCAACAAGAACCCAACATTGACTAGCTTCGCTTCGTATCAGCCAAACTTGTATTGAGGGCTGCAAGCTGTCTTCAGAGTCCGGCAGCGGTCAAGGAGATCTGGTCGTCTACGACACCGGAGTGCACAAGAGAAAATACATTTAAATGCTAAGCTCCACTCGATTAGCAGCAACACATGTGCCGCGTCATGTTCGTGTAGGTAGTGGTTAGACATCGTGGTGTTCAAAAAGCGCATGTATGTCCGTTCTTGCCGTTAACGATGACGTAAAACCTAACACCCCACTTTCGGCCCTTCAGATATCGCCATGTAGATACGCCGTGAACAATTACTCGACTTACAGGGCAGTTTACATTAGCCGGTATCCGTACATAGCTCTGCTGAACTACCGACCTAAAGTGTGTCTGCTTCCCTATTTTCCAGGTTCAAGCACCACAAGCTCCGGCAACTATGGCAAAGCTTAACGTCACCATCCCCAACCTCAAGCTTAACGATGGCGCTTCAATTCCAATGCTGGGTTATGGCACTGGCACTGCCTGGTACAAAACAGGCGAGGAGTCTAAGATTGATCAGAGCATCATTGACGCAGTGAAGCTGGCTATCAAGCTGGGCTACACGCATCTTGATGGGGCAGAGATGTACAAGACTGAACAAGAGCTCGGAACCGGGATTAAGGAGTCTGGTGTTGAGCGCGAGAAGCTGTTTGTGACTGGCAAAGTCGATAAGCCCAACATGCACGATATTGAAGGTGCTCTGCAAACGAGTCTGAAGAAGCTCCAACTGGATTACGTCGATCTGTAGGAACACTTTCCGACCCATCAGTCTTTTTCATCATTGACGGAATACAGCTACCTTATCCACCAGCCCTGGTTCGGTGCTGAGACTGAGCAAGATATTCAGAAGGCCTGGGCGGACATGGAGGCGCTCCAAGCTAAGGGTCTTGCGAAGTCCATCGGAGTCTCAAACTACACACCTGCTCACCTCAACGCTCTTCTCAAAACTGCAAAGGTTGTTCCAGCGTGCAACCAGATCGAGTTCCACCCTTACCTTCAACGTACCGAGCTTCTCGCACTGCACAAGCAGCATGGCATCGCCACCACAGCATTTGGCCCGCTCACTGCAGCCACCAGAGCTGCTCCAGGGCCTTTGGATGACTACTTCGCATCTCTGGAGAAGAAGTACGCTGTCAGCGCAGGGGAGATCTCTTTGAGATGGTGCATCGATCAGGATGTTGTGCCTATCACGACGTCGTCAAAAGAACAGAGATTGAGTGATTACTTGAGGGTCGCAACGTTCAAGTTGACACCGAAGGAGATCCAAGAGATCAATAAGATCGGCCAGCAGAAACACTTCCGTGGCTTTTGGCAGAAGAAGTTTGCGGATAGCGACAGGACTTAGATGCCGTGTCGTTATATCTCAATCTACGAATTATATTGATTAGAGCTTCTAAAGTTACGTTGATAAAGCGAGGCAACGGTTAGCACGAATAGCCAGTGATCGTCCTCGAAAGCATCATCGAACAAGTATGGTCTGTAGATTGACCGCGAGAAACCCAAGATATACACAGCGGTTAGCATTGAGAACTTCATTATATGCAGAGTGTCGTGTTTGTTAAACAGCACATTGTTGCAAGAAGCGTTTCGCATGTCCACGTCTCTCGTCTCTAAGGCATCCGAGATTAAATGGTGGGATCGCGTGCTGTCATACATCGACTGAGCCTGAGGGCAGTGCAATTGGACGCAAAACGGGCAGGAACATGGTCCTATTGTTGGACTGTTGTACATACAGATCGGTGCAGCTGGAGGACTGTAGTGAAGGTACACGCTACGTTAGCGCAGATCGCGACGGGTTGAGCTGTTTAAGCTTGGCCAAAACTTTCCGCCGCGCTCACCTCCATCATCTTCACGCCCCAGCCCACCACGCGCCACGCCCCGCCTTACCCTCCACAGCGCGCATCACCTGTGTATTGGGCTTCGGAAGTTTTCTGACGATCGCTTCGACGTTCGTTATCGTTGCGCAATCCTGCGACATTGCGACGCCAGCCCAGGAGCCGTCCTTCTACCACTTGCATCGCTGCGACCGCCACAATGTCGGGCGCAAGCGCTGCGAAGGGGAAGAAGCAGTTCAACAAGAACGCCTACAGGCGTGCAAAGAAGAAGTCCCAGCACTCTGTAAGCTTCATATGCCTCAGCTCGCCTTGCCGAGTGTTACCAACATGTCCACAGGAAACGTCGTCAGAAGCCACCGACTCTGCACGTGAGAGCGAATCTGCTGAGCCAGAAAGCGACACCAACCACGATGTACAGGCGGTCAAGTCTGCAGACCTGATCAACATCGACGACATCACGAATCAGTTCGACCTAGACAACCCGCTCTTTGAGCAGTACAAGGACGTTTTCGAGAAGTTCAGGGAACAAACTGAGGAGGAGGTAGCTACGAAGGGCGATGATAAGCCAGAGATCTATTACAGTGACAACGATGATGTCAGCGAGGAAGAAGAAGACCAGCCCAAGATCTCTAAGAAGCAGCGCAAGGCGATGAGCAAGCTTTCAGTCGCCCAGCTAAAGTCCATGGTGGCCAAGCCAGAGTTGGTGGAATGGACAGATGTCTCGTCTTCTGACCCACAGCTGTTGATCGCTCTTAAAGGTGCAAAGAACGTCATTCCCGTGCCGACACATTGGTCTCTGAAGAGAGAGTACCTCTCGTCGAAGCGCGGCATCGAGAAGCCACCGTTTGCCCTGCCAAAGTTCATTCAAGAGACTGGTATTGCCGAAATGCGAGATGCTGTTCTTGAAAAGCAAGCAGAGATGACAATGAGACAGAAGCAGCGTGAGCGTGTGCAAGGAAAGCTCGGCAAGCTCGATATCGACTACTCGAAACTCTACGATGCCTTTTTCCGGCGGCAGACGAAACCAGAACTGACGCGATATGGCGAAGTGTACTATGAAGGCAAGGAGTTCGAGACGAACCTTGTCAACCTAAAACCTGGTGAGTTGAGTGAAGAGCTGAGGGATGCGCTCGGTATGGCACCCGGCCATCCTCCGCCGTGGCTCATCAACATGCAACGTTTTGGGCCGTCTCCTTCATATCCGAACCTACGCATCCCTGGTGTGAATGCTCCAATTCCTCCAGGTGCTTCGTGGGGTTTTCAGCCTGGACAGTGGGGTAAGCCACCAACAGACGACGCTGGCCGACCGCTATTCGGTGGCGATCTTTACGGCACCAGCATCCTCGAAGACCAACAACATCCCACACACGAGGGCGAGCCAGTCGAGCGTACGACATGGGGTGTTCTGCGGGCCGAGGGAGAGAGTGAGGATGAAGAGAGTGATGAAGAGGAGGACGATGACGAGGAGGAAGAGGACGAGGAGGAAGATGCAAGTGGCATACAGACTTCGATGACCGGCGCTGCGTCCGCCATGCCTTCCGAGATTGGCGGTACAGAAAGCATTGGTGGCGAGTTCACGCTTCGCAAGCAACGCAAGGGTATCGAGACGGAGGAGCCTGGCGCCCCGCGAAGTGCTTACCAGGTCCTCCCCGAGAAGAACATCTCAGCGACCGGCTTCTTCGGCGGAGAACACGCATACGATCTCGATGCAGCAAAGAGGGACCAGCTCGGAGCGGCTCAGCGGAAGCGTAAAGCTGGAGATGTTGATATTTCTGTGGATGTCGATCAGCTGGCAGACAGTGACAAGTTGGACAAGGACGCGCTTAAGAAGGAGTACGAGTCGAGGCAACGAGCCGAGGCTGCAGGACAGTGGCAGAGTATTGATCAAGATGATCTTGCGGATATGATAGCAGCGGAAAGCAGGAAGAGGGTCAAGAGGGAGTCTGAGCGTGGCGGCAAGCGCTAAACGCAAGAGGCGGCTGCTTGTATAAAAGATTTGTGGCTTGATGGGCAGCTCTACTTGAGCCGGCGTTATGGATATCCAAGGATCTCAGAGGATCGTAGCCAGCATTGGGATACGGCGTTACTTGCGGCGACCGTCGAGATCGCGCAGAATGAACAGAATCGAGCTGAAGAATTCCCGAGTTCTATGCTGGGCAAAGGCAAAGCAAGAAGACGATTGTTGTGATGAAAGGTGTTTCCAACAGAAAGGTCCGGTACAGAGGACCGACGCTACCACGAAAAATGCGGTGCCTGTAAGATTGCAGAGCGCTATCAAGAGTCCGCCAAGCATGTCGCTCTACAGCAACTGAGACTCGAGGCGACGTAGGTGGAGGCGATGCGTCAAGAATACTATATTGCCCTGCAGGACCACGGACTGGCAGCCTTCTAATCGAATCTCAGCGCCAGGGCTACTGATCCGCAGCACAGCGAAAAACAGAAATGCGGTCGAAGAGTCAGGATGATGCCTAAAGCCAAGCTTGTCGTCGTCGTTCTTGATGCACGACGCGTGTGTTGGCCTCGCACACGTGACGCAGGGTCATTCGTCGTCCGGGCGTGTCAAATGCTAGCTCGAACTTTGGAAAGTTGCTCACCTCGACCGCCTCTCAGCGCCAGCCACCACAACCACAACCACACTCCTCATTTGGCCGAGTCATACAGGGCAACAACGAAACATCTTCTAATCATTAACACTCAGAGTACACGATAGTTCCAAGCCGAAACACAACAATGGATCGAGACCGTGAGCGAGACCGGGATCGAAGGTTTGTCAAGCCGACACCACCGTATGCGCGCCAACATAGCAGCCCAGCCAGCTATACAGTGCACGCACCATGCACAGTCGAGACGGCTGCTGACATTCGCTACAGAGACGACCGATATTCGAACACGTACAGACCACGTTCGCCCCGTCCCCGAAGCCGTTCTCCTCGGGGAGACAGCTACCGCGCAGGTCGATCACCACCACGGCGCAGCTCGCCTCCCCCGCGAAGGAGTTCACCGCCCCGTCGTGGCCTTGCTTCCGCAGACACATATACCCCCGGAGGCAACGGTCGCCCGTCACGACCCCGGAGCCGCTCGCCAGCGTTTAGGAGACGATCACGTAGTCCGCGCCGAGACGACAACTGGAGGGCCCGGCCACGCTCGCCGCCCCGCCGCAATTTCTCCCCGCGACGAGAGGACTTCAGAAACGATCGTGCTCGATCGCCTAGAAGGGATGGGTACGACTCATACACTCGCTCGCCGCGGCCACGCGATAGGTCACCGCCGCCCAGGACGCGCGATGCTTCGCCAGCTAGAAGCCGGGGTATGCGCTCGCCGTTACGATCAACTCGATACGAGGAGCCACGCTCGCGCATTAACAGGTACGAATACCGCTCTTGAACGCACTTCGGGCCCGCGCTAATGTTGACAGCCCACGACGCAACTCTCCCCCTCCCCGCGATACCCGCGACTTTCGACGCCGCTCGCCCTCGCCCAGGCGGGACCGCACTGATCCATACACGGCAGATACTTGGCGCAGCCGTAGGTCGCCTTCAGCAAGACCTGCGTTTACCCCCAACGAGGCCTCTGGCGTCCAGTCTGCCGCAACCTCGCGGAGATCCTCTCCTCGTCCTACTGTGCACCCCAGCAGAGCTGCTCTGGTAGACGACAGACCGGTCAGAGAGCCTGTGTCCGCCCCTCGATCACCGTTTCGTGAGCGTGAAACAAGCCGCGCTCCTCGCGACACTTTCCGCGAACGCGAGAGGGACCGATCCCCTCCTCGCCGTAGAGAGGCCAGTCCAAGCCGAGACAGGAGTCCACCACGAAGGAGGGAGACCAGTCCACCACGAGGACCCCGGGGCGATAGAGACAGGGAATTTGCGCCGCCCACAGGCCCTTCGTCAGCCCGCCGCAACGGCGATGGCGACTTCCCAAGGGCACCTCCGACAGGGCCGTCTAGCCGTAGCTACCCTTCACCGGCCATCTCTCCTCCTGCCGGACCTGCAAGTGCAACTTCAACTGCACCTCCAACCGGCCCCCGAGTAGGTAATCCTGCATTGAGTGCACCTACCAGACCGCGCGGCGGTGGCCGTGGTGGCTATCCATACGACTCGCCGCGCGACTTCTCTGGCCCTCCGCGCCGTGGTTCATGGGCTGCTGGCCCACGTGGTGGTGGTGGCTTCCGCGGCGGCTTCCATGACGGCCCTGCTGCTGGTCCCCGCGGCTCTGTTAGTGGTGCGACATCTTACTCGGCTACCTTCCGCGGCTCGAGCAATTCGACCGCGACAACGTATCCGCGCACGATGCGCTTCCGCGATCATTTGGCCGATCTTCCGAAGGAAATCCCCGGTGGACAGCGAGCTCCGGAAGTATATGACAAGAGCAAGATTTTGAGGCTTGAGGAAGAAGCCAGGAAGCTGCGGGAAATGATCGAGAAGAAGGAAGATGCCAAGCGGGCGAAGCTGAGGGAGTGGGATTCGCTCGAGCGTGATTCCGAGACTGCTCAGCTCCGCGTTGATCTTGCAGAGCAGTCTCTAAGAAACCTCAACGGTGAGACGGAAGTTGGTGGCGCAGCCTTTTGATTACGGGCAGACGTCAAGCATATGATCGCTCTACACTGGAGTAGAGCCAGACACGAATCTTTTGCAATGTTTCTGTACTATTGGACTGGGAAAGGCTTCTTGCATATGTCGATCGTTTGGGAGCATTGCAGCGGGCGCTGAAACCTGGTAGCATATTCTGAATTATATACCCTTGGTTCTCGAAATCTGTCTTGACCACTTTTACCGGCCTCGAAGCCTGTTAGGGTGGTCACCCACCTTCACGGCGCAATGGGTTGCTGGCGGATTTCCTCCAATGATGATTGGCCCCGCATCTCTCAATCCCTGCCTTGACGCAGCTGCCAGCACGCTAACTTTTTTACATGACCTCTCGACGCCTCCCACTTCCCCCGACCGAGGTCTATCTGAGCGGTTGCAGACATGGTGGGCAAGAAGGTAGGAGGAGACCGATCACAGGGAGACGCACAGCATACCTAACTCGCACACAGGAAGCGCCAAAGGCCAAGCCTAGAGCTCCCCCGCGCGGGGCAGCACGCGCAAAAGCTCCAGCAGCGGACGGCAGCGCGCAGGACGTAGATGAAGGCAGCGGAGGACCAGTCGGCGGTGATGGTGTCGCTGCAGCAGAAGGACAGCCGCCCGCAGACTTGAACCCGAACGCATCCATGTCCGCCGAAGCAACGCGCAAGCGCAAAGCGCCACTCAACACACATGCTAAAGACGAATTCGCCGCCCTCCTCGAGCCCTTTTACTACGGCAAGCGCCTCGATGAGCCCATCAACACTGCTCGTGACAAGTGGAACCTGCTGCCAGCCTTTCTCAAGGTCAAGGGTCTAGTCAAGCAGCACGTCGACTCATACAACCACTTTGTCGATGTCGACCTCAAGAAGATCATCAAAGCCAACCGCTTCGTACGCAGCGACTTCGATCCCAAGTTCCTCCTCGAGTATACCGACATCCGCGTCTTGTCGCCGAACAGGCAAGAAGAAGATGATCTCGACCACCACCGTAGTACCATCACCCCAAACGAGTGCCGATTGAGAGACATGACATATGCTGCGCCAATCGTAGTCGATATCGTGTACACAAGAGGCGGTGCGAAGGTCAAGCGAACAGGAATCAAGATCGGGAGAATGCCCATCATGTTGAAGAGTAACAAGTGCGTATTGGCTGGAAAGAACGACCGTGAGATGGCCGTTATGGAGGAGTGTCCGCTGGATCCTGGAGGTTATTTCATCACGCGTGGACAAGAGAAGGTCATTTTGGTGCAGGAGCAGTTGAACAAGAACCGTGTCATTGTGGAGAGCGCAAAGGGGATCATGCAGGCCAGCGTTACGAGTTCAACGCACGAAAGACGCACCAAGACCTATGTCATCCAGAAGAAGGGACTTATGTTCCTCAGACACAACACACTCTCTGAGGAGGTCCCGATTGTGTTCGCATTGAAAGCGCTCGGCGTACATTCAGACAAGGAGATCCTGCTCATGGTCGCTGGAGACGACAGCGCGTATCAGGACAGCTTTGCCATCAATTTTGAGGCTTGCGCAAGAGAGGGAATCCATACCCAGGAGAAGGCTCTGGAGTACATTGGTCACCGTGTACGATTGACGAAGAAGCCGGCCGGTGCCTCGCGTATACGACACTACCATCTCGAGGCTATTGAGTGTTTGTCGAACGTCATCCTGCCGCACGTTCCTGTTGTTGGCACAAACTACCGGCCAAAGGCTTTGTACGTTGCTTTGATGGCACGTAGGGTGCTTATGGCCATGCAAGATCCCAAGCTAGTCGACGATCGCGATTATGTTGGAAACAAGCGCCTCGAGTTGTCCGGACAGATGCTGTCGCTCCTCTTCGAAGACCATTTCAAGCGCTTCAACCACGATTTCAAGCTTAGCATCGACAAAGTTTTGAAGAAGCAGAATCGTGCACAGGAATTTGATGCCTTTTCGCATTTCAGCGTGCACAAGAACCACATCACGATGGGTATCGAGCGCGCCATTGCCACCGGAAACTGGAGTTTAAAGCGTTTCAAGATGGAGAGGGCCGGTGTGACGCACGTTCTCAGTCGACTGAGTTACATTGCTGCGCTTGGTATGATGACGAGAATCAGTTCGCAGTTCGAGAAGACGAGAAAGGTATCCGGTCCCCGTGCGCTGCAGCCGAGTCAATTTGGTATGCTGTGTACGTCTGATACCCCGGAAGGAGAAGCCTGTGGTCTTGTCAAGAATTTGGCACTGATGACGCATATCACCACCGAGGACGACGAAGGCCCTGTGCGGAAGATCGTGTTCCTGCTGGGTGCGGAAGACATTTGCTCGCAGACCGGAGAAGAGATCCATTATGAGGGCGTGTATTCCGTGTGCCTGAACGGTACACCCATCGCAGTCACAGATACTCCAAAACGCTTCTTGAACAGCTTCCGGAAGCTCAGGCGAATGGGTCGCATCTCGGAATTTACTAGCATTCACATCGACCACGATCACTGCGAGGTCCACATCGCGACAGACGAAGGTCGCATTTGTCGACCGATGATCATTGTGGAGAACGAGCGCTCCAAGGTCACTTCACGATACCTGAAGGCTTTGCGGAAGGGCACTATGGAATTTGAGGATTTCCTGACGAGGGGCCTTGTCGAGTATTTGGATACCAACGAAGAAAACGACACCAACATTGCCTTGTCCGAGAAGGATATCAACCAACACACCACGCATCTCGAGATCGAACCATTCACCATCCTAGGTGCCGTTGCCGGTCTGATTCCTTACCCGCATCACAACCAATCGCCCCGTAACACCTACCAATGCGCCATGGGTAAACAAGCCATCGGTGCCATTGCGTACAACCAGTTTAACAGGATAGATACCCTTCTCTACCTTATGGTCTATCCACAAGAGCCTATGGTCAAGACACGGACGATCGAGCTCACTAAATACGACAAGCTCCCTGCCGGTCAGAATGCCACTGTCGCAGTCATGTCCTACTCCGGGTACGATATCGAAGATGCCCTCATCCTCAACAAGGCTTCCTGTGACCGTGGGTTTGGCCGTTGCCAAGTCATGAAGAAGCACGTCACACCCCTCAAAACCTATGCCAATGGCACATCTGACCGCATCAACGCCGCTGCTCTTGATACAAACAAACAAGACCACCAAGCTATCGGTGCTGACGGTATCGCTCAGGTCGGAGCTCGTCTCGAAGCCGGCGACGCGTATCTGCTCAAGAGTCTGCCCGCTGACACCGCGGGCCCAGCTTCGAATCAGTACAAAGACAAGCCTGAACGATACAAGCTGCCTGACTGCTCCTACATCGACAAGGCTTGCATCACCGAGAACGAAGCAGGAACCACACTCGTCAAGCTGCTCTTCCGGCAAACGCGCCGACCAGAATTGGGCGATAAATTCTCCTCGCGCCACGGGCAGAAGGGAACAACCGGCCTCATCGTCCAGCAAGAAGACATGCCCTTCAACGACTATGGTATCTGCCCAGACATTATCATGAACCCCCACGGTTTCCCATCGCGAATGACGGTCGGCAAGATGATGGAGCTGCTCTCCGGCAAAGCGGGCGTGTTGAACGGCACCCTTGAATACGGTACTGCCTTCGGCGGCTCAAAAGTCGAAGACATGTCCGAGATCCTCGTCAAAAACGGCTTCTCCTACACCGGCAAGGACTACCTCACCTCCGGTATCACGGGCGAAGCACACCAGTTCTACACCTTCTTTGGCCCCATCTACTACCAGAAACTCAAGCACATGGTCCAGGACAAGATGCACTCGCGATCCCGTGGCCCTCGCGCAATCCTCACCCGCCAGCCGACAGAGGGTCGTGCGAGGTCCGGTGGTCTGCGTCTCGGCGAAATGGAACGTGATTGTTTGATCGCGTACGGCGCGTCGCAGCTCTTGCTCGAGCGGTTGATGATCAGTTCTGACGCGCACGATGTTGATGTGTGCGAAAAGTGTGAGTCTCCTGTCACCAATTTTCTTCTTCTATGAGAGTAACATAGGCTAATTGTGCAATAGGCGGTCAGATGGGCTACTCAGGCTACTGCAAGCTCTGCGAGAGCGAAAAGGCAGTCCGTCGCATCACGATGCCGTATGCAGCCAAGCTGCTCATTCAGGAGTTGGGTAGTATGAATGTCAAGGTTACGATTGGGCTTGAGGATGAGTTTCCCAGGCACTTGGACTAGGTGACGCGATGATTGGATTTGGTGAGGTGTTTGCGTGCATAGCGTTGGCGTATTTGCTTTCCATCTCTATCGTGAATCTTGGGATTGGGCTTAGGGGAGGGAGATACATGAATGATATCCGTCTTCTTACTGTGCGTTTCTGGGTTAAATTGTACCGCTCCTGTTAGAGTACTCTCGGGCTAGTCCCCAGGGACGCGGTACTCGTTTTTAACGCCTTCTTTCGAGATGTCTCAGTTGTCACATTAAGCCATGGTTCCTTCCTGGACTGCCCGCATCATAGCAACAAAGCTCACAGTCTTCCGCAGGAACTTGAATATTAGTTGATACCGGATAACGTACATCGGTGCGAGCAACAATTCCACTGTCAAACACTACAATCAGCCTTGGATGCGTTCCAACACTCCTAATGCCTCAACTTCATTGCGGACAGTCATTCACATGCGCGGAGTTGATCCAGGCATCTTGTGCTTTAATCCGATCTCCAGACTTTCTCGTCGAGCAACGATGACTTCTTCCTCGGTACTACAGAGATCCGGCATCACCGAAGATTCTATCAGATACTCAACTGGAGCGGTTCAGGGTCTGAGCAGAGCGATAGCTGCCGGAAATCAGAATCCGAGTAGACAGATGAAATATGGCACACTTCCTAGCTTTGGATTTCTAGGAGGTGCCATGGAGTGGGGGCTTTCGTTGAGAAGGCAAGGCATGCGATTACCCGTGCGCGCTGAACTGGGAGGCTATTCTCTGGTTGGATCTATGGTTGATGAGGTCGATAGTGGGAAGGCTACAACGCGTGCAGGAGAAATAAACGAGGAATGCTTTGACTCTACTGTTGCGTGAAACCATTTCCTCGTAACATCTTTTTGGAAGACAAGGACCTGGCTTGGAATTTCTCCTTTGATGTGGTTTTGAGAAGTCAGAGCGTACTTGTGCTGCGATCGAAAGTCTGATTTGACTATTCCTCACAGCCTCTTACGTCGCTTTGATAAGTGTCCTACTAGCGGGCCTGTAATGGCTATGATGTTGAGAACACTAGAAAAGAAACGTGTCGATTTATATCTTGTTTAGGGAATTCTGGAGGCTACAAATAGTGCAAAGTCAATACTCAACATCTTTCTATTGTCACGATGCTGCAATTACTCAGAATCGACATTAAAATGAGTAAACCATCTTGATTCCACGGTAGTGGCGCGAGGAATTTCGTGTCACAACGAATCGACATTTTGCTAGCAGAGCCTTAGGAGCCAACATGCTCCGCCACCTCGAGTCACAGACGACGTAGTCCTTCTCCATCAAGAAGTTGAGAAATCTATTGGGTACCGAAATAATAAGTCGTGATTGGCTGGAGCTGAAACAAATCCTCTTCGTATATCTCGATCATGTGTCTTACCTCGTGTGAACCGCTTGCTACCTTTAAAACGAATGATTAGCTGATGATACGGCATATAATCAGTCTTCTTACATAGTGTCTGCCGAGCTGCACCATGAGCACAGTCGTATAGGCAACAGCTAACCAGTCTTGGTTGGTGCCTTCGCAAGAGGCTCTAAGATCATTGATAGCCTGGGTGAACTACGCAACGTTAGCCATGAACGCAACAGCCTGCCTTCCCTAAAGAACAAACCTCATTGACTGACTCTACGATGGAACTTCCCACCATTGTGCTGCGTAGTGCTGCGTGGTGCCGCGTGGTGCCGCGTCGCGATAGGTGAAAGGTTGTGCGCGTGTTGGTGTTTTGGTGCGTGCCTTCAACAACATGACTTTGCGCATGACTATATAAGCTGAAAAGAGCGCTCGTGCGCTCGCTCACCCGGGTCTTGTAGATGGTCATATAGGAATCCCTGGTCTTGTTGCGACTCCTCCTCACTGTTTGACACAGCGGATGAGCCTCCTTCTTCGTGGTCGGATTCAGCGGCGCCGTCCCATGCCCCAGACGATGATTCCGAAGAGTCTTCGTCTTGGTCGTCGTCGCCGTCGACCTCCATGTTGTCAACCTCAAAAGAGGCTGCCGATGGAACGGACTCTGGATTTTCCTCATCCAGGTCGGTGTCGTAACCGGACGACTCGTCGCTGTCGTAACCGAGGGCGTGGAGAGGCACCGAAGAAGTTGGGCCTCGTTGGCGTGCCCGTTGTGTAAGTCGCGCGCTAAGACACATGTTGATAGGCGTGAAGCTGAGATGCAAACTTGAAAGCAACGTACGTTCCGCGCGCCCGTTGATCATGTTGATTAGCAATTGCCTGCCACACCCGTTGAGGAACCCGACGAAGACGTCGCGCTCGTATCCGCCCGCCTCGTGGTTGAACAGCATTGCAACTGCAACAATTAGTGACCCATCGCTAACAGAAAACAATGCGACCAAACGTACCAGACAGCATGGACTGCCTGAAATGGGCGTGGACGATTTTGTCTCCCACTCAACGTAACATTCCGCTGTGGTTTGTGGAAGACCTGTTGGGTGGCTGTCGGCAGCCAAAGTCTCCAGTGACCTGCACGGGATCGCGAGCACCCGGAGTCCCTTGACCATTTCCTAGGTCAACATGGTAAGGTCCATGTAGTGCGTTGGGAAGGGATGGATTGACCGAATCTGAGCATGTTGAGCATGCTTGAGATCAGTGACCGTATATAGCTCGACGTTGTTAAAGATATATAGTGGAATGGGAGGAGCTTCTCCAGGAAGTGGATCCGTGAGTTAGCATGATGATGCCTGTGTACTCCTGAGCTACACGGCGAGCACAGCTTCGTCACAGGTCTCCTCTATAAGTGTCTGTGAGAGAGCGAAGACCACATCTGCCTACCGATCGCTTCAGGAGGACCTTCGCTTTATAGAGGCTCTGGGTTGGCAAGACGGCTTTGGCATAGCAAGCGTTGCGCAGCCACAGCAGCAATCGTCTTTGTTGGGCAGAGCGCTGCTTGACAAGCTTCTCGAACCAACCAAGTGCTGTTCCATTGCCGTGTCTTGACGCACAAGCAGCGCGTACTTGCCCATGCTTGTCGTGACCCGAGCCTTACATATCGCTCAGTGTCGTTGGTCGTCAGCGGCGCGGTGGGGATGATGAGCATGCTGCTTGTGAGAGACAAAGCTTTGCTCGCCGGCTGCGTAGTGCTCGTGCAGCCAGGAAAAGCCGTTGACACTGATCAGTCTTCTGCGACGCGTTTGCTCGCGGCTGCCTATTCAGCGCGTGACATCATCAGTAAACAACAGCCCTCTCACTCCCGTAAACAACAGAACTCTCACTCCACGCAAGCAAATGGAAGTCTTCTTCTTCAACCAGCTGCACAAAGCAGACCAGATCGACGAAAAAGGTTCGCGTACACCGGAGGTAGTGCAATACCGGCGACACTGTGCCAAAGGGTATGAGCAAGCCCAGTGACCCAAAGGCCGGGTACAAAAACTGGTTTAATCAAATAATCCACCGTAGTGGGCTTTCAGAGATTAAACTGAAAAGAACAGATACTACCTAAAACGGGAGTCAGTAACAGAAATGATAATTAGAAGGACGGAGGTAGACGTACACTTGATCTAAGCCAAAAGGCAAAGCTGTAAAGGTATTAGCAGAAGCAAATGTAGGGGGGGAGTGGAGGAAACTTGCAGAGCTAAAGATTTGACAACGGACGAGCGCGGGCGTTGATTTATACCCCCCCAGCCTTGGCTCGCCCGATCGGGAAGTCTCACGTGATATCGCTGGTGCGTGCTTGGGACTAGGGCGCTTTGGTGCTGGGTCTAGGCGGACTGAATGCTTGTCAGTAAGCGCGGATGAGCGCTCAGAATGGCAGTCGCGTCTTCGTGCAAGCGGAAGGGCTTCAGAGTGGGCTGCATTGAGCAGATTGCTGCTGGCCGCTTTTGCAAAGGAAGCTTGCTCAGCAAAGGATCGCGCGAGAGCCATTGCAATGCCCAAACAGGCTGTTCTAGCGGTTTAATGCACATGTGGCATTGTTCCTGGCCATCCATGCAAGTGCAAAGGTTCAGACAAGCTTTGATAGTGTCGCGAAGCTATGAGTGAGTGCACGCGCATGCTTGGAGGAGACATGAACAACTGGAATACCTCTACTTGACTCTACCAGCTTACAAGACCTTCGCGACTCGAGTGTAGACTCGACAGCCCTTGTAGTTATCTATTACAGCTCACTTCGTGTCTGCTTCAGAGCTGTGCTTTCAATTGTATATAATGGCCGCCTGAAAGTGAAGACCATTTCAAACCATAGAACCACCGGCACATACAGACGTATGCGAGCAGGCAGCTCTGTGAGCGACCAGAGCCCGCCTCTCTACCCTGCAGATTGTCTTCTAGAATGCCACTCCTGTCCAGCCAGACGCGCATACCCAGTCAGAAGCTGCTGCTGTTGATCGCTTCCATGGTGACGGTGGCCCAATACCTTTCGGCAGGCACCGATTGCATTCGGTAAGCGTTCAGTCCAATTGTCTATACGATTCACCAGAGCAAGGCAAGCGACTATCACGGCTGGCTTGATCAAATGGGCGAGCAGGCTTGCAGCATCCTTAGGGAGCGGGAAAATTCATCCTACCTCACTTGTACAGTTCGACAGATAGGGCTGTGCTGGTGCGAACATTGTGGCGAGCATCGTGACGACTGGTTTTTGGTACGGACATAGAGGCGCAGGCCATGCAGCATGCACGACCGAACAAGGATGTACGCCACGACCCGCACCAGAGTGCGCAGCCTCATGCTCAGCTGTAAGTCATAAGCCCACGGCGCCCAGAATCGCCAGCGCATAGCATCTGCGAACTCCTGTCAACCTACCTTCACCTTTCAGTACACAGCGCAACACACATCTCCAGGGACATCTGTTTGGACAGCCCCAGGCGCACATTACACCTAGCAACCGGCAGCAGGGCTGCACCCCGCTTCTCAACATGTCGCACGAACACCACGGCTACGAGTATCCAGATCTTGACACGACCCAGAAGCAAATTCGCCTGTTGCGGCTCCGGCATAGGGCGCACCACGGCCACCTGCCTCAATACGAGCTCCACACCTTCGACCTGGACAAGGCTCCAAACTACATAGCGCTATCCTACACATGGGGTCCTCCGCTTCCAAATTATCCCATACGAGTCAACCATCGCAAGCTGCTCATCCGGGCGAACTTGCATGCGTTCCTCCAGGGCTTTGCCGCGCGTGGATACATCTGGATTGATCAAATCTGCATCGACCAGTCGAACCCGGAGGAGAAGAACCACCAGGTCAGGATGATGGCGCAGATCTACAAGGACTGCGACTCGATGATCATCTGGCTGGGAAGCAAAGACCGGCCGTTCAAAGAGGCAGCTGATGAGTTTATCCACAAGCCGCGACCGCACTCGCTCAGTGTGCTGCTCCACGACCACTACTTCACGCGCCTGTGGGTCGTGCAGGAGGTGCTGCTTGCAAGAGCCGTCCGGATCGTATGCCGTGGCACATCGGGACCGCTCGAGATTCCCTGGGACGACGTGCACGCCGTCGCCACCGGCAGCGCGCTGTGGCTGCAGCAACACGGCCACTCCAAGGCGGTGCTCGCGCTGATAGCAAACCAGGGCATGAACCGCTACGAGGGGCTGCGACTGACAATCGCCCGCTTCAGCGGGTACGAGTGCGAGAACCCGCGGGACAAGGTGTACGGGCTGCTCGGCATCGTGAAGCCCAAGGAGCGGCTGGAGGTCGACTACACAAAGTCGGTGCAAGCCGTCTTCCTCGACGCGGCAAGAGCCCTGCAGGCGTCCAAGATGGACAAGCCTGACCGCGTCAACTGCAAAGCGCGCCTCGAGTCGCTGGCGCGCAAGATGGGCCTCGCGGCCGAAGACAGGGGCATGACGGGGCTGCGAGCGATGCTGCAGGACGTGTTCGGCTCGAGCAAGACGGCGCGCTCGCTGCTGTCCAAGCTGCCCAAGACAGCGCGCGTGCGCAGCATGGGCTTCGATCCCCAGCGGGCGGGCGCAAGTCTTGTCGACGACGCGGCCAAGCGGCGGCTGGCGCGCTGGTGGTGCGAGCACGACGGCAAGCGGTATTACCATGCGTGCTGTAGCTGCGAGTCCAAGGGTATATGCCGCTGCAACCCAGGCAAGGCTATTGTGCGGAAGAGCCTCGAGTTCCCGTGGGTGGCAGTTGGTGTGCAGCGTATGATTACGGCGAAGCAGAAGCAGGCGCTCGGCGGTGCGGCATCGAAAGCTGAGGTGGAGAAGGCGGAGAATGAAAAGCCTGTGAGTGGGGAAGACGGGCTGGATGAGGAGGCGAATGAAGATGGGGCGGGGGAGGAGCAGGACATAGATGGCGCAGAGCTGGGTGAGGAAGATGAGTTTGATGAGGACGAGAGTGAAACCGCAGTGAGTGACGATGATCGAGTCGAACATCGAGCTGCAGGACAAGAAAAGATATCTACAAGTGATCAGCTCAGTAAGAAGAGCGAGGGCACGAGTGTAGGTAAAGAACACAAAGATGATTGAGAAAAGAGTTAGGCCGATGGTCGGATACATTGAGACAATTACTGCAGTTGAAAAAAGTCAAGTTGCTGAAATGATAGCATGCAATTGCAAACCAAGAGAGCTCAGACAGTGCTTGTTTTTGCTGCAGATCGGACGCAACAACGGCCAAAGATATCATCAAGTGAAGAGTGATGAGGGTATAAGTCATGCAAGGCAGTAGACAAGCAAGCCAAATGTTAACGAACAAGATTATATAAACAAAACATGGTATCTAGATGTAGTGTACGCGCAAATGTTACGCCTACGTCGACCCGGAAAGGGAAGCAGAGACATCTGTATCTCCCGTCTTCTCAGCATTAGTGGGCTGACCCTTCTCGTCAGGCTTAGTGGCGGATTTCTCAAACGACTGCTCGAAGTCGGCGATGATGTCGTCGATGTGCTCGGTGCCAACGGAGATGCGGATGAGATCCTGTTCATGAATTAGACGTGCTTTGGGGTAGGCGTAATTGCAGTGCAAGACTTACCTCAGTAACACCGGAAGCCTCCTTTTCCTCATCACTCAGCTGCTCGTGCGTCGTGGTCCACGGGTGAATAGCAAGCGTCTTCGAGTCACCGACATTCGCCAGGTTCGAGATCAGCTTGAAGTTGTCGACTACTTGGCTTCCTGCCGCACCGCCTCCCTTCACACCAAACGAGAGAACGCCTCCGAATCCGCGGGTCAGGTACTTCTTTGCCAGCTCGTGCGACTGGTGGCTCTCGAGACCCGGGTATGATACCCAGCTCACGTTCTTGTTGCTCTCCAGCCACTTCGCGAGCTTGAGCGCGTTGTATGCGTGGCGTTCGGCGCGCAGACTGAGTGTCTCGATGCCGAGGAGCAGCTGCTGGGCAGCGAAGGGGTTGAGGGCTGCGCCCAGGTCGCGTTGGATCTCGACACGGGCGCGGACAATGAAAGCAATTGCGCCGAATGTGTCGACGAACTTCAGGCCGTGGTAGCCTTCTGACGGGTCGTTGAACTGGGGGAAGCGCTTTGCGTGCTTGCCCCAGTCGAACTTGCCGCTGTCGACGATGACGCCACCGATTGTTGTGCCGTGGCCTCCAATCCACTTTGTCGCCGAGTGGACGACGATATCTGCGCCGTGGTCGATGGGGCGGACGAAGTAACCGCCAGCACCGAACGTGTTGTCTACGATGACAGGGACACCTGCTTCATGTGCGATTGCGACAATCTTCTCGAAGTCTGGTACGTTGTATTTGGGGTTGCCAATGGATTCAAGGTAGATGGCCTTTGTCTTCTCGTCGATTGCAGCCTTGAAGTCCTCGGGCTTGTCGCCATTGACAAACTTGGTGTTGATGCCCAGACGAGGGAAGAAGACCTTCAGCTGGTTGTATGTGCCGCCATAAAGGTTCGTGGTTGCAATGATGTTGTCTCCGGCGTGAGCGAGGGCGCTGATGGCGATGAACTGAGCAGCCTGGCCGGATGCTGTAGCCAGAGCCGCGACACCACCTTCCAGTGCTGCGATACGGGCCTCGAAGACGCCTAAATATGAGTTATTTGGGAGCCCCGTGGTCTCGTCATCTGCTGCACGTACCAACAGTTGGGTTGCCGATTCGGCTGTAGATGTTGCCGGACTCCTTCAGACCGAAGAGTCTCGCACCGTGGGCGGAGTCATCGAAAGTAAACGACTGTTAGAATCAGCGCTGGGTTATACAAAAGTTCAGAATCGAGTACCGTTGTCGCGTATATGGGCACAGCGCGAGACTTCGTAGTTGGGTCTGGGGTGTGCCCTGAACTCTACCGTCAGCAGTGAACAAGCTTACATGCTGTAGAGCTTACCCGCATGTAATTGCAGCGTCTCAAAGTTCTTGGAGAGTTCCTCAGCCATGGTGGACAACGGTGGAGTATGAAAAGTCGAGCAAGAAGGTGTCGTCTTGAATTTACCAGCACAGTAGAGGGGACCGAGGAAAGCAATTGCACAAAAGCAGCCGTCGGTCACGTCATATAAATAGTCTGCACACGCTCTGGATCACGCTTGCCCTGAATGCGCTCCTGTCAGGCCGTATATCTACACGGTCCCACTTCATCCCGTTCTGAGCCATCGACAGGACACCCACCACTGCGTTCTGATCCCACGGGCTAATGCTGCTAAGCCCAATGCTACTATTGTAGCAAGAGCTGTCCGTCAAGGCTTCCCATTCAGGGGCGTGATTGGAGAGTGGAGCGTTGTGTACCGAATTGCGTGATGGCTGGAGGGGTAGCTAGCAGAAGCTACCCCGCGCTGAAGTAAACAAACGGACTAGACTAAATTGTCAACCAGGGTCCGCGCCGACCAAGTGCTGCAGAGCATCTTGATTAGGGACCATAGATGTTATGTGCGCAAATATTTGCTGATGGACGGGTGCGTCGCTTAGCCCGCCATGTGTCCATGAGGATAGAAGTTGAGTTGAAGAGTTTTTCCATTGCTTTAAGTGCATCTGCTGCTCCTGAATGACTACATGTGACTAGAAATCCGAACACGAGCGCCACTCAGGCAAGGCCATCTACACTATTTTCAATTTGGTCCAGCAAGTATTGCAGACAGCCGCCCTGGGTCTTAGCAAAAGGCCAACGACACGTAGTGAAGACACGGGGTAAGATTGCAAACGAGATAAAATATTGCAGCGCCGTGGGGCTCAGGCTCGAACGTCGAGCCCAATTTTTCGTGACCAACAACTAAGAACGGGAGATGCAATGCATTAAGAAACACGGCGAGATGCTTTGCCAAGGAGTGTGTACATGAGATGCATGATGCAGACAGGGACCGCCTGCCATGACATGAACTCAACAATCATCCGAGTGAAAGTAACAGGCGAATACAAAAAAAAAAAAAAAAAAAAGAGATGTCGCGAGATCGCATAGATGGTCTTCTCGGGTATATCGATGTTTGAAAGAATAAATGTCAAGTGACGCCAGACACCGACACTCCAACGAATAAGCGCACAACAATAGATCGAAGAAAGGCACACATGGCCATGGCTGAGCGTGGCGGTCAGGGTTAGACGTTCACCTCTGGAACGTGCCGCTGGCGTTGTGTGCCGTCTGCTCGTCGGTAGCTCATAGCAGCTCGGTCCATTGGCTCTTCCATGTCGGGCTCGTCGTAGGTGTAGCCGGGCCCGGCAATTACCGGTCGTGCGCCTTGCGTCAATCGTCCGGTCACATGGCCCTGGTCGAATGTGCTCGAGAAGGATCGTTTCTGACCGGTGTTGCTTGTCACTGGAGGCAGGCTTGAGGCAGAGTAGTTGTGTAGGGCGTAGTTGGAGTGAGAAGCATCCGAGTTGGCAGAGATTGTTCCAGAAGACATGTTGTTCATAGGCGAAGGATACGAAGGTGAGATGGGTTCCAGCTTGTTGATACCAATCGGTGGTTGCAGGGTCTTCAATGTGGGCAGAGAATGGATGTTTTGAGGGTGCATGCTGCCTGGACCAGAGATGGAGGCTGCGCGGGTGGGGGTCTGCATGGGCTGTGTCGGCTGACTCATGGACTGGGAGCGCTGCTGGTACTGGTCTACGGGGCTGTAAGGAGACATCAACTGCGGTTGGCTTGAAGGCGCATATTGTTGAGTTGGCTGAAGGATAGATGGCCTGCGGTAGTCGATGGGAGTATGGTGGGCAGCGGGAGGTTCTTGGCGTGGCTCGTAATGAGATTGCTGAGGCTGTTGCGAGTGTTGCGGCTGCTGGTGGCTAGGGTAGCCGTAAGACTGGCTCAAGGGCATGGTGCTGTGAGACTGATAGTTGTTGTATGGAGGCTGGGACTGTTGTGGGGGCGGCTGAGAATACGAGGGTTGGGGCGGCTGCATCATGTGGTGTGCTGGCGGGGGAGCGTATTGCGGTTGCTGAGACTGCTGGTACTGAGACTGGTACTGAGACTGGCTCGACATGTGGGAGTAGCCAGTACTTTGTGGTGGGGGCATCTGTTGGTAGCTTGCGCTCGGCTGCTGGTACTGTGCCATTTCGTCCATGCTTGGGCGGCGGGGAGGAGCCAGCGAAGAGTTGCTGGCATTGGACATGGAACGTGGGCGTTCATCCATGGGTGCACCAGGTGGTGGCATGCCAGGCGGCGCACCGTAGGTTTCCGGGGTAGGAGTGCGTCGTGCTTGGCCTCTGTACTCGTTGTCCTCGTCGTAGCCATCCCATTCCTTGGAGCTCTTGTTCTCGCGACGCCTCATCCTCACATCGCGCCTGATGCGCACGCGGCAGCCCTGCTCGGCGACCATGCGGCTCAGTGCAGTACTCTCCGACAGGCCGGGGAATTTCTTGGCGGAGAAGACGGTGAAGGGAGCCGACTTGACTTCGCAGCGGTTGGTGACGAAGCGGTTGCCGTCGTGGATGACATTGGGGTCTTCCGGGTCGAGGTCCTTGACCTCGCTGAGGTTCTCGAGCAGGGCAAAGCTCAGACGGTACTTGCCCTCGTGACGGACGGAGAGATCTGGGAAGATGAAGTAGCCAGCGGGGGTGGGGCGGTCGAGGTAGGCCATGCCGGCGACTGGGGTGCCGGTGAGGACGGGGGTGCCGGAGATGGAGGGAGCGGTGCGGCCGGCAGCAAGGGGGCGAGCATTCTCGAGACTGGCATGGAGGAAGAAGTTTGCGTTGTAAGCAAAGGTGACGTCCTGGTCGTTCTCGAAGATGCGCAGCTCGACAATGGGCGGGGGATCAACAGGACGACGGTCAGCGCTGGACTTGGCGCCGCTGCCACAGGCACGGGCGCGCTCAGGCTGCTGGATGACCTGCATCTCATAGCGAACGCGACGGCCATCTTTGGTGGTGCGTTGAGACGTGTTCTTGGTCTCGTTGGAGACGGGAATCACGGTGAGAGACGACATGGTGGGTTGAGGGGTGATGTGCTGCTGGCTGGGGTTGAGTCAGTCAGTATGGGGTGCTGAGATGGACGTGTTCCAAGGATGCGATACGCCAGGGACTGGCACGCATTTCCCCCAGGGGCAGGGTCGGCACATACGTCGCTGCCCGCACAATTGGAAAATGATAGGAAATTAAGGAACACAATCTGTCAGAACCTCGACCACGGTACAGTCGTGTCTGGAACTAATAGACGGCCGTTTGCAGCGAAGCAGCCTCGCAGCGTGGACGTGACAGGAACAGCGTCCGGGGAACTGGCTCCACAGCGCGGCGGCTGGGCGAACCGTCGTCACGGGAAAGACATGAAGAAAGCACTCACTCACGTTTAGCAGATCAGAGCTCGACGGTGCGATTGGCTTTGCACGATCGGCCGTGGGGTCGATGACGATGCTGGACGCCGTGGGAGGTCGAGGTGGATGGCAGGGCGCTGGGCACTGGGCGCTGGGCGCTGGGGACGTGGTGTCGAGTGGTGCCGTGGAGAGTGGAAAAGGCAGCGGGCGGGCGGTACAGCGAGTGTGGGAGCAGCGAGGCGAAGACTGGCTGCAACGGCGGTGCTGGGCTAGGACGGGACGTCCGGGGAAGTCGCTGCAGTCGCTCACCCGTCGAAGTCACGATGTTTGTCGTGTTCGTGATGTCTGTGGGGGAGAGATCGCAGTCAGCAGTCAGCAGTCAGCAGCAAGCAGTCAGCAGCAAGCAGCAGACGAGAGCGAGGGCTGAGGCACGGCGGGCGCGCGGGCTGGGAGGCCCAAGGCGGCTAGGCCAGTCCACATGGATTCACACAGCCGTCCTTTGTTCAGCCGGCCTCAAACGGTTCGCGGGCCCACTGGCGACTGGCGCGAATGACGGCTGGGCGCGACCGCGCGATCCGGCCCTGCACAGTGCACGCCCGCACGCCTGGACGGACGCCTGCCACTGCAAGGCCGGCGCCGCGCATGGCCATGGGCCATGGGCCATGGGCGGCGGGCGACCAGGCAGTGCGTGCAGGAGCGTCGCCTGGTTGCGTTGCAGCATGACAGCACTGCCTCCCGCCATGTCGCTGCTGTGTGTGTATGTGTACGCTCTACGTACATAGCGTACTGTATGTACGCTCTCTGCAAATGCAGTACTGTATGTACGCTCTACGCAAATGCAGTACTGTATGTCGCCGCTCCCACGGCAAGCGGCACTGTGGGGCGCAACACGAAGAGGACAAATGCCCCAGGACTCGCCCCTCTCGGCTGGAGCGCACTGGGTCCGCCCCTTGCCCTTTGCGTAGCGCATCTCGTCACTACTGCACCGCTACCGCCAACGCTCCAGCCCAGCCATGTGCGTGTCCGCCGCGACAGCACAGCACAGTACGATGCTGCCGGCGCTGCTTGGAAGTGCATAGCTTGTGGTGTATCTGCACCAGTGGCCCTCGTCGGCCGCTGGCCGCTGACCGCTGACCGCACTTTGCTGGCTGCTGGCTGCTGGCTGCTGGCTGCTGGCTGCGACTGTCTGCACGCTCACGCGGTCCCTCAGACCCGCAGGCACTTGCAACCAGAGCACAGCGCCGCCCGGCTCGTCTGTCGTGCAACCCAACGCGGGTCGCCTGCCCACACATCGCAGCACACTGACCAGACATGGCCTGATGTGCCTGATGTGGGTGCGCGGAACGCAAACGCTGCACGCTGTGAGCCCATTTCCCTGCGCCGCTGCGACGTGCTCCGCGGCGCGATCTGGCATGCACATTTTTATTATTTTATCACTTTAGTATCATTATGATTGTTAGTGCAGCCTCGGGGCGGAAACAACTGCTTCCAACCGGTGCTTTTCTGGCGTCGAGCGTCGGCTGCCGCTTTGGGAGCCAATAGCCGTGGGACAGCCTTGAAGGTTCCCGGCAGCAGCGCGCTGCCTGCGAACGAGTCAGCATCGCCGCGGCCCCGACGTCCGTCCCTGCCATCCTGCCATCCTGCTACACTACCTACCCTGCCACCCTGCTACACTACCTACCCTGCCACCC
Source organism: Stagonosporopsis chrysanthemi (assembly GCA_022560025.1). Classification (NCBI taxonomy): domain Eukaryota; kingdom Fungi; phylum Ascomycota; class Dothideomycetes; order Pleosporales; family Didymellaceae; genus Stagonosporopsis; species Stagonosporopsis chrysanthemi. Next base: position 157,141 of record JAFISE010000029.1, read on the forward strand.
TGCTACACTACCTACCCTGCCACCCTGCTGCCCTTGGGCTGGATGCGCCGAGCTGGTAGCGCCGAGCTGGGTCAAGTGGACCTCGCCGCCGCCGCTCATTCGTCGAGCACTGTCCCGGATGCACTTCTCTGGCCCGCACCAAGCCCACGGCGCCCGCAATCTCCAGCCAAGCGACTCATGCGCTGATCACACCCTTCTGCCGCACGACTCGACCCTGAACAAAGGCCCGACGGCGGCTTGAACCAACGAACCAACTCCAGCTGTGCCTCTGCTTCTGCCTTTGCCCCATCTGCTGCTCACCCTCGTCTGCTTGCTGCTTGCTGCTTGCTGCTTGCTGGCCATGTCGGTGTCTGGCGAAGATGGGCTGTCACGCCGCCGGGGATCAGCAGGGTGCGTGTAGCCGCTGCCGCTGTCAGCCTATGCCTGTTCCATGTCCATCGCCGACAAGCCTCATCACCCCTCGCGGAATTGGAACGTTGGCTCCACTCCTCTGAGCGGGACCCGCTTGCTTGTCAGCGAACCCAACACCGACGACTGGGGCTGCTCAATCTACCGTCGCGGAATGGTTCCTCCCATGACGCCGGCTCGTGCGAACATGCTGGGAAAAGCAACAGCAAATTCCCGTTACCAGAACGACCTGTCTGGTCAAGCCTTCGCAGCCTGACGTCCGAGACATTCAGTATCGCTCCAGCAGAACAAACCCTCGATGCATCATCAATCTTGCAGCCTGCCTCACAATCATACCATCTCACTGGCCCAATCGCTCCACCTCAATCGTTCGTACACACTTGTTCTCTTTGCGGCTCGGGTCACCACCCGCCATGTACCAATAGATCACAGTGTGGCATCATCGCGGCGCACTTCCTCCTGAGACATCTGCAACCTTCTCCGCAAGCCACGCCCCGTCCATTGGATGCGAAACCCACCGCGTCTACTTTTGATTCTGCTGCACCAGAAACATGGACGTTTTGGCACACGCATAGCACGTGGAAAGACACTTGCGCGCCACCACACGCCTCCAATGTGCCCGTGTGTCGCTATGACCTGATGCCCGTACCTTCATCTGTCTCACCTTGAGTCGCTCTGCCGCACCCTGGCCGTGGCTTGGAGCCTCTGATGCGCTGGCATGCGCCTGTGCCTTTTCAGCATGAACAGAATGTTGCTACGAGTCTCAAGACAGGAAGGAGATTGACATTGCCATCTCTTCTTCCCTGGATTGACTGTAAAGACTGCGGGGTGGCTTCGCTCCGTATGGTAGGAGCGGTAGGAGCGGTAGGAGTGGTAGGAGTGGTAGGAGTGGTAGGAGTGGTAGGAGTGGTAGGAGTGGTAGGAGTGGTAGGAGTGGTAGGAGTGGTAGGAGTGCTACCCTGGCAGCCCCTTGCTTGACGCTAGATCCTGTCGCTTCGGAGTCAAGCAGTGAGAAACACGTCGGGCACCCGTGCCCAGGAGATCCCATCTCGCATGCCTTCAGGCTTCGGGGACATCCTGCCGCCATGTCTCCGTGCGCAAGGCATGTCGAGCCGTCGGTCTATTTCCCTGTTTGGTCAAAGGGACTGCAATGCATCATGATCTCATATGCCAGTCGCTTTGACAGTGCTGCTTCACAAGGTCTTTGGCCGTCGAGACATATCGAACTCACCACAAAGAACACCATGGTGAACGACACTTGTATCTGAGACAGCACAATGCCTCCAACAAACAACGTCGACCCTGCCAGGTTAAGTATCTTGCGCTCTTTCCACCTTCCATGCCTAATTCTCCATCAATCCATCAGTACCAACACCAGTAACAACCAATCATCAACCATGCGCCGCTCCTGCATCCCCACCCTCACATACCTCTTCTCGCTCACCTCCTCCCCTCCCCCACCCTCCCCCAGCACCCCCCGCGACCCCAACTCTCTCTCCAACCTCCCCTATTCGTCCTGGCGCCCGCCCGCCTGTCCCTGGAAATGCGAGGCTCGCTGTCCCCATCTGCCGCTCGGAGCGGACACGCGCGTGAACGGGCGGCTGATCCAGCAGTCTCAGCCTGCACAAGGTGAGGTTCGTGCTGATGTTGATGGTGGTGAGGGCCCTGGCTTCGCTAAGCTGAAGGCCATGCACGAGGTAGACGCGGGACGTCGGCCCACGGGCACGGAGAATGGTGAGGGCAAAGGTGAGGATGTTGTTGGCGGCGAAGTGGCGCGTGGCCGCGTACGCGCCGACTCTGGCTGCCTTGTTGAGAGTGAGATGCATGTGCCAGGAGATGGTAGCGTTGACGCGCCGTCGCTTGCCTCCGATATGGATCAGGACGACGACGAGGATATGCTGGATCTAGCGAGCCTCTTCTCTATCAGTAGGCAACGATGAAGATCCTTGTACAGACGTGGACGACGCCGAGAACGAGGGCATGACACCAGATATACAGGCAGGCCACGGAAGGCCATCCCGTTCCAAGTCCGAAGATAGGGACGCTTAGGCACGTGTTTCTTTTTTTGCCATCGCGTCTTAAGCGTGTACAGGTATCCTCCCCAGACTTGAGAAACGAGAAGTAAAAATTGTGCATTCGAGGGGCAATAAGCTGTTACATTTTACTTAGCATTTTCCCCTCATCTCAACGCCCGTATGACCCAATTTCTTTTTTGCCGTAAGCATCCCAAGAGCTCCAGAATCCCACTCCTTGCTGCTCCATATCATTAGCTAGCTCATCTCCCACCTCCACCTCTCTTCGCTCCGTCTCCCCCCACCAGCCCGTCTGCATACTCACCCCCCCCCAAGATCCCCTCAGCGATACACACTCCGCACCACCCCGCCCCTCCGATCCCTCCACACCTCCCTCACCTCAGCCTGCAGCCTCACTCCACCGCCCACCGCCGCACCTGCACCCCCGCCGCCCAGCAGTTCTCGGTCTCGGTCCCGTTCTTCACGCGCCTGCGCAGCGGCGTGGCGGTCGTCGTGTGCAATGTGCGCGGCGAAGTTGGCCCAGCGGGTGGCTGGGGTTGAGGAGAGGGGGACGGGAAGTCGTGGCGTTGGAACGGGGTCGTTGGGAGGTTTGGTGGGTGGGGTCGGAGCGGGATGTGGATTGGGGTTGTTCCTCATCATCTTCTTCTTCTTCTTCTTCGTCGTCGCGACGGGGGCGCTGGGGGCAGGGACTGGGTTTGTGGTGTTGGAGTTGGCGTTGGATCGGGGTAAGTGAGAGAATAGGTGGGAGGAAGGGCTTCGAGATGACTTCCTCTGCGTCTGCGTCTGCGTCTGCGTCTGCATCTGTCTCTGTCTCTGCACCTCCTCCATCTCCCCGCTACCTATCCCACTCACTGCCCTGGCTTGCGTTCTAGCATCCCTCCCCTCAGATCGACGAGATCGACCAGATGTGCCATATCTCTCTTCGGCATACGAACCCGAACTCTCCTGTCTGTACTGATTTGCCGAACCGCAGGGGAGGAGGTACTCCGCGTTGTAGGGGTGTAGATCGAACGGTACGCCGGCTTGGGTCAGATAGCTGCGACCTTCTGACGCGGTATGTGTCGAATAAGAGGAAAGAGGTGGCGGGAACGGCAGAGGTGAAGGTGGTTGTGGTGGGGGCGTTTGCTCATGGTGGGTCTGCCGATACGCATGGACATCCTCGCCATGCGGCCAGTCCATAGGATAGCCGTACGTTGGGTAACCTGAAGATGCTTGCCTGTTGTCTCTCCTCAAGCCTGACGCTACGTAGCCGGGGTCTGGCTGTCTGGTTGCGGAGTTTGCTGGCTGTGTGTACTGATAGCCTTGTCCTGCTGGAAGGTGCTGCTGGTGCTGGTTGGCCATCTTAGCACCCGCGGGAGGCAAGCAAAGTTGGAGGTCTGACCAAGCGATGTTTCATGTCCAGGCAGTATCAATTGATGGGGTAACGTGACATAAAAGTAGAGACGAGCCAGTGGTGAGAGCGGGCTACCAGGGTGAGGGACTACGGCACAGGGAGGAGCAAAGCAAATTTAGACGCACAATCACTCGCACCTAAAGGAAGTGACATGAGAAGCAGTGCCTACCCGAAAGGGTTACAAATCGAATTCTGACATTCATTCGCTACAGATTGCGTTCCTTGCATTTGGCTCATCTCCCACTCCCGCACAAGAGAGCAGTCGACTACCCAGATGGCACCACGAGGAGGCGCAAGGATCCGACTTCTACCACCCGTCCACCTCTTGCGGTCAGCAGCACTGCCGTGCTTGACCCACTTTCTCCAGACAGGTAAGAGCACCTGCCCCACTATTACCAACAACCACAGAACCGAAGCAGAAGAACAGCGTCGTACGCGATAGGCTAAAAGAAGCGGACTATGAATAGTCAGAACGGACGAAGGATCGAAGGAACAATTGCGAATCGAGGTATCGAGGGCCTCGGAAGCGGCGCGTAGGACAGCTTCCCTGGCCGCATGAACCGGAGCCGGAGGGTGCTTGCACGCAACGATTGCCACGGACCTTGCGGTCTGTCAGAGCCACGGTCTCTGCTCAAGAGCCGAGACGTGTGCTCCATATCGATTGGCGTCTTCCACGCACTTCCACCTGAAAAGGTGGACACTGGTGGTGGGGTTTCCCCTGCTGTGCAAGTTCCTCGTTGATGGGGACGACGGAATGGAGCGCGAGCGGGTGCTCTAGCGAAGGAGAAATGTATCTGGACACAAAGTATGACCTCGGAAACGTGGGCGAACCCAAATCAAATGGAACGTGCAGCGAAGGTACCTGTAGACAAATCGCCGTGGACCTTTCAGTCTGTCAGAGCGTTCTGCAAGAGAACACTCAACAACGCAGGCATCTCCCACTCGCTCCTCTCTGAGAAGAGAGGCACTGGTGGCGGGGACACGAGTCCCTTTCATGCAGGTTTCTTCGTGCGGGATCGTCAAGGGTCGAGCGCTGAGATAGGGCCTCAACGCAAACTGGAATGGATGTAACTCGACATAGAATCGAAAGGAGCCAGTGCAAAACCAAAGTGGAGCCAGAGCTCTACATGCATCTCGCAATACGCCTCAGATCAACGACCTGAGGCTCGCACCTAGGAGCAAGGAGTGGCTGTTTTTCAGTATGCCATGGACCTTTCGGTCTGTCAGAGTCTCTGTCAGAGTCTCAATGTCGCAGGCATCTGCCACACGCTCCTCCCTGAAAAGGGAGGTACTGATGGTGGAGGTCACCCTCTAAAAAACAGGCTCCCTGCCTCACAGGGGGCATTCAAAATGCTAGGTGCGGACGAGCGACAGACCATGCGATAACATCAGCATGGTCTATCGATCGTAGTAGTTCGAGTCGAGGACACGATGAACCGATCCAAAGCACTCCGAACAGGTTAGGAGGTTAGTTGAAGGGAGTGCTCTGAACCAGCGACCGCAAAACCTGCAACTCACGGGCGTGCCATCCCACCATACCAGCTCTTTTTAGGGACCTTTTAGGTGGGTGACACATACCAATAACCCGTCAGCCTCGGAGGGCTATAGCCAAAGTGGCATCCTGCTGTGATTCAGCTGCCTTAGAAACCCTCTATGCGGATCTGCCGCGGAGCCTTTTGACCTGTGACCAGTATAGTCAGGCGCGGTACACTCCTGTCTAAGTTGGACATCTATTCCTGCTGTCCTCTGTGGTCTGTTGGGCGAGAAGCCCAGATTCCAGGCCATACATGGCTACTGGAAACACCGTTGCGTTCCTCGGATTGGTGAAAGGTTTCGTTGATGCTCTTTGTACTCGACGTGTGAGGAACAACCATGCTCCACTCACACTCTACCGTTCCAGTCAGGTTTGAACAAGACGTCGATAGTCCCTACATGGGTTTATAGCCGCATCGTCGAACAACAGTGCTTCCATGCAGTATGCCAAGGACACGAATGCCTGTCAGAGCTTGTGGCTCCATAACTGCTGGCCTCTCTCACACTCACTGACCTGAAAAGGCCGCGCTGGTGATGGGGTTGATACCCTGCAATGGAAGGTCTTGTTCGACTTGGCAATTTTGGATCACTTCGTTATTGAGCGGTATTATTCGAGATATTGCCACAGTCCGTGTAGTTGTTGGTCTTCAAATGTCGAAAGGGGATCGATGTACGATGGATGCGTGGGATATAAAGATATGGAATAGTGAGGGTGTGGATGAAAAACGAAAGGGCGCGCATTAGTCGGTAAAGAAGCGTTGCGTTACGCAAAAGAAGGTCGAGGGCAAACAAAGACATATTGGGAGGCGTCAGCGATTGCCGCAGTCGCGGGTCGCAAGAGTGAGTAAAGTATCGCGCGTCGAAAGCCGTGTGGTCAGCTTGGCCAGGGTGGATTGTCGTGGAAAGTGTGAAATGTCACGGGGCAGGCGGTCTCCCGGGCCAGGGTCGCACGGAGCTAATTACCACGGTAAATAATACCACAGATCGCGGAAGCATAGGGTATGGGGGATACCAAGTGACTCCATCGAGGAGCTGGGAACCAACCCTACTACGTCCAGTGTTAACCACGCGCCAGTAGAGTCTTGCACAACTGTGCTTGTCCCGCCGTCTCGCTTCGTTGTTGTTACCTAGGGCGACCGGAGAAGACGTCGATCGAAGGTGCCAGCGAGTTGCTGGCAATGCACGATGCGATGGTTCGTCCGCTCGCCTCAGTTGTCTAGTCGCTATCTCCCATGAGTTCGGCCAACTCTGCTTCTTCCTCGGCGGTCATCAAGCCTTCTTTCTTCTCTGGCTCCTTCTCCTGGTTCTTACCAAGTTGTTCGTCCTCAGCTTCTTTGATTGCCTTGGCGAGCTCCTGCGCCTTCAAACTCCACTGTCGAACTGTCGCATCGATACTCACGCTTATAAGTTTCTGGCCAGGCAGCAGAAGTAGTCCAGTGACTTCCTCAAAATGACCGGAGAAGGTATGGTGCAGCTTGCCGCTGCCCTTCTCCCATACGCGAATCTCTTCATCTCTGCAAGCTGTGACGACCCAGCCCCCTTGTTCGTCGACAGCAACGTCGCGGACGAAGTCGGGGTGTTCAAACGCCGAGTCCTCGTCCCACTCTCTGCCTCTCGAGAGACATTTTGCGGTTTTATCCGCAGAGGCCGTCCAAAGATCACCGTCCGAATCGAAGTGTATCGCGTCGATGCTCGTCTCGTGCGCAACGATCGGTGAGGGCTCAAGCTCGGAGGCTGAGGCCAAACCAATATCCCAACGTCGAATCTCTCTGTCACTGCCAGCGCTGAACACCGTCGCGGACCCTTTGCTCGGCTCGTAGTCTGCAGCATCTAGTGCAAGCGCAAGAATCCCTCGTGTGTGTCCCTTCAGAGTGTGTAGCTTGGTGCCTGTTGCGGCATCCCAGACGATAATGCTCGCGTCTGCAGAAGCAGATACAAGGACCTCTTTGTCCTTCAGAAAGACGGGTAGAACAGCTTTGACGAAGTCACTGTGGCCTTGAAACCGCTTTGCTAGCTTTCCTGTGGACAACGTCCATGACCATACCGATTTGTCCCAACACCCAGCGTACACAGTGTCAGATCTCGGCGAGACAGCAAGTGACGTGAGAGGCGCGACTGGCCCAGTAAAGGTTGCGGTCACTTTCTTAGTCTGTGGCAGCAGTACAGTCAGCCCTGGCTCTGCGTTGCAGGTACATGTGCGTAGGGGTGTAGGGGAGTCGGAACGGAGGTCTGACCGACTTCAATATTGATCCGCTTCACGTTGCCTGCGGCCTCGGCGATGTATATCTGGCTCTCATCTTGCGGGTCGGGGACGACGGCGAGGATCTTGGAGGGGAGCTTGAACAGGCTGCCCTTGTCGTTCTTCGATTTGGCGGCCTTGCGGGCGGTCTCGTTGAGCGCAGAGCTGCTGCCCGTTAGCGTCGGGCCTCCAGATGCCAGTGCACAAGACGTACGTGGTCTGGAAGTAGTGTCCTGGGTCGTTGGACCGAGACATGGTGTTATATAGAGTGACGAGCGGGGCGGAGAGGTGACGTGTGACTGTTGGGCTCGCACCTGACCTGTATCGGGCGTTTAGGGGGCCCGCTTGCAGACTGCAGCCCCACTTGCCAATCAGGTGAGACCTAGAGCGCTGGTTTCACCACCACAGGGACAGGCATGCACGTTTCATAGTCAGGGTAGCAATAATCCATATGTATTCCAAGATCCCTATGTATTAGTAGCAGTACGTTGCAAGAAGCGTGAAGCAGAACGCCAACGTCGCCATAGTAAAGCCAAGCCCAAAAAGCTACAATCCTCCATCTCGAGCTAGATAGCCCAGGTCTCCCATGCAACTATTTTTGCAAAAGTCATAAGTCATGAACGTGTCGTTAAGAGTGAGGCGCGCATCCAGGCACCCGTCGTAACACTCAGGGATATCTAGCAGGACAGTGTGTCCAGACGCCTTTTGCCTGTGGGTATATGCCCAATATCCAAATGTGCAATGCAGTCATAAGATCGTAAGTATGGTGAAACGCATATACAGAAGCGTTCAGTGCTCGAGCGAATCGGCAGAGGCGCTTGCGGCGAATTCTCGGATCGCCCATCTCCACCCGCCGCGCTGTTCGCCAGAGTCACGGATGCTGCCGACCCAGCCCTCGACTCTGCGGCGCCAGACGGCTTCCTCTTCGCGCTGTCTGCGAATAAAGCTAGGGCCGACGTCGAATTCTTCGCCGACAAATGTAGGGTCGTCGCTGTTGGTGGTGCCGCCTGCACCACCGCCAAAGTTGTTGCCACCGACGACGCTCTCGTTGTCCTTCAGGTCGGCCAGGCCAGCAAAGGGATCCTCCTCTTCGTCTAGGTCTCCGACCGACATGGGTGATTGTGGGCCCGTCGAGTGTCGTGGAGCTTTGAGCCATGTCATTTTGACAGGATCAAAGACCATGCGGCCTTCATATTGTACGCCTCGGGGAGCGGAAATCTGCGAGATCAGCGCTGGACGAGGTGGTGATGGTGCCGGCGCAGGATTAGACGGTATCCTCATCAACCGTGGCGCCGAGAGATTTCTAGAGTGGATCGACGTCAGGAGTGTCTGCGACATGGATTGCGAACGGTCGTGCGCGCGGCCATGCGACATGTTAGGCGGCGCAAACGTAGGTGTGCTCGCTGTGGTCAATGCGAGGGTCGTGGTAGAATTATTGGGCTGAGAGAAGGAGACGAGAACATCCTCGTTGCCCTCCCATCGCTGCATGGAAGGATTGTATACCATTCCCTTCTCGGCTGGTTGATGTTAGCGACAGTGATGAGACATACAGGCTGGGGGTCTTACTTTGTGTAAAGGGTTGAGTCATCTGTCTGATCAATTGTGGTTTTTGGCCTGTTCCTTTCTTGCGAAGAGCTGTTGGACTCGTGTATGGGCTCCGGGCAGCAACTTGTGCTTGCCAGCTGACAGGCCGAGCCGTGGGCGCAATGGGGCCTTCGCCTCGCGACCTCGTACCTGCCAGACGCTGTTCACGGGCATTCCTACTGGCAGCAGTGTCTCGAGCAAATCGTGGCGTGTTGTCCGTCTTGGGTGGGCTCTTTGGTGTTTGGGGTAGCGGCGTAGTCATTCGATCTGGCATAGGCAGACGAGACGTACTCGTCTGTGACCGAAGCGTCTTAGTGCTGGGGGTGTTCCGAGGTGTCTTCTCGTATTGCTTCTCCTTCACAGCAGACGTCGGCAGGTCATCGAAGAGATCGAGTTCGTGGCCATCGCCAAAGTTCCTCTTGCGCTGGGGCTTTGTCAATTTCTTTGGTGGCGGTGGGTGACGACCTTGAACAGACGGAGCCAACTCTCTACGTACCCCAGCACGACTGGGGGTTTGAGCGTCCATCTGTCCACCAATTGACATACGTGAGTGCGAGCGCATGGAGGGCGACAACGGGCGGCGGGGATCGGAATCGCGTCGAAGGTGACTTGATGAGCCTCTAGCCGTGACATGATGTGACTGCGAAGTCGGATTGCCGGCGGGCAAGAAGGGTACACTCGAGCGGGGCGTTGTCTGAAAGTTGGAGCTACGGAGCATCGGCGCGGAACGCTTTGCCTTGAGATATTGCGCACTGGTGGTAGTGGGCATTGGTCGAGTGCTGGGTTTCATTGCGGCGCCGGATTCGTAGACGGGAGTGAGCCTAGTACGTGCGGCGGTGGTGGGTAGAGGTCGAGGTATTCTGGAGCCCGACGACGGCTTGTCAGTGAAGGTGATGGAGGCTGTAGGTCGCGCAGCAGGGGGCGTGGCCGGCTTGGAAGCTGTTTTCTTCACTACAATGTTACGGTTTAGCGTGAGCTTCCTTGTGTCAAGGGCCTCCCCTGCACCAAAGTCGAGGCCTTCCATGAAGTCTTCTTCCTCATCGGCCAATTTGAGGGGCGACGATGCAGCCTCACTCTCGAGCGGCGGCGAAGTGATGGGTGTGACCGCAGGCGACTCTGTGCGCGATTGGTTCAGTGCCAGTGGAGGAAAGGTGGCGGGTAAGTCAAAATCTGCTTCAAAATCATCTTCGGGGGGTTCCTGGTGGACGGGCTCCTCGGCAGGCACGGGCGCATCCTCCTCAGCAGGGACCACAGCGGGTACTGATGTGGGGGGTTGCTCGTGTTGCTGCTGGTTGGAGAACGGAGAGGGAGCGAGAGGTGCCTGCTCGGTCGTCTTGAGCTTGTTGAGGCGAGCGATGAAGTCCAGGGGCTCCGTGGGCAGCACAAGCCCGGTCAGGTCATCGTCTTCACTCTCGAGGGTCATGCAGCTTCCCAGGCTCGGGCTCATAGCAGAGGCCGACGAGCTGCGCCCACCGCGCGGGTCTCTCTTGGTGCCCGCAAAGCGAATGCCCAAGCTGCCCTCGCCCCAATCATCGCCAAAGTCGTCGTCGTAGTCAGCAGGCGTACGTGGCACGGGCGCCTTCAACCTCAGCTCGCCGCCGCTGGCAGGGTCCGGAAGCTCGAGGTCGTTGCCCCAGTCGTCGTCGAGCTCGATCCTTTTGTTGTTCTTGGGCTTGCCTAGGCGCTTGATGCTTCCGCCCATCAGCGCCGACGCAGGCACGCTCGTGGGGATAGGAATGCCGGCTTGCTTGGCCGAGAAGATGGCCTTGTTGGTTGCCAGGTCGTCGTCAGGCGCCAGCAGCACCTGCCAGTCGTCGTCGCCCGTGTTGGACTCGGAGCGCACGCTGAGGCGCGAGGATAGCGAGTGGACCGTCGAGTTCTTGAACAGCAGGCCGTCGCCGTCCTCAAAGTCGGCATCGTCCCAGTTCTCGATTCCAGATACCATCGAGTTGATGGAGGCTATCCGCCCCGCAAAGCTGCGGTTCGGAGCAGCCATGGCAGAGTGGATCGGCAGATCGCGACGGAGCGATTGTGGTGTAGTGAGATAGGTTTGGGTAGAGTGGAGGAGGTTGGTGTGCTCGCCGGTCGTTCTTGCTGCAGGGTGCGTAAGCGAACGCTCTTTCCCGCCTGAGAGACCCACGCTGCGGCCAGGACGAGGCAAGCGCGACGCGTTAACCCTGCTGCTCGTCACACCGAGTGGCCGTGAGCTGCCCAAATAAACACAGCCAACACAGAACGCACAGCGAACGCTTTTCATGCAAGATCCCCCGCAATGCAGAGGGCGGGCGTGCGCGTGGTTATAGACGTCAGTGCCGCCGTGCTTGGGGCGCGCCGCTCAGCCCGGGGGCGCGAGGAGCCAAAACAACACGACGTCAGGGTCTATATTGAGTTGCAAAACACGGCGGGTCGTGTGCTAAACTCTGGCGTGCCTCGTGCCTCGTGTGGCATGCCGGCAGCCTCCCAGGCAGCACCCGCGCTCCACGGCGTAGCTCTTACTGGCACCTGCGTATTTAACTTCGGACGGCTGCTCGTCCCAGACGTCAGCTGCGGTTCTAATAAGTCTACGTGCAAGTGAAACGTCCACCCCGTCTTCGTGTTCCTGCGTCCATTGCAGCCCGTCATCGACCTCAGGGTCATCTCTGACAGGGAACATCCCGCGCTGGCTGCAACACACCGGTAGCGCTGTTCCTAGAACACGCCACCACAACAGCGTCACTTGCGCTTCACTGCTCCACTTGCAGGAATTATTGAGGCTGGAGGTGCTGCACGGCCGCGCCGCGTGTGCCAGCGACAGAAAAACAAAACTAGCCTAGCCTAGCTCGCCCTGCGCGCCTTGCCCATTGAAGCTCTGCGAGCTAGTGCGTAGACACAGTATCATTATGGATCGCCGCATCGTGCCTGTCGAGCCGGCTAGCGGGCGCGGCGAGCTGGTCGTCATCGAGGTACAGCAACACGGCGCCCACGAACTTGATGTTCGGCTTGTTGGGTGTGAGGGCGAGAACCCGTACGTGGTGAATAGTAAGGGTAACCCTCATGCTCACCATGGTTGCTATGCTGACACGGATGCAGTCAAACAAAGCCAGCTCGCCCAATTGAAACACAAGTTCAAGGGCAGTGATGCAGATTGGGAGGCTGTCCTGGCTCACTTTCTGTTGCAGAAACAGCTAGGCCCAGACCATGCCAATTTATTGGAAGGTGTCCGCATGGTTTACGCCTTGAAGAAGGACAATCTCGAGGTTTCAATTAGGCAGGATGTGCAAGGCATCAAAGTAAGATAACTCTCTCTCGGCCCAGCGTAACCTAACACGGTGCAGGTCACATGGGGTGAGATCGTACTACCTAGAGATGACGAGTTCGAATTCAACCCGTTCGAGTGGGCTCAAACTTCAGCCCAGGCTCATTTTCAGACTTTGCAAGATTTGGCCGAAGTGAAGGCGCGAATTGATAACGAAAAGGACACCATCACAAGACTCAGTGCTCAACTGGACGACTTCATCAAGACTAAAAATGAGGCTGAAACAGCCATGTTGCAGCAGTTCATGGAACTTTTGAACGAGAAGAAGAGGAAGATAAGAGACCAGAGCCGTCTGCTAGCTGGCGCCAAAGTCGACAAGTCTACAGGTATGTGTCCTCACTGGATGCGCCGCCGTCTGTTTAACTCAATATCTCCTAGCACTCGCAATACAGTCGGCTAGGATAGAGACACCACGCAAAGCAGGGCCTTCTCGGACATCCAAGCGAAAAGCACCTGCCAAGGCTGCGAAGGTGGCTCAGGAGCAGGAGTCAGATAGCGAACAGATGGAGATTGAGGAAGCGAAAGTTGAGGAGCAAAACGAAGACGAGGACGCTGCTGGCCCGGCAACGCCAGACCGTGGATCTGATGCTGAAACAGAGTCCGAGGCTGAGGCTTCTGACAGCGGGTTAAGAGGCGGGTCATCTGAGACGCTCAAATCGACTTCTACGGTAGCACACCCCACGAAAGAAGCCGCCCCATCAGATGACGGGCCGCCACCGCAGCGGTCTTTGCCATTTGGCAGGGCCGGCGCGCGGAGCAGAGGTCCAGCCAAAAGTCCTTCACCACCACCGCCAGCCAACGACGATGACGACGAAACTGACGATGAAGAGCTATGAACGCGTGTTTGCAAGCGACACGCTTTGCGATTCAAGCAGCCGGTTTTGAGTTTGACATGTAGCCAGAACACCGGGTGCATATGGTTCAGACCGGATTTGTCAAGCAGCAAAGTTCCTTTTGAACTCTGTGGTGCGACACGTGGAAGGTTACGCGCAACCTGCATACATAGTCCCGTACACACTGAACGTCAGACATGGCAAATGCCATAGCAACGTTTCATAGACGGTGATGCATTGGCGGGGTTCAGTAGGCTTCGCCAGGAGACCTGTATCGTGTGAGAGAAGGAAAGGTGAATTACTGATCGCTGGTACCTGCCTCGATACAGCACCAGACTAATCGGTCTCGAATGCAAGCGCATTGCCGTGTATTGTTGGAAGCAAACTCTGAGCAGCCAAAGTCAGTGAGTACGAGAACAAATGTTATTTTATGGGTTGATTCGGCGAAGAAGCTTTTGTCCGTAGCTGGACACAGCAACGCAGTCTCTTGAGCTATAGTAGGGTCAGGATCAAGAACAATGCTGTTTACGTGCTCAGCTCAGCGTGATATTGTACATTAGACAGCTAAGAAATCGCCAAGTTGACATGACAATCATGGATCTCGGAACCCATCAGCGGCATTGCATCACGACGCGGGAAGATTGACCTCTAGCGTGGATCTCAGCTCGGATCGTCCCAGCGGTCTCCAACGGGCGGTCTGGCTGGACATGAAGGGGCTGGGAAGCGGTAATAGACAGTGCAGCAGCAAAGATAATGTATGGGTGAGAGCGCAGAGTCGTCGCCAGGCAAACATGGACGGGTCATGTGTCGACGAAAACGAGGTGAGACAGCGCAGCAGCAATTCGCAGCAGTGGTCAGCCGAAGCCGCGCTCGAACCCACCCACTCCGCTAGCACGAGGACGCCCTATCCGCGCCAAGACAGTGCATCATCCCAGCAAACCTCCGCACGCGCTGGAGCCTCTGAGCCTCTGAGCCCCTCACTGCCTGCCCTCCGTCCACGGCCCGCCGCTGCAGAATCGCGTCGCGGACACTTGCCGGCCTGTATCTGGGCGATGGTTGGCTTCTGTCCAGGCGGTATCAGCTACATAGCGCACCGGAGGCTGAGGTAGCACTCGATTATTCTTTGGTACGCGATTCCTCTGCGCTCTGCCCGCGCGCCTCGCCGGCCCGCTGCCGCGTCCATACTGATGACAGTCCAGGCAGTGCGCGACCGTCTGTGCCGCCGCGTGCCCCACGCCTCGCCCACGACCGTCTCCGCGCTCCCTCACCGCGCATTGCCCTCACCAGTCCGGGCCCCACCTGCTCCGCCTACCCATGAGCCACGCCCCGCGCACTCGCCAGACCGACCACCCCCGCCTGCCTGCCTGGAGACGCCTTGCACGAGAGCGCGCCCTGCCCGTCTGCTTAGCGCTCGCTGGCCGCGACGGCTCTCAGTCACCATGTCAGGCCCTGACCCGCCCGACGTGCCTACCTCGAGGTCACTGAAGCGCAAGGCCTTTTCCAGAGACGACCAGGACGAGCTGGACGAGCTGGACAAATGCTTCAAGCGCATACGGGCGGCGGCGCCGCACAACCCATATATTCTCTCGACGCCGTCCATGGACCCGTACCGATATCACTCACAGCAAGAAGCCAATGCGTGGATGCTAGGGCACCTGTGGAAGCACAATGAAGAGCACATGCAATACCGGACCTATCTCTACCGCGAGCCGTGCCAGGATTGCTTCGAGTTACAGGCTGGGGAGGACGACGAGCCCGAGCCGGAGCGAGAGCGAGAGCGGCCCCGGTCGCAGGCGTCGCAGGCGTCGCAGGCGTCCAACACCACCAGCCAAGGTCCCAAGAAGAAGATCAGCCTGTCCGCATACAAGAACAAGCAAGCTAACGGCGTCATCACACCCACGCCCGGGTCCAAGCTGGCCTCGCCCAGTTTGCCCCCATCAAAACCCCCAGCTGCGCAGACGAATGGCGCGAAGAAACCTGAAACGCAACCGGCTCCCGCTCAGAAATTGGCAGAACCAAAGCCGCAGAAGGAGTCCGTTGGTGCGACCCCACGCGCTAGAACAGTGCTAACATGTTACAGGCATCCTACAGAAGAGGGCAGCAAGCGCAAACCACAAGCAGGCAACAGACACCCACTACCACCACGTCCCCCTGTCGCAGAAACCAGGCGCATTGAGGACGAGGACGCGAAGACCGTCGACAAATCGAGTCCCTCGAATTCGACACCCCATGGTCTACCTCCAATGTTGTCGCCAGTACACGAGCCGCTAAGCAACCCATACGGGCTTCCCAGCATCTTGTCGCCTACTCTTCCGTCGAGCATCCAAGCAGAATTGGACAGGCTAGAGCAGCAGAGGTCACGAGCAGTCTCCAGTGCATCAGCATCGTCCACCGAACCCAAAAGTCAAACGCTTGCAGTACCGAAGATAAAAGAGAAGGAAAAGCCTCAATACGCAGACAAGACTGTAAAGACAGAGCAACGTGTTCGGTCAGTCTCTGTAAGCGGGAAATCACCATACGTTGCGCCGCCGGTCAAAGCGGAAGAGAAGGACTCCTTGGTTGTAACCCTGAAGTTCTCCAAAGTGAACGCGGCGACAGTGAAACAGATCCTTCGTTTGCCACAAAAGCGATCTGTTCCAGAAAAGAAGGAGCGCCAGGACCCTCCAAAGGAGTCTCCTGTCAAGATTCGTACAAAAGTCGTAGAGGAAACTGTACAAAAGAAGCCGAAGCCTGTACCCAAGGTCGCTGCGCGTCGTCCAGAAGTGTCGGTAAAATCAACGCCCACGCCCGCGCAAAGCGTCAAGCCTGTGGCGCCAGCTACAAAGACTGCGGAGAAGCGTCCTAGGGCTGAGGACGATGCGCCGCTCGCAGTGCCAGCTAAGCGGCAAAGAGCACTATCCTCACAGGATCGACCAAACACTCCAGCAGCACAAGCAATCTCATCATCTGCCGTCTCCAGTAAGGCTAGCACGCAGAAAAGCCAGTCGCAACTTGAGACACCAAAGAGAGAGCACAAGGCTATCAACATGCTACGCACCGGATCGTCTGAGAGCCAGGATGCGACACCAGGGCGATCTGGCGGCACTCCCGCAAATACTCGTCCTGATGCTCGACCGGCACCCACGTCAGCACCTTTGACAGGAAAGAAACAGGCTGATATCTCTCTGATGGCACAGACGTCGAAGAAGCTCAACGTCATGGGCCGCGCCTTGAAACACGAAGCGACTGAGATTCTCAATGAGAAGGGCAATAAGTTAACAAAGCAAGACCAGAAGCGGGCGGCGGTGACGAACATGGAGTGCATAATGTAAGTTGGCCACTCTTAACGCACACCACATGACTGACGACAAAGCAGATCCTACATGGCCGCATACTACGCTCAAGACACCTCTTTGAACCTTCGCGGACGAGTAGGCGAGGTAGAGGCGACATGGAAAACGCTCCTTCCCCTATGCATTTCGTACGCCCGTCTTACCAAGGATTTCGCACACCTCGACGGCCTGCGCTTGTACCTCAGCTCAGTCATTGCTTCGACAATCTGCTCATTGGTGTCTCAACGAGCGTCCGGCACCAAAATCCATGATTCGCCTCAGGACGTCGCGCACACCCAGCTCGCAAGAGAGCACGCATCTCTTGCGGAGAACTTCACGTTACTAGCAGATCACACCAAGAAGATGGTCACCCACTTCCAAGACGCAAGAATAGCACTGCCTATCGAAGACCTCCAAACGATCTACAAGAGGACTTGGTCGGGGCGAGAGGCAAACACCAAACTAATCAAGGAGCCAGAGAAGGTCAGCGGCGCGCGCCTGTCAGGCCCCTACTTCCTGCCCATCTCGAGCGACACGACTCCCATCCAGGCTGTGCGCTTTGGGCTAAAGTTTCTCCATGAGTACTGCGAGAAAGAAGGACTCAAGTACTCCCTCCGCATCAACCTAGACCAGCCCACGTAGCCAGTGCAGCTGCAGCTGCAACTCCAGGTCCCCAGCACCACGGCTGAGAGAGACGAGACAACGACAACCCACACTATTTCTTCCCCCCCCCCCCCCCCCTCCCAAATGAGCATTCTCTATACTTCTTGCTTAAGCGACGGTTACGATCTTCTGTTACATAGCGCGCGCATGACTTCGGCATAGGCCAAGCAGCGCCTGTTCTTGCGGCGGTGATACCCTCGAGGTGGAAAAGCACCTCTTTTGTGATTTTTGGGCAGGCGCATGGGATGGGTCAGCATGTATGAATACGATCACGGGCGGGAATGGTGAATCTAGGAGCGATAGATATCATGGATGCGCATGCGTGAATAGTGGCGGTCCGCTTGCTTGCGGAGACACGATATCAAGCCATGCACCACAATCCATCAATCATACCTACACCCTCTCCGCTCCGCCTCACCGCACTCCTCCCACATCATACAAACGAATAAACTCCAACCTTTCCGACCTCTCCATTCCCACCTCCCCACCCGTCGGAAAACGCCCTCGGAATGCCCCCTTGCCTCGCACCCCGGAGTCTCCTGCCCATTGCGAGCGTGTAGCGCGTCTGGCAAGTGTGTGGCCAGCACGCAGTGCAGCGCGGGCACGCACGCTCCAGCGCGGCTAAGCGATAAGGGAGCTAAGCGTCGGCGCCGCGTGGAGTATCTCAATTGGGGAAAAGGCGGGCGTGTAACGGGCATGGTGGGGAGGGGGGGCGTATAAGATGCTGTGCGGCCCTGCTGCGGGAATGAGGCTGGAAGAAAATTGCTCGCCATTGCATCACTGTTCTCTGCTTGAGCATATACGGGTCTCGTGGAAATATATCTTGTTGGATCAGGGTTACCAAGAGAGAGGACTGAGGCGTCGTGTTTGTTGCGATAACGGCGTCGGTTTCCCCCCCCCCCCCCCGCATTTTCGAGCTCCCAAGCTGGCAAGCTGCACGAGAAAGATATATTCGCGACAACTCCCCCGATTGTAACCGCTGCCTCGACTTTTCTACCTCCACAGCCATGGCATACCTCCTCCGCACAGCAGGCCGTGCGCGGTCGACACTCGTGCGCCCGGCTGCACAGACAGCTTCCAAGATTGCGCCCACAGCGCTGCGACGACAATATGCTTCGGCCGCCGCTGCTGTTGCTACCCCGTCGGACGCGGGCGAGCAGGCGTCTTTGTTTCCTGGAGAGCCCAGCCAGCCGACTGTGAAGACGCAGATCCCGGGCCCTAAGAGCAAGGCGGCGATTGAGCGCCTCAGCAAGGTCACCGATACGCGGAGCTTGAACATGATGGCGAACTACCAGCAGAGTTATGGAAACTAGTATGTGCAGTGTTTTGGTGGGTGGAAGAGGCGCAGCTAACGATGGTGTAGCATTGCTGATCTCGACGGCAACGTGCTGCTTGATGTTTACGCCCAGATTGCCTCGATTCCTGTAGGCTACAACAACCCGGCGCTGATGCGCGCAGCGTCGTCGCCCGAGATGGCGTCTGCCATTATCAATCGCCCGGCGCTCGGCAACTTCCCGCAGCATGACTGGGCCGATATCCTGGAGACGGGCATCCTGTCCGTGGCGCCCAAGGGCCTCAACCAGGTCTTCACTGCGCAAGCAGGATCAGACGCCAACGAGCTCGCGTACAAAGCCGCGTTCATGTGGAAGCGCCAGCAGGAGCGAGGAAGCTACGACGCCGACTTCTCCGAGGCGGACATCAACTCGTCGATGAACAACCAGGCCCCCGGTGCGCCGGACATGTCCATCATGTCGTTCAAGAAGGGGTTCCACGGCCGCCTATTTGGCAGTCTCTCCACCACACGTTCCAAGCCCATCCACAAGCTCGACATTCCCGCTTTTGACTGGCCGCAAGCCCCCTTCCCTGCGCTCAAGTACCCGCTCGACCAGTTCGCGGCCGAGAACGCTGCAGAAGAGAAGCGCTGCCTCGAGGAGACCGAGCGCCTGATCAAAGAATTCCCCAAGCCCGTCGCCGCCGTTGTGGTCGAGCCCGTGCAGTCCGAAGGCGGCGACAACCATGCCTCACCGGCCTTCTTCCAGGGCCTGCGCGACATCACGCAGCGCAACAACGTGCTCTTCATTGTCGACGAAGTGCAGACAGGCGTCGGCGCAACCGGCAAGTTCTGGGCGCACGACCACTGGAATCTGTCCACGCCCCCGGACATGGTGACCTTCTCCAAGAAGGCGCAGACAGCGGGCTACTACTACGGCAACGACGCCCTGCGGCCCAACAAACCCTACCGCCAGTTCAACACATGGATGGGCGACCCAGCGCGCGCGCTGCTCTTCAGCGCCATCATCCAGGAAATCGAGCGTCTGGACCTCGTCAACCACACAGCCGCGACGGGCGACTATCTGTACGCTGGTCTGCAGCGCTTGGCGGAGCGGTACCCAGGAGACATCCAGAACCTGCGCGGCCAGGGCCAGGGCACGTTCATTGCGTGGGACACACCGCGCAGAGACGAGGTTCTCAAGAACGCCAAGGCGCACGGTGTCAACATTGGAGGCAGCGGTATGCAGGCTGTGCGCCTGAGGCCGATGCTGATCTTCCAGAAGCACCACGCAGATTTGCTACTCGAGAGGCTGGAGGCGGTGCTGAAGCAGTAGATTTTGCTTGAAGGGGGCAACAAGATTGAGATGTTGCGGCCACCATTTGCAAGGAGTTCAGGTGTGAAACGATTCGGAAGAAACTGGGAGGAGATTGACATTTTGAATGTGGTGGAAAAGCGGCGCTGGCTTTTGTCAGTTGATGATAATGAGCAACATGTTCTTAACGAACATCTACTTGCCGCTACCGTTTCCGCGTTCTCTGCACCTGCCAGTCCAACACTGCACAGTCAGCATTTTATATCACGGTTGGTGTTCTCCCGCGAACTTACAATTCCCTCACTATTTGACACCCTCATATTCGACAGATTTGCAACTGACCTGGCGTTACCTAAGGTCTGTTGCTCACCTTTGTACTCACCCCCCCCCCTCCCATCGTATACAGGGTCGTCATCACAATAGCCCACCAGCAATGGCTCCTGATGCCCGACATCTTCGCGGAAAACAGCAGACAGAAAGCCGTGCATAGCATGTGACCCCGGGCACGCTCCCCACACCCACCTTTCCGCCAGCCGCCTCCGTGCTCGACCAAACACATGTAAGATGCTGAGAAATACAGCACGGCCGTGTATCGGAGCAGCATAGTCGACTTTGACCAGGTCGTCATCTTTCAGCAGGCCTGAGCACGCTGTAGAGCTTGTCGCGTGCGTTGGTCGGTGCCACCTGAGGGTTTGGAAAATGGCCCTAGCGCCCTCCAAGAATACTACCTCCTATGCCCCCTCGGGTGTTTGGGATCGAAATTCTCATTGATTTTATGAGGATTTGTTTCACAAAAGAGATGGAAAACACTTTGCAGGCATTGCTTCGGAAATGGATGAATGCTATAGTGCCCAGTTGGAATCAAGATGCCTATGCCTCTAATGATAAGATTTTATTCCCTTTCACTTCCAGCCGCGCTGAATCGAAAAAACTCCACAGGCCCTCACACTCCAATGCTTTGTATGACAGAGTCAAGAACGTTGATGACCTAGCACAGTTAGCTTGATGCTGGCGATCACTCTCGCCGATGTGTACGTACTTCTGTCTTGTATGTATCTCCTGCCAGACTCCGCTGATCTGAATCATGCCCGGTGGCTTTACCTTCGAGACATGCTACGACTATAGCCTGGTACCTTCTTCCCATGGCCGCACGGAGCCGTTGGTGTTGTGCACATGCGAGCAAGTAGTTCTTCACATCGCTGCCGAGCTCCATATCCTGGAACCCTCTTCGATGCAGCGAGACTGCTGGTTTCCAAAGCCCAATCTCAAGAAGCACCACCCCGAGCGAGTAAACATCGTGGGATCTATTGAAAGACGTTGTTGGGAGGCCCCATTGCTCTGGATGCCGATAGACATTCGCGTCGATGTCATCTCTGTCAAAGTGTCGCGAAGAGAATCCCGTTTCTGGTCGTGAGTACTCCCACCCAAACAGGTATGGGTTGTTAAGTGCACTTTGTGGTTCTGTCGAATCCTTCTCGTTGAAGAAGAGCACGTTGGAGCTGCAGAAAAACTTGTGAATCCAATTTACCGTATGAAACTCCCACAGCGCGGTGGCAAGGTCCCGCGCCAGAATGAACCTGCTCTCAAGATCAGGTTCGGGCAAGTTCCGGAGGAGCCCGGCCAAACTCTGGTATTCTGGGTTTAGTCTTTGGGGTATGTCGAAGCAGAGCGCGAATTGGGTAGCCTCGGTGTAAAATCCCCTGGCCGTCAGACAGTGATATCTCTCTGGTTTCGCCTGGCTGAGGATGTTCACGAGATGATTGACTCGGCGCAGTGACTCGCGGGAAGGTCCATCCCTCTCCAGTCCAATGACGAATGGCTTGTACTCCACAAGTACAAATTGATCTTGCACTTGTATTAGCTTGCGAGAATCGCGGGTGGGAATCTCTCTGGAGTTTCTGATTTTCTTCCAGTTTATTTCGCTGATTGCCTGATCTGGCAAGTCATCATCTCCAGAACTTTCAAGTGACATCTCAGAAAGTTTTAGGTCAATTTCGAGACCAAGACTGCAGACTTCACTCGTGGTTGCCGAGCCAAACAGGCGCTGGAGTATCGGAGCCGGGCTATTCGGAGACACGCTTCTTGAATCACGATTGATATCCGCCACTCGGTTTTCGATCATTTGAATTTTGATGATGTTGAGAAGCTGGCCATTCCATGCGTGAAGTTCTTGCTTGACCATCTCAATCTTGCTTTTCTCGCTGAAACCCCACTTCAGTCGGCGAACGAGCGAGCCTGAGTGATATGATCCGAATGCAATTGAAGCATCTGCCACGTCTAAGAAAGACGGGCTCTTTGCGCGGCATTGTTGTGTATCGCAATATTCCAAGCAGTACTTGGACTCCAATGTCTCCTTGAACAATCTTAAAACATTGATGATGTCAATCTGTGTTTGTCTATCGAAAGCAGTAAAGAGGCTGTTCGATGCCACTGCACCTTGGCCACCAAACAGTACTCGCTTAATGGATTTGAAAGTGGTAGTTTCCAGGCTGAGAGCTAATCGAGCTTTTTCGTAACCTGTGCCAAATTTGTTTGTGTCCTTGATTCCAGAAACGAGAATCTCCGCGAGTGCCTCTGTAGCGGTCGCGACAGCCAGCGCTAATCCAGCGATTTCGAGTCCCGACATGATTCTTGCAACGGCGTGGAAGATGTTATGAGCCGGTGCACATGGTTACACTCAGCTTGACACGCAGTAATCGTCCCTGTTCGTCCACGCAAAGCAGAGAAACTGGATGAACGGTCTTAGGACAGACGTGTATATTGATCAGGGAGAAAAGCTATGAATATGGTTTTGGCGCTGAAATTGTTGGGATGTCACCACTCTGCTTTCTGTCTCAGCCTCATGTGCAGCACTGCCACCACCACCACCTACCCATGACCACAATCACGCACTGCACCGCCCCCACCACCACCTACCCATCACTTTATCTCGCGAATACGAATTGCCGCCTAGCCAATCGCATAACGTAGCCTGTGATTGTCGACTGGCTGTCATCTCAATTTGCTTGCGACTGCGCAATCGCGGTCATGTAGCCGCACGTAACAATCGTGCTATCTGCCTACAATCTACGGGCCGGATAATTTGGCCCCCATCGTACAAAGCTAAGCGCCGGAGCAGTTTCTGGCTGAGGATGACATTGGCAAATGCATGCTAAGGCACAAAGCAATGACCAGCTTACATCTTGGAGGACTACCAGGCTGTGTGGCTGCCGCGTCAGAAGGCGCCCTCAACAATGACGGGACCATCTAATTGTCGCGCGACATGTCATGGAACAGCCCACATCCCCCTCGCCCCTCAATTTTGTTTGACTGACTTCAATTCCTCAGCCACAATTCTCAATGCTCTCTGGTTATATCAGCATCTCATACAAGCGTATACCAGGACGGAATGATGCAATTATTTGTCTCATACCTTCCAATGGCGTGAAATAATGTTCAGTGCTCAGACGGGTTCAGCCTAACACGAATTCCACCATAAAGGATCTCGTCTACTTAACATCGCTATACAAACACAGCGACGTTCCGGTTTCAGGTCTGCCTCACCACGCTACGAGTCCTGCACCAATCTCACCGTGATGAGCTTTCTGGATGGGTCTTCGTTTTCTGCTTCATTCACGTTCCTTGCCCTGGACTTTGGCGCCTTAGACAACGATCCTTACCGTTCCAGAAATACTATTGCCAGTGCACAAAATGCATACAGACGTGGGGTCTTCGCAGAAAGTACAGAAATCAAGAAACTCGGAGCTGGCGCAGTGTTTCAGGTAACATTGCGCAAGTCAGATATCACTGGCGAGTTGTATGCCGTCAAGACCGCTCACGCGACCAACATATCCGAGAAGTCGAAGAAAGGATCTGCAAGCACAGGCGTATTCGCAGTACTCAGAGAGATACAGGTCGTCAGCCATGCAGTTGCGGCAACACATCCTAATATCCTGAATGTGATCGGCTGGGATTGGAGTCAACAAAGAATGCCCGTAGTGTTTGTCGAATATGCCGAACTGGGCACGCTCAAGGACTGGCTACCCATTCATGGCGCGTCCTTGCAGTCGCATGAAAAGCGCAGAATATGCCTGAACGTTGCCTGCGGCCTGAACGCGCTACATTCAGTTGATATTGCTCATGGCGATATCAAGTTAGCGAATACTTTAGTCTTTTCCAATCCAAAGGGAGCGATCACTGTGAAGCTATCGGATTTTAGCCATGCCATCTTTGGTCTGTCTACTCGTCGGAAATCAGCATACCCAGGTTCGCGGCTATACAACGCACCAGAAATTCGAAATCCTGACTCTGTCGTTCTTTCCGACCGGCTACCACAATGCGAAACCTTTTCGTTCGGTCTGCTTGTTTGGGAGGTCCTGAAGAATGGCTCTCACTACTTCGAACGGGGGTGGATCGGGAAGTCGTCGACATCGTCATCAGGGACAGAAATTCCTGGTAGCGGATTTGAATCACTTGGAAACGAAGCACTCATTCCCATTGTCCAAGAGAGCATAGAATCGTGGGGCCATGATGGGCTTCTCACAAAAGCACAAAGCTTTTCTGGAGCTCCAGAGATAGCTCGGAATGACAGAACGACATTTTATCGCGTGTTCTCTATCACGTTGAGAGATCGACCAGATAAGCGCAAGGATATGCAAACTGTCGCGATGGCATTGGATGCATATGATGAGTAAGTGTAACCAATCTGGTTCCAATTTCGTTGCAATACCTAACTTGAACACACAATTACAGGGGCAAAATTTTGCACTACTCTCACAGACTCGCGGTCCGCAGCTTCGCAGTTTGGGTAAGTTGCAGGCCAAGCTAGGCCCGAATTGTACTCAATACAGTAGGAATTCAATCCACTTTTGCCTGTGCCATGGGCAGAACAGGTCGCTTTTATCGAAGAGCTCCGCGCCGAGTTAGCACAACCGGTGCAGCCGAGCCACGCTGAATTGTACTTCATCCTAAGCCGTTGTTTTGCGGAAGGGTATGGAGTGCACAAAAGCCCCGAAGAAGCAATAATGCACATTTACCATGCTGCCTCGCTCGACAATGTTGAAGCAACATGCTTGATCGAGATTGGAGAAGATTTCTTCAGGACTTTCAATGTTCCGAAATTGCCGAAACTTGCACAGAACGACATCTCAAAATGCATGCGAAACGTGCGTACGAGAGTTGTGAAGAAAGCAAGTTCTGGGGAAAGAATCTCCCTTGCCGCCTACATGAGAGCATGGAATGAGGTGAATCGCGACTTCGTAAAGAGCCGTCAATTCTTCTGGCACGATGGTACCAAAGACCAGGCCTACAGTTGGACCTCGGAGTCTATCGGAAACTTCGTGGTCGATGTCGCCTACTCTGGAGAGCAAGTTTGCGATGTGTCGATAACTTACGCATCCTTGGTTTCTTCCTTTAACTCTGGCACTTTTTACGAAGTGTGCGCATCTTTCGGCGTACCCGAGCTCTTCGAAGCCATGCACCGCACAAAAGATCATGAATATATCCAGTCCAGCTGGGGCGATCACCATGAAGTCTGGAGCCGGCTACTAAATGCAGCTGCGAAGGCAGGTGAAGTATCGTTTTTACAAAGGCTCATCTCACACGGCTCGGGGAGCGAGCCCAAAGAGTGGAAATCTCCGACTGGAGAGTCTCCCTTGCACTATCTATCGTTTCTTCAGCAGAGTGGCCAGGGTGCTTCCAAGCTCGTCGCTCAACTACTGGAACTAGATATAGATATCAATGGTGCAGCTACGACACGATCTTGGATCGCTCCATTCAGTGTTGAGTTGAGTGGAACACCCTTGCACATGGCCATTCGTGTCAACTGTAAACAAACAGTTCGGGTTCTGATGGAGAATGGTGCCGACCCATTCGAGACTTTTGGCGATACTGGAACCCCTTTTCAGTTGGCCTCAAGCCTCCATTTACACGAAATCATACATATGATCCTCAAGTTATGCAAAGTCAAACCGCACCACTTAGACCTCGCTGTTAATGCGGTTGGCTTGCCAACAAGAAAGGGGTGGTTCGAGAGATGCTATTCAGCTTCTTCACACTCAATTCCTGACATTCATTGGCAAGATGTATTCTCTACTGTTGAGGCGTTGTTGTTAGACCAAGAGTCTGCTGGTTCAAATCCAACCAAAGAAGCGTCGGCCACTCCATTCAACATTTACTGGAGCGCCACGCGAATCAAAAGAATGATGCTAGATGGCTGGCCTTTGATTGAGTGTATTTCGCAAGGGCAACGCGATCTTCTCATCCCGCGCATAATGATCGACCTAGGCCTTTATCCTTCTACGGATGCAGCTCGTTACAAGCTGCTTGACGTAATTGTACAGAAGTGGGAAGACAACAGAAATGACCCACTTCCACTCCAGTTGTTACGGTTGGTCCTTAGTACCAGTAGCGACACATCCAAATCGGCCGAGTGCCTGGATTGGACAGCTGGATGGCAGCGATTCTTCGACACATATCGTCATACTTGTCTGAATGGCGTCGAATTGCCCGTTCTACACCACTGGATCTTGACTGGCAGCATACACGCTGTCAAGATCCTAACCGAGGTGGTTGATAATGCCAGTATGCGCAAACTCGTCTCTACACTCGATTCCGAACGAAGATCAGCGATCCAAATCGCCATTGACAAAGGCTACAGAGACGCGTATGACGTTCTCAGACCTTTCAAGAATACAACAATAGTGGATGATATATTCATAGCGCGCAGTAGCTATCCTAGCAGTCCGCTTCTGCCAACCCTTCTCAGTTTACAGGTGGATGAAACAGAGACCGGCCATTTTGAGAATATTTGCGAACTTGTCACTTCAGAGTCTCTCGAGAAGGAAACGAGAAATCTCTTGGAAATCAAGGCCATGGCATGCTGTCCACTATGGGCCATATCCGACGCGCTGATAGCCTATGCCGAGTGGGCTCTAATAGCTTACCGACTGCACCAACTCCACGCCAACGGTAATCTTAGGTCAAAGGAAAAGCTTCGCTATGATATCACCAAAGTTTGTCTTCTTACAGCAGTCAATCTTCGCATGCGGGCCATCCAAACAAACCAAGTCGATGAGCTTGATGAGCTCAAGTCGACTGGACGCACCATCCCAACTTGTATGGCTAAGTTCTATCAATTCGAAAACAACACAATCGTGACTGGCCTTTTTCGCTCACGCTTTCTCGATCGTATTCAGGCAGATTTGTTTCTTTTCAACAAAAGAAAAATCCCATGGACGTTTTCTCGACAAGAATTCCGAGTAGGTCAGCTGGCTGTTCTTGAATGGTTTCGTGAACGACATTTTGAAGGTGTCTTTAGCAGGTCGCTTGACTTCGATCTGGACATACCTGAGGACAAACCCCCCATTCGCAACACCTCACGAATCACAAATGATTCGCCGAGATCTGAGATCAATCACATGGTGACTCAGATCCAACCAGAGGTTCTCAATCAGCCGCGGACTCTGTATCTGGCTAGTAAAGATAAAGAAGCTAAGCCACAGTGGTGGAAACTCCGGAAAGGCACATCGAGGTAGATCAGTTCGCCTTAGCTCCTCTAGATGCCATGATCATCACGAAAGGCTATGAGGAGGCATACAGAGCACCATTCTACGTGCAAGATGAAGTGGGGTCACAGGAGAGCACAAAAATTACTCGAGGCACAACAATCTGAGCATCGACGAAGACGGTGACTTCTTATGAGCTGCAATGACCACAGACTTCTCAGATGCGTTTCGCGCGTAGTTGAGAACGAGCTCGTACTCAACGGGCTCCCAACATTACCTAAGCATAATGACAATATGTTTGTTTTGTGCTATAATAAGACTTTTTAAATTTGTTTTTGTGAAAGTAAATCTCTCAAGAGATGGGATTTTGAGAGACTAATGCTAAGACAAGTCAAAGCAGCCATAGTGCTTTTCAGAATACCTTTTGCACACGTGACTTTTGAGAGGACCCCCCTCTTACAGACGTAAATTACGCATAGACAAGTGCAAGGACTACAGATCCTGTTATAGGTGCAGTTTATTCTAAGGAGTCTAACTCTGCCCTTATCTATATCTTTAGACTGTATAGTACTATGCAGAGAGGGTATAGGGGTTCTTGCCTTTAATGTTTGTAGTAATTAGCAAGAAAGCACAGCTAGTATCTATTCTACGCCCTTTAGGCGTATCTAAGAGGGGTTTAATAAGCACAGAAAAAATATTCTCCTCACAAGCTAAGGGCAAGGCTTTACTAATAAGATAGTTATAACCCCTAAGAACGAATACATCTCAGTCTCGTCACGTGTGCACAAGGTATCTTGAAAAGCACCATAACTAGATGAGGCTATCTAGGTCAGTCACTTTTCACCAACTACTCAGGCCGATCGCTCGTGGGAACCATATGATTAGACTCCTTGAGTTGGCTACAAAACTCATCATAACTTCACTAGATCTTTTTGTTTGGATGTGTAATTATAGCGCGCACAGAAGAATTAGAAACGGTAGCATGTAAAAATGATCGGCCAAGAAAAGAGCTCCTTCATAACCGCGCCTCATCACGAGACCTGGTATACGCAATCGTTGGATCGTGGATGGCACCTTCCTTCCACCTAGAACGGAACTTTGCTCGCAAGGCTCTTCCAGACCTCGCACCTCTCGCCGCGTCCACCCTCCCATACCAACGCATCAACAATACTGAAGTCGTTTTGCACGCCCGGCTCCATGAATTCGGTGATGATCGCGCCCGTAGCCTGAAGACTGTCAAAAGGCACACCACCCGTTGTGTTCAGATTCAGCATCGCACTCTTGCCGTCATCGACCCAAGTGGGCCATGTGAGATTACCCACGCCCTGCGAAGGGTCGGCACTCTCAATGAAGCCGCCCCAGATGTGTCTGAAGGCGGAGCTGAACACCGGCGGCTGGTTGGGTGTCGCCGGGCCAAAGTACCCGGTCAAGTCGCTTACGTGCAGCGCACCGGGGACAGAGTACTGGTAGTGGAAGGCCGTGCGATTTCCGTAGTCAAATGCCGAACCGAGCCAGTAGGAGAGGCAGACGAATGTCCCCTCGGCGTAAATGTTGTATGCTCGTTGTTGGGTACCGGTGGCAAACTGGCTTACATCCAGTGCTGTCTCTGGGCCGAGACCAGTGGTTGCGTAGCGGTTGGTGTTTGTGTTATTGGACGCTGGATAGGCAGCGAGGATGGCGTCCAAGTCGGAAGCTGTCAGAGTTGGGAATAAGGCTTGAAGCCAGGTCTCGAGAGCGGTTGTGTCGGTGATGTTTTGTGGGACGAATAGGGGGCCTTCGTTTGCGTTGTTGCCAACGAGGATGTGCTGGCCATTGACGCGCTTGGCGCTTAGAGACTCGCTGGGGACAGTGGTGATGAATCCAGTTTCCGGCTCGGTAACAGGAAGGAAGGCAAAATTACCATAGAGGCTGGCGTTGTTTTGTTCGATGTTTGCGGTTTGCAGTATGACAGAGTCCGCGCTGCGCAGGCAGGAGAGTGTGTCAGTTGAATTACCACTACCACAACCACAACCCGTGCGAGAGACAAACTCCTCGTAGCGTTGCGTTGGGATTAGAGCATCAAAGTCGTACTGTGGTACGAGGTAGGGGGAAGCGGCTATGATCTGAAACGATGTCAGTAGATGATTCGGGGAACGATTGGAATTCCTTACTTGGTTGAACAGAGATGTTCCAAGGGTACCGTTCTGTGCGATGCCTAGGAGCATGCTTCCTCCGGCACCGGCACTTTCGCCGCCGACGGTGACCTTCGAGACGTCGCCGCCAAATTGGCCAATGTGGTCTTGGACCCACTGCAGAGCAAAGGCCATATCGAGAATGCCAACATTGAGATTGCCGTTCTCTTCGACCTCAGCTGAGGAAAGGAAGCCGAACACACCAAGCTAACGAACGATCAGTTTCTGGCTTCAAGCTTGACCTAGAACACTTACCCTGTATTGTATCGTAACAGCAACAAAACCGTTGTTGTTCGCATTGATAATCTCACTCACGTCTTGCTGGCCATTGCCGCTGCCATAGCCTCCACCATGGACCATAACAAAGACTGGGAGCTTCCTGCCAGCCTCCAAATTTGGGGCATACACGTTAAGGAACAGACAGTCTTCGTCTCCAGAGGGCGCAGGGGAGTTGACAAAGGGTGCTGGGACACCTTGAGGACATTGCGGAGCAAACTCCGTAGCGTTTACCGTGCCGTTAACGGAAGCTGGAGCTACTGGGGCTCGCCATCGGTTATCCCCAGTAGGAGGTGCGGCAAAACGAATGCTGCATAGGTCAGTGTTTGATCGAGTGTAGGGAAGACTCTATTTGGTGTATTGATATGACATACCCTTTCCAGACGTTCAGCTGAGTACTGGAGTTATGAGCACCTTGGTAGACGCCATATCCCAAATCAATAGCTAGGTCTTGAGCGTTGAGAAATGGTGCTGCTAGGGTTGTCCCACCAAGTAGGTAGAGTGCTGTAGCTGTAAGCCTTCGAACCATTGAAGCCATTTCTGATATCGACACTGACACGATTGGATTGCATCGAGGTTGTGGCTACACAAATGTTATGTATGGTGATTGACTTTGACTAAGCCGGAATCCCCTCTGCGGCTCGGCCGTCACTGGGCCATGGGCCAGGATGTGCCTTTTGGTTGTATTTTAAGGTCATTGAACAAGAACTCGGCCAACATGCAGCTTAGTTCACTGCAGACCTGATTACTTAGACCTGTGTTGAGTAAACAATGCTAGAGGCATGATGTCGGAGTACGAATGTCGATGCAAGCCTAGCCAGCGTGCAGCTCAGTGCACTGCAGTCCTGATTACTCAGACCTGTGTTGAGTAAACAAAGAGAGTGGCATGATTGTATAAGCATACTATGGTACATGGCATAAGCTTTGTTAGTACGGTGGGTGCAACAGGGGCCGTGTTATCCTGACCAATCTAACGCAGTGTTCTTTTTAACCACTAGCTACTTAGCTAATTAGTAGAATAAGCAAGGCTAACTTTTGCTATCCTCTTTTAGATGTAATATTTCTGTTAGGGAGACTGGGTTACACCCCTGTTGTGCCGACCCTACTAACAAAACTTATGCTATGTAACACAGTGTGTATGCTGCAAGGAACGGATGTACCGGGCCTCCCGAAGATGCCTGGATCTCTGCGCATGCTAGCTATCGTGCATGGTTCCCTTGAGCAGGGTGTGTTTGTGTGATCCGCTCGGCAGCTGCCTGATTGGCGTGCATGATGAGCCAAGTGTGAAAGCTGACAAAAAAGTTGGACTGCCAAGTACAGTTGAGGCTGGACGCGACGGACCGTGGATTTCTTTATAGATTCTCCACCCCGAACAAGGAGACCGCAACTTCCTCAATTTAGCTGTCCACTCAACCTCCGTCAGGCACCGGTCTCGTATAAAAGGGGAGGGAGCATGAGCGGATGAAAATACGAGAGTTGCTGTCGATCCCCAATTGACCACTCAAACATGTTAAGTATAGGTACTGACCATTCAGAAATCACCAGAAATTTCGGTGTGGCAACTCGTATTTTCATCCCCTCATGTTTCCCCTTGTACGCTTCATCGCAATGTCATCGTTCACAGAACGGAGATATGCTACCTGCGTCATCGCATTCGGTACGTACAAGTGTATGTAAGCCGTCTTCACGTCACGTGTCCCGATGGATCACTAACGGTTTTTGTCCGGACCAGCGCGGCACTATGCCAACATCTCCAGAACAGTGTGAAGACTTTGAATGTGCCTCTTCGCCCGTACCTTGAATTCCTATTGTCCATTTCTGTACTCCAAGAACTCTGCAGCTATTATATCTTGCTCACTGTTGTGTGATCTGCTAGTGTCTTCGACATGTTGCTCGAAGTGCTTCGTAACATATATATTCCTCCCATTTTGTTCACTTTCTGAAGGCCTTTCTGACGCGACTGATTGTGCATGACTAGCGCCAGAATTACTCGTGAGCTTTTCTTTGTCGTCGTCGGACTGCCAAACAATCTTGGCACCGAGCTTGTGTAGTCTATGGTTGTTGCCACTCTCCGCGATTGAAATTCGTCCCCTGGTGCTGTTCCGGGTACCAAATACAGGAATGATCCTGACAATCAAAGGCTTCAAGGCTGGAAGTGACGCGCACACGATCGCGAGATTGGCTTCGATAGCGCTCCAGTACGCTGCTGGGGCACTGTAGTAAGTGGCGTCGTCTTGGTGCTTTGCGAAGTCGTTGAGCGCAACAACCCGCAAAACAGAGACAATACAGACGAACCATCCTATAGTAAGGATAGCGAGAAGCGCGCCTTTCTGTCGCTTTGGGATCTGTAGGCTCCAAATGCCTGGAACTGGGATGACAGCGACCATGAGGTCTGTAAATATGTTTATAGAGGCATTGGCGTACCAGAGCCTGCTTGTAAATTAGTGTTGCGTAGAAACCGCATGTTGTCACGGCGATCTTGTTGGAAGCCGAGAAAGACGTTACTTACGCCATACGATGGACACACTTGGCGTCTCCTTGTTCCGTCACCTTCCAAAATGCGTCTACTGGTACACACGAAAATATCGAGCTGAACATGAGGCTTATACTCCATAAACCAACGATAGCTAATGCTGCATAGATAGGGATGCGCATTTCGCGCAGCGTGAAAATGCGACGATACTGCATCAAAATCGAGATTTTGGTGACCGTGAGGCTGATGTTGTAAGTGATGATGCTGAAGAAGAGGTACTAGTCACTGTTAGTAAAAGCCAATTACATGCCTATGTCGACGAACCTTCATCACTTCTGTAACCTCTTCCGGGTAGCGGACGAATATTGCATGCTTTCCATTACCAGCTCTGATCTCTGATGGATGTTAGCGATTGCCTTGATGAGTGTGCGTCTGTATGACTTACGAAGTATTTGACATACGCATGTCCCTATTGATGCTATCTACAGGCACGTTAACATCTACCTCTGTTCCTAAGACAGCACAGCATACCATGGCAACTGTTATCGACCAATCTTCCCATCCTGTCTTGTGGAACCTGAACCGCGTGAACAATCGGAGGCCAACCGAGACGAATGCCAATATCGTAAATACAATGACGATGCGCTCGGTCGTAGGCCCACGATCCTCTGCCCTCAAGACGGCGAGTTCTTCGGACGAGAATTGATCCATTACCGATCACCGCGAGCGGGCTAGGAATCGTTTGCCAACCCGCAAAGTCAAGTGAAAGTCATAGAGATTTTGAAAGGTCCGCGGACTGATTGCGTTGGGTACTTCTTAGATTTTGAGGATGTGTCTTGGGAGTGCATGCAGGAACGATCTTGGGGATAGGACCGCACAAGCGATTTACGATCTACTGGAGGTTCCCTGTCAGTCGAATGGAAGGATTCGCTTGCTAGTCTGTGAGGAGGAAAAGCACCGAGAAGGGCAACACTGCTCATACGTGTGCTGCAAACGGACAAACACGCAGCAAGTGACGATATGTGCCGACTCACGTCTAGCTTCGATACGACCAGATCGCAGATGAACAAAGCTTTGGGAGGTGGAGAAGACGGCCGGGGAGCTGGGAGCTGTTGCGCAATTCAGGGTCAGCGAGCCGGTCATCGCATGGCGGTGCCAAATGGCTTGCTGCATCTGAACATGGTGGGATCGGAACTGAGCCGGAATTCCGGGTTAGGCTTCCAAGCCAGGGATTCTGCGAGCGAGATTTGAAGCAAGGGACTGCATCTGGCCACAAGATGCATGCCGGTCGCCTTACTCAGCCACCTCAAATGACAACAGTGAACCTTTCAGCTAGGAAGAGAGCCGACTCGCTGCTCCATATTGGCACGCTAACGCATAAAAGCGAGTACGCCGTTTCCAGACCAAGCTGAACCAGTGATGCACTTAGCTTACCCGCCATCGTTGGATGTGCGGCAGCAGCCACACGATCGTTTGTTTTATTTTCTGAATGGTCCTGGCTTTGCTAGCATCGTGTCGCTTCTGAACGCAGGCGTCAAACTTTATGGACTGTCCGTCCATATTGACAGAGGGTTCGACTAGTGTCCGGCCCTGACAGCCTGTGGCTTCGTCTCTCGGCTGATTAGTACTGTGTATGTCATTGATGTGGCACATGTACTACGGGAACGACCATCATCATAGTTTGCTCCGGAAGTCTCGTAGTCAACTAACATAGGTGAAGCTGGAGGCTGGCATGTCTGCCACGTTGTGATCTCTGGGTCGCGGCATGTTGTTGAGTGCACGACTGCTTGCACTCGTGTTGCCTCGCGTGTGCTGTACATACGTACAGTAAGCAGTAAGCAGTGCAATTGTATCCGTAAGCGAATCCGACCCGTCCAAACACGTACGGGGGTTACAGGGTGGTGATGCTTGAGAAAAACCACCGAGATTAGAGCGCGGGCGGGCCGAACGGGTGATCCCTCGGCTTCAACGTTCATCATAACCTACATTGCGCCTTTAGCCTGGCCCGGAGCGTGCCTTACATGCAACACATTAATTTGCTTCCCGCCGGAAATGGGTGCCTTGCTCTCGCCCGACTTCCCATACTGAGAGTGCCCTATTACGGCAATGAGTCAATGCGCTGTACACGATTTTGCGATCGACCACAACTGGATTAGGGGTGTCTGATCCCAGGATCGCAGCTGGCGAGACCTTGTCAAGTTGTAGATCAATATCCTATACACTGTTGCAGGGGTAAATAATCAACTGTGGGACGGCCTATAAGCGTTAGCCCAGCCAGCTTATATTATTAGATTGCAGCACATTTATTAGTTCGCTTGCTTGAGTTCTGAAGCGCACAGGTGATATTAAGGCTGTTGATTGGTTTGATTTTGTACACTAGCACAGCGCTTGCTGGCCGGCAATACAGATTCGCTCCCGAATCGTTGATTTATGTCGAGCATCGTAGAATGAGTCAGGTGTTATCATTGCAGAGACATAGTCTGTGAACTATTCTATCTTGAAAGTCCAAGCCGCATTGTTGCCATCTGCCAGACTTCGACGTTCAGCCCGCAACTTGTAACTCGACTATTCCAATCCTCCGGCTATACATCCTTTGCCAGCTCATATATCGCGCAGCAACCAGGCCAGAGGGATAGAAACGTAATTACGGCACAAAGAGCCCAGTCATTATAGCAACAATCTTAACAACGCATATGCAGATGGGTTGCTGCAGCAGGGTAAACGCACAGGATGCGTTCGCACAGTAAGCGGGAATGCATGCCTTTGGATCAGGATGCACAAGCCCGGGCACCCCCCTGAGATATATCCGCGTCATCTTGCTGAAGATTAAGCTAAAAAAAAGGCTACTCCCGTACCGATGCTAAGAGTACAGTTCACAAGACCGTGGAGCGCGGTGCTAAGAAATGCCTATTCGAGGATGTGCATACGCCTTCCTGTTTGGGGTGGAGCAACAGCCACCATGCGGCATATCGAGGTGACGGACCA
Source organism: Stagonosporopsis chrysanthemi (assembly GCA_022560025.1). Lineage (NCBI taxonomy): Eukaryota > Fungi > Ascomycota > Dothideomycetes > Pleosporales > Didymellaceae > Stagonosporopsis > Stagonosporopsis chrysanthemi. Next base: position 192,407 of record JAFISE010000029.1, read on the forward strand.
GGAACATCGAAGGATTCGAAGGACAGTCGCACCTATGTTTTACCTAGGAGGGCACCCCGCCAGCGGGACAACAGAGCATGGCGTCACGAACTGTCCCGGTGCGGATACTCCATCCTCGAGAGGGCATCGTGGCCGAGGCGAAGTGGCGACGGAGAACAGCGAGAGGAAGATGTTGGAAAATGTTTTTTCATGATCATGGAACATAGGGGGATGGCATATGCACAGGCCAAAAGAAACAAAGAATGAGAAAATGTTGAACCCAGCCCAGTAGATACGCCGACAAATGCATGAGATGCCATCAAACATTCAGACGTTAAAAGGAGCATTAGGGGCGCTAAGAAGAAAATGCCGCCATCCAACCTGCCAGAACAGATCGCGCAAGCCAGACCCAGTTCGTAGTAATACACCCATCAAAACACACTCGACCTTTCAAACTACGCCAGTGAAAGCCACTTCTAGTTGAGCTGCGGGTTTGTTGTCGCCCGGCGCAGCTTGTACAGTGGTAGGTAATCGAAGTCGTCCTTCTCAGGCTTGTACCGCCATGCCTTGAACTCGACGCCGTAAGGCTTCGGCTCCAGTTGATACAACATACCGAGAGGGCAATCAAGGTCGGCAACATCCTCCCTGTTTAGGCCCTGAAAGTATGCTAATAGAACACGCGCGACAGAGCGATGTGTGATGAGGAGACAATGGTCTGTCATGCGCTCCAGCTCAACAATGACGGGGCGGATGCGGTTGATCACGTCGAGGTAGCCTTCGCCGCCAGGCCCGGGGTAGCGGTACGCGAGCTTGTCGCGGCGCCGGCGCAGGTACTCGTCTGCATGCTTCGTGCGGATTTCGTCGTATGTGAGACCCTCCATGATGCCGGCGTTCAGCTCGTCTAGCATACGCATTTGCTTGACCTCAAAGTCCTCGTCGCAAAAATATTGGCCAGACTGTACACTCCTCTTCAGCATGGATGTCCAGACGCAGAAATTGTTTTGTTGCTCAAAGTCGCTGCTGAAGTAGGGATTTGGGGGAGTGTGGTCACCGGGCACCGGAGGAAAGTGTGTGTTTGCCATTTTGTCTGCTTGGCGAATGGCCCATTCTGTGCGCTGTTTGTCAATAAAGCGTGTCATTGCTTTAGCATATTTGCGACCGTTCTCGGAGAGTTCGGAATCGCCACCGATCTTGCCGGCGACGTTGTCAAGAGACTCGCCGTGGCGGGTAATCCAGATCATGCGAGGTGCGAGGTTGAAGTTTAGAAGGTAGTAAACTGCTTGGCCTGCAAGGAAGCCCTTGATTTGGTGCGAGACCATCTTGCGGCCTACGTCAACCATCTTGACGTAAGGCATGTTGTTCTCTTCTTCATAATCGCCAATAGGAACGTAGTTCTTCTCATAAATAGCGACACGCTTTTTGAAGTCCTCCAGCGCAGCGTGTGGGTCCTTGTCCTGGTAGTCAGGTCCAGACAGCTTCAGACGCATGTTCGACTCGAGAAGGCTTTTGTCTTGACACACGCTCTCGACGAAGAGGACATTCAGCTCAGGGCCAGCCCTCGCGCGGATCTTCTCCATGATCTGCTTCCGCCGCCCAAGGGTGCTGTTTGTTGCGTCGAAGATGCCGACAGAGCCATTGCCGTTCAAGATATAGTCGAGAAGGTCATCAAGTGTCTCCATTGCGCACTGCTCTCGAATCTGAGCAGCCTTCTGGTTGTTGGGGTCGAAGAAGTCTGCCGACTGATCCATGCTCGCATCTCCGTTCACTTGTTCATTGCTGTTCGATTTGGACCCGGGCGAAGTGACTTCTACACGGGGTACGTCGGTTTCCTCGACAGCAGTGGTGTTATCGGGGTCGCGAAGTGGGTCCTTGAGGTCTAGTGGGGCAAAGCCTCCGTTGTCCGCAGCTGCCGAGTCGCCGTTGATGAGAATTTTAGCTGCAATCTGTGGGAGGGTATCCTTGTGTTGCTCCAGCGCGTTTCTAACCCCGGGAGGAATCTTATCCAGACTCTGCTGCGACAGGCGAAAGCCGTGCCCGCTTGCAGCCACACGACGCTTCTCTCCCACGTTGAAAATTTTTGTGTCGTGCTGCAGCCAGTTGAGGTACCTTGTCATCTTTTTGGTGATGTAGGACTTGCCGCGCGCAGGTAGTCCGACCATGACGATGACGAGCTTGGAGCCGACATCGCGCGACGCAATCTTGCCGTCCGGCGAGACTTTCGACTTGGTGAGGCCTGGGATGTCGAGGGTGGTTGGGCGGATGCGTGGCGTTGAGGCGGCGCTGCTGTTCCTGGTCAGAGCCCTGGGTCTGTTAGTACGCAGCGCCTCAGCAGATTGAGCATCTGGGACGGACCCCTTGGGGCTTGGTGGCTGTGATGGCGCTGGGGTGTCACTCAGCGCAACACCGACACCATCCTTCGAGGTCGCATGGCCATGGTGGTGAGCGCTGCCGGCCGAGGCAGGCGGAGGCTTGAGCTCTCCACGCTGGGCAGCAAGGTCTTTGATGGCCTGCACACTTTTTGGAGGACCGGCCGACGCAACGGGTGGGGCGGGCGCGCGAGGTGCAGGCTCGCCGTTACTGGTCGTCGATTTCGTGGGCTGCGCGTGGTCCTTGTTCGGGTTGAGGTTGCTCATGAGAACGTTTCGCGCGTACACAGAGTGTTGGCTGGTGCGACGTGTTGAAATTGCTGGGGTGGTAGTGGGAGCGGAAGACTGGCGCTGCGGATGATGTAGCTGGTGGGTTGCCGTTGACGCCATTCTTGAATAGGAATCCCGCTAGCAGACGCGCGAACCACCTGTGACGGCCGCGGGATGCTGAAGATTCGCGGGTGAGGTCGGTGAATAAGTGGGGTGCAATACCTACCTTGAACTGGGAAACGCGCCGGAGAGTTGTTCGGAGGCTGCTGCTCGCTCTCTTGTACTTACATGGACTTGGGAAGAGCGACCCGTGGACCGATGACTCTCTCCGCTGTCCACGCCGGATTAGTCGATTGCGGGTTGAGCGAACACCATGGACCTTCAAACACGCAAAGATGAGCAGGCCCTGCGAACGCGACGCTGGTTATTGCCTGGTCTCTTATCTACGCCTGATAGCGAGACGGGCAGGGCAGGGGCCCTTTGAGTCTGTTGTTTGTTTGCAGCTCGAGGCGGCCAATGGCCTGGACACGCGCTCGATGCGACCAATCCACCTGCGATGGCGCTATCTAACTGTTGTTCAACGTCGAAGACATGCGTCTATCCCTGTTCGGTACCTCGTTTCGTTGCGACCATTGTCTCGCCATGGAATTGCTTTGCAGCACCCGCAGTCGTCCACGGTGGGTGATGCGGGTGCGTGCAATCCAAACGCCTTGGCGTCCATGTCCGTCGACAGCAAGGTGAGCCATTTGCCGGATGGTCATCGCATCGCGTCCTTGTATGAGGATAAGGCTCTAGCACTAGCACGAGACCTCCTCGTCAGCATGTTGCATGGCTGCTGATCAAGTTTCGAGCCGCAACGTGAGGACCAGCAAACAAACGTATGCTGAGATACTCAGAGCCGTCAGCACGCTCACGACATTTCCACTCGTCCTGAACTTCTTCCTATGGAGACCATCCTCACCAACCTCCGAGAAGAACTGCTTGTTGCCTGTCACGTGTCAGCATGTTTGTGTTCGCCGTGACATCCTCGTTCACAGACCTTGCTGTCTTCTGAACAGGCTGATGAACAGTATGCCTGCTCCGTACACCGCGAACAGTGCGCCGATGGAGTAGAACTCAGTGGTGAAGATTTTTAGCACGATGAGTGCGAACGAAAACTGTCCTATAGCCGTGCGGATGTACGCTCCCTCGAAGGTTCGCTGTGCGGCACGGATCTCTACCATCTCGTTCTGCGTGAGAATGATTGAGCGAGCACGATGAAGCCGCAACCGATACCGGTCAGCAGCATGGCGGCCCTCGAACATGATCATGTATGTTGTCGAACGATACGCAAGGTGGTAAAGTGGCGGATAGCTTATGGTATCCTTCACGCGGTAGCGCAGTTGAAGTGTCAAGTCTAATATGAACTTCGAGCGAGTTCGGCAGTCTTGGTGCCGAGGTTGATTGCACCATTGCACCATCTTCACTCCGCCTAGGAAGAAACTCAAGTTGGGAGACGCAGCAGCACTTCAGCTGTCACACAACAAAGCGTGATAACAGGCATATGCTCTGACGCTGTCAAGGGTGACATTACGCGCAGCAAGGTTGGCATAGACAAGATCAGCCTTGTCGTCGTAGTTGCACTGACTGGCGCTGCTATCTGGCAAGACCTCGTTGAGCCCAGAAGCGTCAGCTACGATACCAACAATGCAGTCCGTCAAGGGAGTTTGCAGATGACCGACATGTGGATTAAGAGACCGATGCACACAACATCAAAGGCTGGGGAGTGTTTCCACAACTAAGCATGGTCCTGGTGCCGAGGCTGCTCGCGTCGCGAAGTAAAGCATCTCACCCCACGTACCACGTACATCTGGACTCAGCAATGATCGTTCAATCCTATCGCGTACGTGGACTTGTTTGTTGATGCGATCAAGAGGCTTCCGCAATCCAATCGCATTGTCCTCTAGACGGCTGTTGTCTCTTAACGATCATGCAGGGCGTGCGCAGAGGACGAGGTGCAAGTAGTCCCTGCCTGCCTAAGCCCCCAGGCTCAAGCGCACCTGCCTTCCCCTCCCCCTCCTCAACCAGCGCAACAGAGCCAACAATAGGTCGCCCGGCCGGTCAATCCACCGCGCCCAGCTTGCCCCTTATCGTTCCCCTTGCCTTGCGCAGTATATGAAACGGCTTGCTCAGCTGTTTGCTTGCCGGCGCTCGGCTGCACTTTTGCTGGCCTCCGGTTTGTATGAAGCTGCTGGACGGGGTCTCCATCAACCGAGCTGACTGTGGCAGGCAATCACGGTCTAGCATTACAAACTCTGTCAGAAGCGCGTTCAGTGCCTCTCCATATTCCCTCCGGCCTTCTTCTCGACGCTTTTGCCGCCCAAGTTCCACTTTCGAGAATCACGTATACAAAGTCTGCTTCGCTGAATTTCTAGCAGAGGGAGAACAAGACGCCGAAATGGGTGACGCCAACTCTGCGACGTCGAATGCGACCAGTGGAAAGCGGAAAAGAATCGCTGGTCCTGCTTTCTATGCTGTCAGAGTTGGTCGTACGCCGGGCATATACTACAGCTGGCCCGACTGTGAGGCACAGATTAGGGGCGTGAAAGCCGAGTGTGGGTTACTTAACGCGTGCTCAGTAGCAACTGACTGATCCAAACCAGACAGGAAGTTCGACTCTCTGACCGACGCCGAAGCCTTCCTCAAGGGCACGCACAAATCCACGCCTAAGCCTGCTAGGGCAAAGTACTACGGCGTAGCTATTGGGCATGTTCCCGGCGTGTACACAGACTGGCCATCGACACAAGCACAGATTAAGGGCTGTAGCGGCGGGCTCCAGCAAAGCTTCACCACACGTGAAGAGGCTCAAGCCTTTGTCAACGAGCACAGACGAGATCACAGTGTACCGATCAGCTTGCGTGGCGACTTATCCGAGGCTTCCTCTGCAGTTGGGCAAGGCTGTAAAGTCAGTGAGCCTGTCGTAAAGAAGCAGAAGAAGACCAGTGGTCTATCGGCTGCGGTCGTGTCCAATGGCGATGTCGGATACGAGCCTGGCATGGGCCCGCTACCAGAAGGGGCCGAAGACGGCTTCGATCGCAATCTGAAGATGGATCTCGAGAGTGGTGCGATGAGATACAAAACTGAGGCAGAGCTGAGTGCTACGAAGAAGCAACCAACTGGCGACTTCACTGGCCAGATCGTTGTCTACACTGATGGTAGTTCGCTTGGAAACGGTCGACAAGGAGCCATTGCTGGTGTCGGAGTTTACTTTGGCGCCAACGACAAGAGGTAAGTAAATGAGCCTTACTCAGAATGTCATGTGCTGACCGGCCGGGGAGGAACGTTTCTGAACCGCTGCGAGGATCGAGACAGACCAACCAACGCGCCGAGTTAACGGCTATCGCTCGAGCGCTAGACCACACTCCCATTGACCGAGACGTCCTTATCTGCACAGACTCATACTACGCAATACGATGCATTACGGAGTGGTCACCGAAGTGGCTAAAAAATGGGTGGAAGAACTCGTCGGGTAAAGATGTGGAAAACAGGGATCTGGTGGAGCCTATCGTGTCGCGAGTATGCGAACGTGAAGCATGCAAGGCAAAGACAAAGTTCCAGTGGATCAAAGGACACGCTCATAATCCGGGAAATATTGCAGCTGACCAGCTGGCTATTCAAGGTTCAAGGCAGAGCACTCGCCAACTCAGAGGCGAAATCGAGTTTTCGACGACGCTCATCAGCCCGATTAAGACTAGAGAAGAGTGGGAGCAGGTCAAGAAACAGGAGAGAGAAGAGAAGGCAGAAGACGCGACTTTTGATAACGTGTCTGCTGAGCAGGCAATGACTCATACGTCGTCGTACTTCACAGCTGTCAACGCACCGGCTTGGAGCACGACCAAAGAGTCCGCACCGCCACAGCAAGCAGGTGGTGTCTAAGCTAGGTGCTGAGCCAGTACGTCGAGATCATTGGTGTTTCCGATATATGTTTTCTGCAGAGCTACTTTGAAGATACCCAGCAGTCGCACGGGCAGTGCGTAAGAGCGATCCAACATGCGGATCTGTTTTGATGATCAAATTCATACCGTGGTCTCGTTATAGCTAGCACGCCTTGCACGACTTAACTCGACATGCCTGAATCTGGAAAGACTGAACAAAAAAACTTCTCCCATATTTACCCGACGTTTCTGAAAAAGTGATCTACTACGGGATTGCAACATCGAATCCCTGTATGTCGTTCCCCGGATTACAACATTTGCCGAGGCATCGTGACTGCCCAATCTGGTAATTCGTCCTGCTTTAGATTGCCTGTCACTCGGGCCGCCCACATGATACCCACTTCGCCCATGGTGTGATTGACTACCAGCTACCAGGTCCATACAACGGGTCAGAATGCATTTACTAGCGAAGGTGAATCGACCGAAAGAGGCGGAAAGCTTGGAGAAGTGTGAGCGTGTACCTGCGTATCCGTCAAAAGCTTGCTGCCAGCATATTCTGTACCCGGAGCACGTTGGCCGTGGTCCAATCAAACACCATATTTCACTCAGCTTGAATCGTTTACAGGATGCAGGCCCGTTCTGGGCTCTCATCTTGAGCCCCATATCATGACCTCTTGCGGTCCATTGGACAGTTTGGGGAAAAGGCCGATGTGTGCCAACGAGATGAAAAAGAAGCCACACCCTCGTGGTCTGGTCCAAGTCCTCTTTGCTGAGTTTGATACTTCTTCCTTGCATTCCCTAATCAACACAACACCATATCTTGAGCATCTACAATGAAGTCGGTCCTCTTTACGCTGCTAGCTGCCGCTGCCCTCACGTCAGCCTCTCCTATCGAGGCTGAGACGCTTGAGAAGCGTGCAGTGACATGTCTGAAAGTCGGTGCCACAGCAACTGCGACTTGGAAGAACGCTGCCGGGAAAACATGTCGCTGGACTGGCACCGTGGGAAGTAACTTTGGCACGAACAGTGTTACTGGTGGAGAGTATGTCTATCTTGCTTTCACTCGAACCCGAATGAGGCTAATAGTTTCAGCTACTCCTGCAACGGTCGCTGTGGCGCAGGCTGCTCCGGCATCGCGGTCGGAAATGCATACACGCAGGACTGCTTCAGCCATGACGTATGCAGTTGGTTCAACAACGCCTCTGGTGGTGCCAGGTATGTCTTGAAATTTGTATCGAGCCTGCAGATGCTGATAAGAGCCAGTGACGCAAACTGTGGCGCAGCGTATAACGCTGCGGTCGATGACACGCTCTTGGGCACTGCGAATGGATGTGGGCAGACGAACCCTAGTAACGCGGCTTCGAGGCCTTCGACCAATCCCACCTGTTCGTGAGTTAGCGATATACGCAAGAGAAACGCCGAAAACAATGATCAACTCTGCATGTGGCCCCTCAGTATTGATCCCCCTCTTTGCGCCCAGTGCTCCTATTCTAACCGTTGGCGTTGAAGAACACGTTACTTAAGCTCGTGTGCTGCCTTGCAAAGCAACATATCATTCCTTGTCAAATATTCCTGCCCTTCTCTTGATCACTTCCAAGCCTTCATTCGATAGGAATGCCAAACTCTCCACCCAAGAAAGGAGTTGCTTTTTTCGCTTTTGTGGTGACATTGCAGCTCCTCCTCCACGTCTGCATAGGGCTCTTCATATATGGCACTGTCAAGGTCGCACGATACATCCTAATCCAGGCTGTCGATCTGATACCATCCCGCTTCTTCACGAACTGGTGGCAGGTTGCCATATTTTTCCTCGTTCTTGGTTGATCACCGGGCACTCAGCATTGGTGGAGCTCAAGTACGGTTCAGGGTGCGAAACCCCTTCAGACCGCAAGAAGGGCAACCGCGGAAAGGAAACACAGACACACGCACACAGTACAAGAGTAGGATGTTCTGCTCAAGACGAAAGCTCTGTTCTCATCTTAGCCAACACTGTCTTCTGCACCGTTTACACAACATCGTAAGGACATCGTCAAAATGCATCTCATTTCCCTTCCGGTGGCGATGGCTGCGCGCCAGCTGCTTGTTCCCACTATCACAGCCGCTTTGACGCCCAGCGCAACTGATGTCAGCGTGCTTCCAGTACCGGCCTTGGAGACTCAATCACCGTTCATATTCGGGCCAGGGCCTGTCATCGTCTTGTTCGATACGGAGATTGTTTCGATGGAGCCGACAAAGCGTCCCTTCACGCTTGGCCACGGTCCGGTTGTGGTCGCGGAGCCGACTCCAGTAATACCAGCAGTCCCGTCGACACTTATCACGGTCGTGGGGACCGCCTCGGCGAATGTAACCCGCTCCAAGTACGCAAGGGCCATGCTTGCTATCGACGGCCACCCAAGACATTTTGAGACTTTGTCCGAAGAGTGTCATGGCAAAAGCAACCGCTACGTTTACTTCACGATCGTATCCCCTGATGGCTCACCGGCTTTTGACTCGAAAGGCGAGAAGGCACTCCACTACGTCAAGACACGGTGGCTCCTGAGCTACCCCGGATTCTTGCGCGAAGCCCTCTTCAACGATCCGGAAATATCCCCCACCTGCCCTCACGGACATTGCCTGAGCACAACCATCCCGGGTACAGGTCTCCGCTTGGAATATGTCCGCAATCCACGGGTGTTTAGGGCTGGCTGGCATGATGGACAGTGCCGTTATCTCGATGGCATGCAGCAGTTCAGCAGATTGGCTGTGCCCTTGGGCGATTACGGGTACCTCTTCCCTGGTTCCGTTCCACAGGTCACTGTCCTGGATTTCGTGGAGCAGCAAATCTTGAATACGTACCCTGTGCTTGAGATTGGCCTGATTGCAGGATGTACAGCCGGTCTCTTCTCGCTCTTCGTCGTTTCCGTGCCCATCGCGACATACGGGTACTTCATACTAGGTGACCTGTACTGGGAATTTTCAAGGGCAATGGGGAAGTTGGCAGCAGGAACCAAGCAGGCATCGCGCAAGGCTGTGGTTGCAGTCTCAGATAGGACGGAGAGATGCAAAACGAGGGTTCAGGAGATGTTCCGGTCCACTGGCCAGAAGGAGCATATCCAGACTTGTGACGATGTGTACTCTGACCCAGAGCCAGCATGCGTCCGGGATCTGACTGTACCTCCTCCTGCCTACACATCCATGGCACCTACTCGGGTTTTTGTGACGTTGGAACTAGGAGACGGTCGCGAGCATTCGGGAAGTCCGTATTGAACACGGCACATGGTGGTATAGATAACTCACTCATGTGAGAATCATAAATTGAAGCTTCCAGATCTCGTTCATAGAATTACACTTCATTGTCGTTCGGTATTGCATGACGCGACATGTTCGCGTCATCGTTTCTTGGCGTGACGCGGGCGGCAGTCGTTATCCGCTTCTATCCTATGGTGTTATTTTATGTACGGCTGGATCGTCCGTATGCAGCATGTACATCAGTAATTACTGAGAGCTCACGTGAGTAGTGATAAGCGCGGTTGGCCTCCTGCTCCTGAAATCTGCAGTTTACTCCCTCATGAACGTATGTATCGAAGCGACGGGGCTCTTCAAAGTCAGGATTGAGCGTGAACTGCTGCAGCCGAGATCGTCATCTGTGAGACGTATCACGAAATTACGGGTTTGGGGATTCCAAGAGAATGCCATGCAATCTCTAGCACCGATGTGGAAGGTACCTGGCATTAGACTCGTGGTACAACATGAAAAACCATGGAAATCACTTTCTAAGAGACAGGCCACAAGATAATTTTACAGGATCGTTATGCGAGGAAACAAACATCGCACGCAATTGTGGTGCCATCGCCGTTCCCCTAGTCGCTTAAGGCAAGTCGTTATGGCTGTCAGGTATAAAATCGAGGAGTTCTTTGAGCCAGAGTTCCACACTCTTGTCTTTGCCAAACGATTCGCAAGATGAAAGCTTTCGTTGTCTCCTCGCTTCTGACATCGCTTGCTGCTAGTGTTGCTGCTGTCTCCAGCGGTGCGGTATCCTATGCAGGTTACAAGGTCCTTCGTGTGAACACACTTGGTCACCTTGCTGAGGTGCAGAGGAAGCTTGCGACCATTTCTTATCAGCCATGGGAGGACACCGACTCGCACATCGACATCGTCGTCTCCCCAGACCAGTTTCAAAAGCTCGAATCGCTGGGTCTGAATTACCGTACACTGCACAAGGATCTTGGAGACTCGATCGAGAAGGAGGGACAGCAAAAGGCATACCGCAAACGCGACATCGATGACCTTTCGTGGTATGACACATACTCGCCATACGCTGAGCATGTTCAATACATTGCCGATCTCCATGCGGCTTTCCCCAACAATTCCAAGCTGGTCTCTTCGGGTCGTTCGTACGAGAACCGCACAATCCAGGGCATCCACCTCTACGGCGATGCTGGCCCGGGAAAGCCAGCAGTGCTCTACCACGGCAATGTCCATGCCCGAGAATGGATCACCTCCAAGACAGTGGAGTACCTTGCGCTCCAACTTATCAATGGCCACAAGAACGCAACAAATACAACGGAGTCGATCCTCAACACCTATGACTTCCACATCTTCCCCGTCGTCAACCCTGATGGCTTCGTATACTCGCAAGAGAAAGACCGTCTGTGGCGCAAGACCCGCACACCGCCCCACCCAGGCCAGAACCAGACCTGCTTCGGCACCGATATCAACCGCAACTGGGAGTACGGTTGGGACGCGAATCCGCTCGGCCACTCCAAGAACGGATGCGCTCAGGCCTACAGGGGCGAGAAGCCATCTGACACAATCGAGAACCAGGGTCTTGATGCATATGCCCGCAAGCTGCGCGACACCGTCGGCATCAAGCTCTACATTGACTGGCACAGTTACGGACAGTACATTCTCTCGCCCTTCGGCTCCAAAGAAGAGTGGTACGCACCAGAGCTGGGCAAGTGGACCAAGACTGCTTCGGTGTTGAGCGAGGTGATCCGTGATAGCTCGGACAGGCGCACAACCTTCACATTCGGCCCTAGTGGTGCCACCCTTTACACTACCACTGGTGCTGCGCCGGACCACCTTTACGCGATCGGAGGTGCAGACTTCTCGTACACCATTGAGCTTCCCGATACCGGTGACTTTGGCTTTGTCCTGCCTCCAGAGAGGATTAGGGGTGCTGCGGAGGAGCAGTGGGCCGGTCAGCAAGTCTTGTTCACTCTTCTAGACGAGGTCTTCTTTGATGGACTAGGTCCTGCCTAAAGGCTCTATTCGAGCAGCCAGCACGTTGCTAAGATATAGTAATACAGTAATGTGAAATAGTTGTATAAACCGTGTTCTCCTGCATCTTGAGAGGCCTGATTCTACGACACAGCCTGGAAAGTGAGTCGACTCAAGATAGATACCAATGTAGGTCCTCAGAGCAAGCTTCATGGAATTTTCAAAAAGTTGATCATTCAAAAGATTACCGCACCATCTTCAAGAACAATACAACAGCAAAAAGAGGAATGCCCATTCTCGGAATCGAACCGAGGATCTTCTCATGGCCGTATATGATCAATACGAGTGAGACGCTGTACCACTAAGCCAAACGGGCTTCAGAGTTCGAGTATTCAACCGAGCTTGTGCCGAAGATTTTGAATATTGGAATATATAAACCGTTTGTTGAATTTCCCCATCTCTTTATCCTTACATCACTATCGTAGTTGAGGCTGGAGGGACACGTTCAAGCTTTGAAGTGAGGGGTAAGTGGGGCACAAAATCGGAGACAACTCCTATTCCACCCGACTCCGGCCCTATTTCCGAGTAGCTGTCATCTTGAGTGCTTCCTTAAAGTGACCTTGCTCCAGGATATTCCTGACACGCGCTTCCAGCCACTCAGTGTTTCCCCAAAAGCCCCAACTCGCCTGGAAGCGGAGCCAGTCAACCAGCGCGATCTCCCAATGTTGGACGAGAATCTCCCACTTGTATTCTTTCCCACTGGTTCTCTGTAACATGTTCCTATATCTCTGCAACAGTTGCTCCTCACCTTCCTGCATGTCCAGACTGTGTGGGATGCCTTCGTCGAGTACGAGCATATCAAGTGGCACGGAGCAAGTGAATAATTTCGCCAGATCGCACACTCCGAGCCCGAGACCGGTATACTGGAAGTCATAGAAAGCTACTTGCTTTCCCGACTTGCTGGTGAAGAGATTTTCGGGCTTAACATCGCCGTGGATTAGCGTTTGGTAGCCTTTAATGGGACTGCGGCCCGAGGCTGAGGGCGTCAGAAATGCAGCGACCAACTCCGCGATGGATTGACCATTGCCGTTCAAAGGCTTTGTTAATGGTTCCGTCCATTCTGAGTCATCCTTCATCAGGTTACCGAACTCCGACCTTCGCGTGGCCAGGTAAGTGTCTGTGAGAAATGTCAGTACAACCTCGCTCGAGATCAGCCTCGCAATATTGAGTCTGAAAAGGACCCACATCCTCCATTGAGCCAAACGGTCTTCTCGGCTGCATCTTGACCATCTTGTTTGACTTCCTCCAATGGTGGTAGCACGAGCTTTGTGCCATCCATATCGTTCACCTGAGGCCACCAGAAGCCGTGGAATCCCGCTAGCCAGTCCAGAGCAGCACCAACTTGAACAGACGACAAGGCACCCCGCTTCTCGCCAGCCACTGGAAAGTCCTGCTTGAGATCATTCAAGATCATAGCAGTGGTGGAAGTGCCATCCGGATGATGTTGATTGATACTCGCTAGGCATTTTGCAACAGGGACGGAGGTTGGAAGCTGCGGTGCCAGCTGGCTGTAGAAGTATTGCTCGACTTGGTAGCTTAGAATCTTTCTTGTGTGACCTTCATCCCCGGCTCTTGTTGGTGGTGGTGTTATAAGCTTGAGTACAAGCGAGCGGGTCTTCTCTGACGTGTCGACTGCTTTCATGCGACATATTTGTCCGTAGCCGGCCCAGAGTGATTGCAGCAGCGAGATCGAAACCACGCTGAGGCCTTGATTTGCAAGCAAAGCAGAAGCGACCTCCTTCGGTGATGATGAAGCAGGCATTGGCGATCTTAAAGGTCTCCAAAGTTTTAGAGCTAGAGAGTAAACTAAAACCACTATTGCCAACTGGACTGAGATGACGAACAGACGTCGCAGGCGTGGGGGCATTCAAAACGAAGATATTGCACTAGAAGTGGGGCACCTGCGATTGAACGTCAACCCGGAAAGTGACTGGTAGTCTAGTGAATGGCAGTATGTAAAGGTGTTCAAATGTGTATAGCGCCAGCCACGTGGAAAAGATTGAAGGGAGTAGTCCGTAGCTGTGAGTGAGGCTCGGGTGCTGGAAGAGGAAAAAAGACACCAAGCGCACGGGCCAATATTCCTATTCCTATTATGTCTAAACTCTAATCCGCGTGCTCAACTGCTAAGTATAACTTGGTCCTGCTCGAGTTTGTTGGGTGGAATCTGTAGAGTATCACTGAACCTGTACGTCTTTTGAACTGTCGAAGCCTGATTTGGTCTTGACAAACCTTGGTCACGGGCATAGCGTCCGACGGGATCGTAAGACGAAAGACCAACATGTACGACAACATTCTACAGCGTGTTCACCTAATACAAAGGGTAATCCGTGCTCAGACTCTCACATCAGCGAAGTCCTCAGCAGGGCCAGCATGGGCCTGACTGTCATCAGCCTCGCTTGGCTTCCATAACTGGCAAGGCTGTCAGATTACGGCGTCCCGCGCCGCATCAGACGGCAACAATAAAACGTGTTGGCGCCCACCATCGAACGATGATAGAATAAGCCCTACCACCGACTTCCTCATTTGCTGATCGCCTTCTACGCCCGTATTCGACATGGAGAACAACGCTGCGGAAGTTATTTTGGCCACGCACCGAAACGAAAAGAGGAAGTCTACGCCGGAGCTGCGCGAATATCGATCCGTCTACTGGCTTCGACTGATCATACGCATATTGTCTTTGTTGACATGTGCATTGATCTGCTTCAGTTTGATTGATGCCATTGGCAGCTACCGGAAGACAAGAACCGGTAGAAGCCCGTTTCGTGAGGGTAGTGGGAGCATGCCGGTCTGGCCCGAGAGAGAAGGCTTGAAGCTGTACCCAACATATGTCCTGTTGGGCGCGGCAGTTGTTGCTGGCGCGACCAGCCTCGTTCTGGTTATTGCGAGCTTCACCAAAGCCGTGCGTTTCTCCTAGGCCAAGTGCCACGAACAGCAGTGCTGATGACCATGCAGGTTCGAAGAATGACAAAGGTTGGCAACATCAGCACAATAGTCGTATCCTCAGTAAGCCTTGCGTTGTGGGTCGCGGTCATCGTCTGGTATGGTACTTGGGACACATCCGAGACCAACTATGACTTGTTGTAAGTAGTTGCACGTCTGGCCACTGATCGGTACTCACACAAGCAGATCGTGGACTTGTACTCATCGCAACTACAATTACCAAGAGTTCGATTTTGGCGAGACTTGTATGGAGACGGTGGGTCCATTTGTATGCAACTCCAGTGAAATTTAGCTGACATCACACAGCGGTTTGCGTTTTGGGCTGGTGTCGGCCTGGCTGGCCTGGAGGTCCTCAACTTGGCTATCTTTGTAATCTGGTGGCTTCGAACACGCAGATCGCGTGGGTATGCGAAGGTATAGTGCCGTAGAAGAATGTTTGAAGAAGGATGGCCGGCATGAAGATACAGCGCCCGCTAAACCGAATGCGGTAACCATTAGCGGCAGTGGCACAACACCACACGATGCGGTTGCAGGGGACTACAACGCAACGAAGGAAATCGTGCGGCTTCTGATATGCTTGTCTCTAGGATATGATATTCCACATACAAGAAGAAAAGTGGAAGAGCATTTTTGTAGACAGCACGGGACGGACCGAGGTTGGGTTAGCACGTTACGTCATACTTTCTTTGTGCTTGAGCAAACATCATCAATGGCAGTTCCACCATCGTTCGGAAAGACAGCAAGTTAGAGGTTGTACTCTCTTTGCGTACAGCTCTGGAGTCACTGAGACCTTTGTCTCTGCTTAAGCGAGTCATTGTATGAAAGTCGAAGATGCGGTAGCGGTATCGCGACCCCACACTTCGCAGATGCCTCGGCGCGTCAGAGCATTGACCGTTCTCCTAGGCGACGAATTGCGGGCCGACGGTGCTGACGTTGGTTTAGCGGGGTAGATCATTTGCTTATAATTCTTGAATTCCTGAAGCTGTATCTGACCTCTCCTTCTCGCTCCCGGGAAATCATTGAGATCCCATTTCACCACAGCAGTTACATCACGATGGCCGAACCAAAGAGCAATGCGAATTCGCGACTGACGCAAATCACCGACTTTCTGACCATGAACAAAACTGCCACTACAATTCCATGGGATCCTGATTCTACCAAGTTTCCTACCAGGAAAGAACTCCCTGATATCCCAGGAGCACCCAAGGAAGCTGCATGGGCATGGGGCCCAGACGATTATGTATGGTTTCAAGTAATCGATAAAGAACACGCACTTACAAATCCCAGATTGGTCGACTGAATCTCCTCACACCTACCCGCGTAGCCGCCGCAGCTAAAGAGATCCGATCCGGTGAGATTGTACCCGTCAACCTTCCATTGAATGTACCCAATCAACCCGCATTCGGCCGCGAGGTCTTCAAGCACGAAATCAAAACACTTTTTGAGGGCGTCGCATACGACGACCTCTACCATATGAACACGCAATCAGGCACGCAATGGGACGGCTTCAGACACTTCGCACATATCCCCTCAGGCTCGTTCTACAATGGTACCAAGGGTTCTGATATTGTTGGCCCCTCCGCAAACCATAAGTGCTCCATCCATCACTGGGCTGAGCACGGCGTCGCAGGTCGCGGGGTGTTGCTAGATTACCGTGGATACGCGCACAAGAAGGGCATCAACTACGATCCGTACGACTACTACCCTATCTCATGGGAAGAGCTGTATCAGTGTGGAAAGGATCAAGGAATTGATATCAGGCCTGCGGCGCAGGGTGGTGATATCAAGATCGGTGATATGCTGTTCATTCGGTCAGGCTGGAAGGAGGCGTACGACAGCAAGTCGGACGAGGACAGGACGAAGGCTGCCACGAGGCACGGCCCGAACGGTGAAGATGGCGCGCGGTATGCGGGAGTGAGCCAGGAGCAGAAAATACTGGATTGGTTACACGATTGCTACTTTGCAAGTGTTGCGGGCGACGCCCCGGCGTTTGAAGCATGGCCTACGCACGAGGATTATCACTTGCATGAGTACAGTAAGTTGGCATGACGTGATTCAGCATGCAAATGGCTAATCAACTGCAGTCCTTGCGCTATGGGGAATGCCGCTAGGTGAAATGTTGGATTTGGAGAAGCTGGCGCAAACCTGTAGGGAGAAGAACAGGTGGTTCTTCTTCTTCACTAGTGCGCCAGCGAATTGCCCTGGTGGAGTTAGTTCGCACGTCAATGGCACTGCAGTCTTCTAAATGTGCTGGAACATATGTATATATCCTTGTTTGCACTAAAAAAACATGTGGCTGGCAGTTGTGAGAAACGTACAACAAGATTGGTGGCGGCAGCTTACCCATGAGAACTGCAACTTGGTAAGCTGCGACACCTGAATACTTCAGTTTGGCCAGTGCATCTGTGAATTGAGCAAAGATATCCAGGCAAAGTTCTGCGGCTATGGCTGAGGTAATAATAACCTGGCTCCCACATGTGTGTCTGGATGCACTGTAGTGTGGCGACGATCTAGGCACCACAAGTTGATTCTGGATGCGCGCCGGGGCACCTCAGACACCTTTCATGCTCAGCCGTCAGCTCATCGATATTGCCGGCTGGTGCTGAAGCACGACCATACGTCTTGTGACTGCCCGCAACTGAGTCGTCCGCGCCTTCCACTTTGACCATGGTGGCTGCAGATCGGTCTTCAGGGTTCAGGACTCGGTCAACACTGGGTCTGTGTTCCAAGGTGACGTCCTTGAGTTCAGTAGTGTTGGCTGTAGGACTTCCTTCGAGTTCTGCCAGGTGGAGAACGTGTGTGTTGCGGCCGAGCGACTCTGTAGGCAAGACAGTAGTTGCAACAGAGCCATTTGACACGAAATGATCACTATGAACAGACGAAAGGTTCGGTGTCCGTGTACGATAACTGGCAGTCGTTCCGTTGGTTATTGGGGTGCTTTGCTGTTCGACTGATGGCCTGCCACAATCGCAACTGCCATGTGCCTTTGCGCCTTCGCTCTGAAGATTTTGCTTCTCTGCCGTGTCATGATTGTTATACTCCCAGTCGCCTAGTCTTCTGAAGCCGACCCCTGATCTTCCAGTATTGATTCTCAAGGCTTGATGAGCATTCGCTCTGCGCTGCTCCCAGTCAATGGTCTTTATGCCATTTTGGACTGTATTTGCTGCGACAATCTCAGCATCCCTCCTAGACACCTCACACGCGTCTGCCAGCTTGCACTCTTTCATTGCATCTCCCGGAGTTAACCTGGTCTTGTAGCAAGGTTTTGTTTTACCGTGGGAATGATATTCGCAGCCCGAAAGCGCTGTTGCGTTAGAATTGCGAGACAGGCGCCACATTGCAGCTTGAAGGGCGAAAGTCTGAAAAGGTATCGGGTATACCCAGGCTTCCAGAACATCTGAAGATTGCTGCTGAGCATCGATGAAGCGGTCGACAGCGAACCTCTTCAACATCTGAAGGACGTCACTCGTATCATTTTCGAAGAGATGCTTCACGGTCTCAATATCTGGGTAGGTATTTGGCAAGAGTTCCTCCACCAACAGGTCCATGATCCTGTCAGCAAATTCATGTTCTTTTATGATGCACCCCAGTATAAACGCATTCATCAGAGGCCAATTTGCAACCCATTTATGCTCTGCGCTGACATTTTTCGTGCATTTGAACCCAATCCTACCAGTCTGCGTATAGGTTCTATACGCCTCAAAGGCCTGTGGATCAAGTTCAGGTACGTGATAGAGGATGTCGTCCGGAGCCTGAAGTGGGCCTTCCGAATCGGTAAGATATGGCACGCTGAAGTACTGTCGTTGACAGTAGAGGGATTTTGGGTTTTGTTGGCCAAGGAGTAGATTCCATACTGGAGACGAGTGTTCATCCCGAGTTGGCCGGTTCACCCCATTTGTTAGGGGGGCTTTCGCACATGGTGTACCAATCACTTCAGACGCGATCTTAGGACCGAGTGTAGATTGAGGTACGGAAGGGGTATGAGCATGGCTGTCTTCTGCGCCGCGCGGATTCAAGTCACTGAGAGATCCAAGGTTGGCCACAACCTTCTCGCCCTTGGCATGAGTAAAGTGTGGAGGGTTTTCGTTGTCTGTAATTTTACGAACTTCCCCTACAACAAAGCTCTTAGGTACCGGGCGTGGTTTGTAATATTTGTTTGGAAAGCTTTTGCTACTGTTGTCTAATGCAGTAATTGACCTGTGATGATTTTCATCCTTAGGCTGGACTTCTGTAGCAGATTTCTTGATGATCTTTCCTTTTCGTTCAGCTTCCTTCCTCCTTCTAAAAATGTCCAAGTATCGTGCCATTGGGTTGTGTCTTGTCACCAACGCACTGTCGCGAAGAGGTTGGTGCACGCAAAGGTCGCATTACTGAATATGAACGATAGCAGTTATAAAGTACAGAAACAATATGGCGTACACGGTGAATTGTGATTGTTTGCATCCAGCGAATATTGCGCTGACTAGCGCGCTCGTTTGGCACAACGTAGAGCTTAACGTGAATATAGGTAGAGAGAAAGCTTGCCGAAACGTGTGACAGCAGGACCCAGACCCACTTCAGCTAGCTGGGGTTCTATCAAGATCAGCCTGGTCTGCTGTGTCGCTTCGCTGGGCCAAACCCTTGGAAACCCAACCCTCATAATAGCAACGTTTCTCGTGTTACCTGTCGTCTAGCAGGTTATCCAACGCGTGGGGTTGACACCTGAATTAGGTTATCAAGTACGAATATCAGGAAATCCACAAGTATTGTTGTAGATTTTGGTTGTGACCCTGTCCATAATTTCTTCCCTGATCCAGATCCTAATATGGAAGTTTTCAACCGACTGCAGAATACATCCAAAAACGTGTAATATCCGAGGAGCCCTATCAACATCGGCGGACTGCGCACTTGGAAAAGCGTGAACAGCCGTCACGATGTGTCTTCTGTGGCAACGCAAAACAGCTGGCTTTCGTGACGCGTCTATAACGAGGGGCCTTCGAGACGTGTGAGATAAAGGAAAGCATCAAGGGATCGTTTTCAATGGTTGTGCCAGCCCCATGATTCCTCGAGTTGCTCTATTGTTGCTGTTGGTGGGAAGCCGTGCGAACGTTCGCATGCATACCAGAAGTCGCGTAGTTGCTCTTGATCCTCCCGCATTGGAAAACGATCGCCAACCAGGGCGATGGCGAAACAGGCAACGAACTTGCAGGGAAAATACTTCCCATTTGACTGCGCAACTCCGCATAGTGCACGCACGTCTTCCTGAACCATTCTATCAACGACGGCACGAGATTGTTTGTGTGCTGGACCAAGCTGGGGAATGGTGGGGTCATGTACAACCAACAGCATGTGAGCAAGAGTGTTATACTGTGTGCCCATAACATGTGTCTTCTCATGAAGGCGGATATCTGGGAAGTTACGGCCGCTGCCATCGCGATCCTGGCGGTAGTAGAATGGGTCAAAGCTATCCGGGCGCCGTGTTCTCCAAGATCTGTTTTCGTCCATGAGCTGACTGTAACGTGAGATGCTATGTCTGTCTTCCCCGAATGCAAAGTTGCACACGTCACCAACATGAGCGATGGTGCGATTGGCCCATATAGAGTCGTTGGCAGGCTCCAGTGAACGATCAGCAGGAAAGATGTGCAGTTGGAAAGCACGCTGGGTCATCAAGGATATCCATAGTTCTTGACGAAAAGCAGCCCAGTATATGGCTTGTCGGAAGCTTGGCCCAGTCGTCGCAGCGTATGATTGCTCGGCTGCGCGAATGATGGCCTGAGTGCCGAACAGATGCCCCTGGGGGTCGTTGCCTACGATCGAAATGTTCATCTCTTCAAGTAGTCGTAAGATGATCGTAGCTGCAAGTAACGTCTCGTCTTCTTTGGCGATGTTGTTGTTATTCAGCGCTGGAATCAATGTATCGAAGCACCGTTGGTAGTATGCGTCTGCGATGTACGGGTCAAAGTCGGTGGTTCGGCTTAGTTGACGAGCAGACAGGGCCAAAATTGCATTCATCAGAGTGCTGTCTTTCTTCGCTCTTTGTACAACATGCACCGCAAAGTGGCACTCGTTATCAATCATGTCGAACTATTGATGATAAGTGGAAGCTGGGATGATTGATCTCCGTGCACTTACAAAAAGCGCTACATTCTCGATATAGTGTTGCAGCAACATGGCCTCTTGCTCGTGTTCGAGCGGCCAGAGAATTGGCTCACCCGGTGTTTGCTGATAGACGAATGTACGAGATTCGTGTGGACCTGAGGTGTTGTTGTTTTGCACATGATGGTCAAATGACGGCGAGACGCCGGGTGTATGTGGCTGAGCTGGGGATTCCGAGTTGAGCAGGGAAAGGACAGTAAGTCCCTCAGTCGGCGTAATGATGGAATTTGGCGGCGTACCGGCATGGTTACCGCCACTAGTAGAAGAACGTGTTTGCGGGGAGAAGCCTTGCAGAACAGGAGGACTGTGAATTGGATAGTAGGCTTCATCTGAGTATTGCGAACGAATCTCATTCGATTCATCCAAAAACTGTACTGTTGGGGACTCATCAGCATTATGAGCGCCCAGTCAGGAACTGTGTACACACTGCGCGGTGGCATAGACACCCAGGGTTGACTTTCGCTGAAGGTCTCCTGGATAGATGACCGCCTAAAGCGCCGACCAGTCTCGTAGATACATTGTTTTTTGGCATGCTCGCATCGTCCACATTTTGGCTGTGCACCGTCACCTATTGTAGAATCTTAAGCCCAGCTCTTGTCGAATGAAAGCTGCAATCTTACAACGATAGTGACGTGTGCGACAACGATTGCTGCCTGGGTCAGACAACAAGCTCTCTATTCTTTAGTACACAGCATCGTACCATGGCATTTGTAGCACCGTCCAAAGTGGTCATCTGGCAGCGAATGGATGTCGTCGGGGCAAATTACCCTTCTGCGAGAGTAGGCGCGAGGTTTTGCAGCTGTGTGGTTCGTTTACGGAGGCTTGGGAGATTTGCAACAAAACTGGGTCTCGGTGTCCGGATAGGGACAATTTTCGCCGAAAATGCAGACCCACAGCTAACCAAAAGGCGCATTTTAGTCAGGGTTGGTGTTTATAAGCGCGATCCGGTGGAGCAAAACCTCCTTAACACATGCTCTCTGCCCCGCATCCCCACACCTTACCTGTCGAATGCGTGGTCAAACATAGGAAGCATTCATGCGGTATCGTCAGGAGGTGCAGTTGCCACCGCGCGCATATGGGCCATATTTAAAGTGTCGCAATTCCATCGTGTCCGTATCTAACCCTCTCCGAGTAACTCCCGTCTACGTCTGAACTTTCTTCCACACACCATGCCACACGCCCTGTCACCCAATCAAGATGTTCCCAGCTTTCAAGGCGAGCAGCTTTTCGTAAATGATGGTCTACTCAAACCAGGACAAGTTGGCGCTCTGAGGCAATCGTCACCAGAAATGCCAATAGAAGAACTGCGATCCAGGTACAACCAAGATGGATACGTCTTTCTCGGGGGCCTGCTGCCGAGGGAAGACGTGCTTGAGGCTCGTGAGCAGTACTTCAGTATGATGGCCCCAAGTGACGTATTGAAACCTGGCACTCAGCCCGTGGAGGGAGTTTTCAACACCGAGAAGAACCCTGCGGACTATCCAGGAATTGGAGCTGGTGCAAGCCCGGGCAATGGACGACCTGGTGAAGAAACGGCTGAGCAATTTGTGAATCTTGCTCTTCAAGCACATTGTGCAGATTGGTATGAGGAGAAGTTCTGCAAACATCAGGTCTTGAAGGACTTCATTGCGCGAATGACAGGCTGGGGTGATGAGCATACACTGGCTGTGAGAAGAAGTTTGCTTCGTAACAACACACCGGGGAATAAGGCTATCGGCGTCCACTACGACCAGATCTTCTTGAGATATGGTGAGCCTACCAGCGTGACTGCATGGGTGCCTATCGGGGACGTCAGCCTCACTGGCGGAGGTCTGATTTACCTGGAAAATGGTTCGTGTCTCTCGAGCTCAAGACGGCAGCTTGCCTAACCAGAATAGGCCACACCCTTGGACGAGAAGTGGAAGCTGACTTCACAGCAAAGGCAAAGACCAGTGGCCTCACAGACGAGGAGGCAAAGTATACCTTCAATCAGAACATGCTCTCTACTGGCTTGCTAGCGGATGGAGCGAGGGAGTATTCTGAGACATTCAATCGCAAATGGTTGGTGACATCGTACCAAGCTGGCGATGTTGTGCTGCATAACCCGTTCGCTGTAAGTTCAGCCTGTCATGGCGAAGGAACGGTGTCTGACGGCAAACAGATTCATGCTTCAACAATGAATCATGATCCAAATAATGTGATTAGACTTGGTACGGATCTACGCTTTGTTGACTCCAGTAAGCCTTGGGATAAAGTGAGTGTCCTCGACTCGATGATCGATGTCTAGAATTTAATCGTTGTAGCGATGGAATAAGGACTACACCTTCAATGATGGCGTGTAAATGCCCCCAGGGGATGCCTGACGAAGGACGTTGAACTTCTCTTTTGCATGAGATAGCTGGCAGGTAGTCAGCCAAGTGCATGTGGACCTATTTCTTGATATGGAATTCAATGTATCAACATAACTGATTGTCGCATGTACGAGGCGATTGCGTGATCATGATGAACAAATTGTCATATCTGTTAGGGATGAGAGCCCAGCTGCGAACCGATCCGCTGCAAATGACGGACGCATGCAGTACCAGTCAGTGTCTCAAGCCTCGCTTGCCCTGAGATTAGGACGCAATCTCGAGCTGCCACAGCATGTTTTCACGCCTGTAGTCACGCTGCACACGACGCCATCAATGTTGTTGTCAAGCCTTCACAACATTCAACATGTCAGCATGCAAGGTTGTGAGGGAGGGAACCCCGGCGCAAGGTCAGGATCTGACCAATAGCCAGCCGCGCCATCCCAACTCGCTTCCCCTAGCTGAGGGTCTCCCGCACCCTTTGCTGTTCTGGAGTCTCGACCGACTCTGACGCCTCCGCACTTTCCGAGGTTGCACAGATCCATCCAAAGGCAGCTGCGATCGACACGCAAATCCAGACGTGTCAGCTCCTCCGGAGTGGTTGTACCAGATTACTATTGCTCCATGCTTCAGCCCAGAACCGCAGTGACAGCTACCACCTTATCCTTGGTGCACATGCAATATAAACCGGCCCTTTCTAGATATGGCGCGGCATCGCTACCCTTCCATTCATGCGTGTTGGCGCGTCCTTCCGCACCCCCCTTCCGCTGTTTAGTCTGTTCATCAACCACGGTGCGCGACAATTGCTTTAACTTTCCCTTGTCTCTTTCCCTGTTCATCAGCGGCGTACCATCGTCTTCGCGGCTTGGACCGTATCCTTCGAAGCACCCGCCCGGCCCCCTCAGAGCAAAAATGTAAAGGCGCTCCCGCCTTGTCAGCCTCGCAACCACGCTGCTTGCCTACACCCATTCCGAACGGACGACAAAAACGATCAGGAACATGAGGCATGGCTTCTCCGTTTACCCCGGAGGAGTTGGCCTCTATGCGTGAGAGCGATTCGCGAGTAGCTGAGATCCACTGGGTTTACAGTGTTCCCATGGCCGCTTCGATCATTAGCACAGGATTGCGACTGTATGCCAAACGGCTCGGTCGGAACGGCATTCACTTAGACGACTATCTCATAGTCATCGCGACGGTATGCACGCCCGCACCCATCTCGTAGGTAGTCATTGCCTGACAGGACCAGATATGTTTATTGGGACAATGCGCGAGCGGATTGGGTTACGGTATGCTTTTGTTGCGCAACTCAGACGATTTTGACTGACACCCGCAGGCCCTCCCCATGGTATGGGCAGACACGTCATATACGTCTCTGAATACGACCAAATGATGGTGCGAAAAGGGGACTTTGTATTCAGCCATTTCTACGATCTCGCCCTAGTGTTCGTCAAGCTGGGCATCCTGGCCTTTTACTGGAGAGTCTTTGTTCACTCAATCTTCCGGAAGATCATTCTCGCGACCGCGGCCTTCGTGATCGCCTGGGGAATTGGCATAACAGTTACGCTGTTTCTAGTTTGCCGGCCACTTGAAGCCTACTGGGACCGTACTGTGCAAGGTACCTGTCTGACCATTGTTACTTTTACCTATTTCACCAATATCTCGAACCTACTTACCGACATATGGATCTTTCTGATGCCGGTTCCCATGATCTGGCACCTGCAACTGCAGACCAAAAAGAAGCTACTTCTCAGCCTAATTTTCTGCATCGGTCTTGCGTAGGTCTGCCTTTGCGCCGGTGTTGCGCGGACAATGTAGCTGACAGCCTTCACAGGACCTGCGTTGTGTCTTCGCTCCGTCTCACTGTAGTTCTCGGGCACGGCAGTGCAAATTTCACATGGTACTACGTTCCGCTCGGCGCCTACTCTGTTTTCGAGCCGCTAGGAGGTATCCTCTGCACCAACCTCCCTATTATCTGGCACATGTGGCGTAAACACCATGCTGCCCTCCCACACCACATTCCTTCAAAACCGACATCGTATGGAGGCCACACACCTACGATCGGCTCATCTCGCCGGAGTCGCCTCGCTCTTGCGCTCGGTCTTACAAGTCTCGATCGGACGCAGAACGCAAGCAGACTTCAGACTGTGGATAACACGGGTACAAACCGAGGAGTTTGGGATGAGCTGGAAAGCATGGAGCACATTGCGCCACCAGACCCCAAGATCTGGATGAGCGTTGAGGTCGAAGAACAGGAGGACGGTCCCTCAGCACCGCCACCGCCACCGGGCATGAAGAAGACGGTCTGGAATGTGCGACGTACGGCAATGGACTAAATAGGCCCACGCATTCACGATGTCATGAACTCGGCGCAAACGGGTTTGGAGTATTGAACTGAGCGCGACGAAAAGACCTTTGTTTCTGTGGTTTGGGACTTGGCGCTCTAGAACACATCACCTCGGCTGTCATAAGCAATTTGAACTTGCACTCAAGAGGCAAATACTTATACATGCTTTCCCTTTCACTTGCAAAGCGGTCAGTCAGGCGGCCTCCCTTGCTGTGTCCTGTCAGCTTGTACGATGCGCCTATACGCGCTGACAGTGTGAATAGACTGGGACGGTGGACGGCAGGCGGGTTATCTAGGACACATGAAAGAAGCCTCTAATCGCTCAAGATACATTATACGTTATCGGATTTGACTACTGCATCACCTCTGGAACAATCTTTGCGCTCTCATGTATCGGTACTTGCCGAAATGTCTGGACCCCCTTTGAGCTGGTAACTACGTCAAGGGCTGCTCCTGATTGGCTTATCACAGCTTGCAGCCAATCAAAAGTAAGACACAGCCTAGCATACCAAACTTAGGGGGGTCCGCACATTTCAACAACCATTATACACCCTCACACCCTAGTATGGTACATCCTTCGCCACGCTCTTCCAGAAATCACACCTCTTGCCACGCCCACCCTCCCAATCCTTCGCATTCGCTAGGTTGATCTGGTTACTAACACCTGGATCGCTATATACATTGTAGAACAGATCTTCGGTAGCCTGCACAAACGTAGCTACACCACCTGTCGCGTTCAAGTTCAACAGCACAGGCTTGCGCTCATTCCACTCGGGCCAGTCGATGTTGTTGCCATAGCCGCTGGCAGCTGGTACAGTGCTGTTCGCAACGCCGCCCTTGGCGTCTGCGATGGAGATCACGGGTGTGTTTTTCGTGATGAAGTTGCCCCAGATCGTGCGGAAAGCGCGCTTGAAGCTCGCTCCGGGTGTTGGGGTGCCGGACCAGAGCGCCTGTAGGTCGTAACCGTGATAGGAGGGCGGGGCGCTGAATTGGTACTTCCATGCCTTGGGGAAGGCGGAAGCGGCCCAGTAGCTATTACATACGAAGGCGTACTCGGCAAAGATGTTGAACACGCGCTGCTGCTGGCCTGTGCCGAAAGTGGATTGATTGACGGCTGTAGGGACGGAAGTGCCAGTTGTTGCGAAGAGAGGGGCGGCTGGGTTGACATTCTGGGTGTCGCCGGCGTAAGAGTATTGCTTCTCGATGGCAGTCTTCTCGGACCGAGTGAAGTGGGGGAAGGTAGTGTCGATGTAGTTCCTGAAGTCTTGCAGAGTGCGGGTAGTTGGTGGACTGAGGGGAACGCCTTCGTTCGCCATGTTGCCAGACAATATTCGCGTACCCTGAACTGCCTTCGATGCCAGCTGCTGGCTGGGCCGTTGCTGGACAAATGATCCATCAGTCACGGGGAGGAAAGCGAAGGTACCGAACGGGCCTGCCTCTGACACCTTGGCGCTGGCGTTCTGGATTACAACGGTGTCGGCATTGCGAAGGCATTGAAGCTTGTCCTTCGAGCTCGAGCAACCTGCAGCCGCAACGAAGTCATTGTAAGCTTTGGTGGGCTGATTATCGTTGTATTTGTACTGAAACGGGATCCAAGGGCTTGCGGTGATCACCTGGTTTGATGTTAGCAGAAAAAATAGATAAAGCTTGTGTCAAGTTGATACATACGTTGTGGAAAAGCCTTTGCTTTTGTTTACCGCCATAAGCCAGACTTTGATACAGGACAGCGGCGCCACCAGCACTTTCACCGGCAATTGTGACTCTGCTTGGGTCGCCACCGAAATTGCTGGCATACTGCTGCACCCATTGCAAGGCGAAGTTCATGTCGAGCAATCCAGCATTGAGCGCACCACCCTTTTTGACATCTTCAGATGAGAGGAAGCCAAAGGCACCTAGGCGGTACTGGATAACGACACTAATGAAGCCGTTGTTGTTCTGCTTCATGAACTCAGTGGGATCAAGGCCTGTAGCACTGAATAGACCATAGCCTCCACCATCTATGCATAATTAGCCTGAATCGAAGCCGTGCTAACTGTAAGACGTACGGATCCAGAAAAAGACAGGTAAGTTGTTGGCATTGGCAGGCGCATACACATTCAAGAACAGGCAGTCCTCATTTCCAAGGGCGGATGTAAATCCATATGCAGCAGGCGTCTCAGACGAAGCACCAGTCTGTGGGCAGAACGGTGGATCACTGGTGGCTGCAATCGTGGAAGTCCTGTTCTTCGCTGGAGTTTGAGGAGCCGCAAACCTCAGTTTGCCTACGGGCGGTGCAGCGTAACGAATGCTGCTCACATGTCAGCCGTTAGCTTGGACAATTCCATGCAGACGAACTATACCCTTTGAAAGCATTGATGCTGCTGGCGGCATCGAAACTTCCCTCGTACACTGCATAGCCGAGATCGACAGAGGGTGCCTGTACAGCACGCCGAATTGGCTCTGCGGCTATGGTTGTCGCGAACAGCGCGGCTGCGCCTACGGTCAGCCTCATCTTCAGCTCTGCCCAGCTCCTGAAATGCTTTCGAGATGCGCAGGTTGCAGCAAACGTGATCTGGGTTCAAGGGAGACCGTTGGCGAGGTGCAGATGAGGTGACGGGACCCGGTGCTGTGGGAGCGGAATGTACAACTTAATCTAGACGCGATCCCCTATAGAGCGAGATGATTGGACGGGCCAATGACTCGTGGTTCCAGTGAGAGGCGAGTGAAGTCTACTTCTGTGTACAAACAACCCTGGAGACGTCGATCTTCTTGTACCTAGGTATGCAGCGTGCCAACCCATGCGGCGTTTGCCTTAACCTCAAAGACTGGGCCGCCTCCGAAGTCTTCAGTGGAACTTCTTGACCATGCGGGCGAGGCGAGCTCTACCGGGTGAGCGTGTGTTGCTTGCAGCCCATTGAGCACGTCCTGTCCTACTGGTACGGGCTGCGGCATGCAGGGCCGCTGGCGCTGATTCGCAGCTGGGGACACGGCCCCATCCTCTTCCGTCGCCTTCCCGACCCGCCGCCTTTGAACTCGCAGCTGGACGCTATTGAAACAGGCGGTCTTTGCGCCTCTTTCTGCATGCTTTGCCAGCGATTTAATCATCATGAATTGAGGTCTTTTCTGTCCTGTACAAGCTGGCGATGCTGGTATCGCTACGAGAGGGTCGTACAACTTCAGGCATCGTGAACGTGTCACCTTGCGTCGCTTACGAGCCATTTCTTGCGAGCATTTCAGCGAGCCCCAGAGCTCGTGTTCAATGGGCGCGGGTGGCGATTCATTTCCGGCCGGCTGTAGTGTAGAGGCGGTCCAGCCTCTTCGGAATAGACTTTGGTCTGTTGCGGAAGGCTGAACCGAGAATTACTTTAGAAGATGGCAACAGCATGAAGCTGAAAGCCGCTTACTCGGAAACTGCGCTTCCAATCCATGATATGGATTGAATCGTGCAGACACGGTGCTGGCCTCGCGCAAGCTGCAGCCACAGCGTAAGGAAACCTCTGGTAATCAGCCGAACGGACCATTGGTCGATAAATTCAGTCCTGCGGTATAGTCGGAACTTGTAAGTGGCGCCAGATGTACATTTCGCTCGTATCAAGGAGGCTATAAAATGGAGATGTCCTGGTAAGCTGGGGTGCTCGTTCAAGTTGTGGTCATCCGGTGGAGACGCTCTGTCTTAGATGCAAGTATCGCCCCAACGTCCGGACACCAGACCTTATATGTTACAGTTGACCTGAAATCCAAACGTGATCTGACCTTTCCTTATCTAGGCTCTCCTTGCATGTAAATGATGACTTAGTTGATGGGCATGCAACTGTGCTACAGTGGGTAGTACGAACAAGAAAAAGCAATTCAGAATCGTTTGAGTAGAAGCCACTGCGACTGTCGGGGAAATCGGCTGCGAAATCACAGAGCTAGGACACAAAATATGAGACATACAGCAAGCCTGATGGCAGGGACATCGTCCAGATCTTGCCAATGTCTCGGGGCGTGCACAGTGGACGTTGATACATCGTACGCTTGCATTAAAGGTAAAGACTTTTAGTCTACGAGTACTCAGTTTTGCAGTCTCGCCTGCATCATACAGGTTGTATCTTGGATGTCGAGCTTGGCACGATCAGTCGCGTCGAAACATCCCTGGTGTGAACCACTTCCATGATCAACTCTAAAGAAGCCGCCCTACACATCTCTGATGGCTCGCTTTCGAATACAGCGCACTCATCATACGATCATCAATGGGGACTCAATGAGGGCCTTTCTATCTCGTGAAATGAGCGATGTTTTTGAAGACTTCGAACGTGGCATCGGTGTTGCCAGCTTTCTGCCAGGCAGCGTAACGCTTGACAAGGTCCACTTCAGTCTTGAGGTCCTCCTCCAACAAGGGAACATCCTTGATGCCAGAGCTGGTGGTGATGCGAGCAAAGAATTCCACGTCGTTGGCCTGAACTTCCGGCGAGAAAGACACCCGCTTCTTCTGCTTGGTTGAGGTAGGTGCCACTTGCGATTTCGAAGGCTGTACCGAAGAAATTCTCGTTAGAGTTGATGATGAGGTATCAGCCACCGTTCCTTTGCTAGTGTCCTTCATACCCTGGGCAATACCCGCCGATACTTCTGTGACTCGGAAATCGCCATGCGAGGCTCTACTAGTACCACTTGAAGCGACATCAGCGCTGTGATTGTTCGAATTTCTTTTTCCAGCTCCGTTGATTAGCACGTCGGCAGTAGGATCCCAAGGTGTCGATAGCTCCAGAGCCGAAGCGGCAGACTTTCTGGAGCTGCGACGAGCAGTCTTGGGGGAAATGCCGACTGTAATCTCGGACTGCGTCGGACTTGGTTCAATAGCCGGATGCTCTTCTGAAGCTGGCCGAGAATCCCCAGTAAGCGTCTCGGATTTACGGGGCCTGCCGAGCACTCCTCCTCGTGACCCACGAGCACGCTTCAGTCCACCTCTTTCGATGCTCATTTCACTCTTGCGCTTCTTATGTGTAAATCCTGGAGGTAGTCTGTCCAAGCTGGAGGGCACAGCCTCAGCCTCAGCGGCAAGGATGGCTGACACAGGAAATCGAACATCTGGAGAGGTATAGTCAGTGATCGTAATCCGTGACAGGAAGAGTGGCATCATGCTATGAGCATGTAGTCATGGTTGATGACACTTACCATTCGCTGTCGTGTCTATTATTTCTATATCTTGAGGTGGCTCGCTACCGCCTTGGTAAACACCACTTTCGTCTTCTGACGATATACTTGTGGATTCTGCAATTGTCAGCATCTAGAAAATCACAACAAGCAAACACGACAAACCAAGGGCGGCTTTAGGTGCATGTACACCTTCGTCACTTGAAAGGTCCTGTTTTCCGCTCTGTCTACCCAAAGCATTCCTGGATCTCGCTGCGCATTGTCAGCGTATGGTTGATCTCCTGCTTCCCACAGAATTCCGGATTGACATACACTTCCTGACACGTTTTACCTTGGCAGCTTTCTTGCCCGACGGAGAAGAGCTCTTACTATTGTTCACAAAACGCCCATGTGGACCACGCACCTTGCCAGCTCCTGCATCACGCAAGACTTCCACTGGTGTCGTAGCGCCGTTGACAACGTCGTTTTGTGTAGGAGCTCCCTCGTCATCACTCCTTGCCGCAATCGCAATGATGCCATCAGTTTCCGAGTCAGGGAAGAGATCTAGGCCTTTTGTGGTCAGCGAATGGAATGGATGAAACTGATGGAAACAATAAAAGACGCAAGCAGTGATATGCTTGTCAAGGTCAACGCTTAAAATCCGATAACCATTGGCGCACTTGAAGAAAGACAGAGCACTTGAAACAACAAACCTTTTCGACGAGCATTTTTGGGGAGAGCCGGGGAATGGTCGGTCGGCTGTGGCGGCTTCTGCTTCTGCGTTGAATCTCCGTCAACACTGATTGCGCTAGGAGATGCCTGCGGGTTCTGTGTCTGTAAAACATGGTCTGGGTGTTGTCAGCTACTATTTCTAGTGGGTTCAGAGTGAAAATTTACCATGCTGACCCCCAAGTTGGTTGTGCACAGGAGAATCGTGAAGTTGACCATTGCTATCGAATTGAGTCGTGCCCATAGCAGCATCGCCAAGGATAGCATTCTTCACGACAGTCGACGACAGCTTCTTCCAGTTTCTATCGAAGAATGGCCACTCGTCTTTTGCCTTCCCGGTCAGCTGTCGCACCCTTCGGTAAGCTTTGTCAAGGTTGGCGTAACCCTTAGCATCGCGAATCGGCCGTGCGATCTCGCTCAAGGGTTCCTGGAGATAGTTTTGCCTGATCCACGCAGCAAGTGTGATATCGTCGCTCTTTTCGCTGTCTTTGAGAGACATGTGAATATCAATAAGTATTTTCATGTCGATGTAACCTTCAATGTGTTCTGGATACTTCATGGTAGACAAAGCCCCATCGGCTGTAATATGACCATTCGACAGATCGGATACCATGTTCGTGTGATTGCAGTGCAATACCTGGCTGCTGCGATCCGGTGTACAAAGTTGATGTGGGGTCGAGGAAAAGCCAGCGACCGTGCAAAGTTAGTCTCCGGTAAGTGTGCACGTGGTGAGCTGGAGGAAATGATAACGAGAGATCCGCTGGTAAGCTGAGACACTGGAGCCTTGATAGATTCGATGTAATGGGAGCCGCTCCGTGGGTAGTTGGTCGAGTTTGCAGGCGGCGGCACGGCGGTACTGCTGAGCAGGGTGCGACGTTCAGGCCTCTCGGAAGGAGGATGCGCTCGCAAACCTGGCAAAAAAGTTTGTCAACGCACTTTCCAGCGACTGCACAAGACTGAAGTAGCCGTCAGATGCGTGAATGGTGGAAAAGTTATTAGTTGGGGTTGGTGGTTGCGTTATCGGTAAAGGTGAAGCGTCGCCGTAGTGTTTAAAACCCCCGTCCTACACGCGCATTCACGTGATGTGAGCTATCTGCACCTAGACAACGTCAATACATGACTGTGGGCGCTTCTCAAGCCCTTCAGCGCTTCTTTGGAGCATCCAGTAGCGTGCATATAACTGCGCCTTGGATTTATCGACAGCTGCATTAGTCTGCCGGTTTTTTTGTTATTGGGAAAAGTGATTGCAAGTTCCGAGCTGTCCAGCTGTCAGAATGGCCTTTCCAGTCGGCTGGCACTAACCGTATAGAATCATTGTCACCTGTCCTATCTTGTTACACCTTCATAGACTATTCACGGTTTAGCACTATCTGAACATCTGCTAATTACCACAAGCAGTTGGAAAGAAGCAGTGCTGACAATCGACCTTCGCCCGTTGCATGATACTGGGAAGGAGATAGCGCACCTTCTGAGTCCCGATTGCTTTACATTGCGACTGATGAGTGGATGTACGGTTGGCAAGTAGGACCCCACGTACGATAAAACGTCTTCCTACTGACCAGCGGCACAGTACGTGACAAGTCAGGTTTGCTGGTCAATAGCTAAAACCATTACTGGATCACTTCGAAGCATCATACATATTCCTCGAAGACCAATGTCAGGGTTCAGTACAAGGGTCACACCATTCTGTCTTGCTGAAAGGGGCCATGTTGCACTCATAGATCCTTGGTATGTGGAAGCGTTGGGCCACCTCTTCCCAGTATAGAAAATGCAGATAGCATGTCCATTGACAGAAGTCTGTCAGGTCACATTTGAAATAGTGATTTATCTGCATTGCAAGATCTCATACTGCCTACATGGTGATCCATTGACTTCTATCCCTTGGCTCACGGCGGTGGGAAGGAGGCAAAAAAGAGACCCAGAATCCCATTTCAACTTGAGAAAGACCTGTTCCAGATATACTGGATGCAACCTGCCAATGGACTGTTGCTGATTAGTGGTGAAAGGGAGAAAAGAAGAGGAAGGTGCGACAAGATGACGTATCGCCGATCAGCCCGCAATCCCTTAATTGTACCATAGATAGTTCCGGAAGCAGGTGCACGGACGATTTCCAGTTATTCTTGCGATATGGAAGGATCATTACTCAGTTCAAGCGCACCGAGCAGACCATCCTAGAGCGTGCACGTGCTTTGGTCCACAGGTTTCTTTTTCGTGAAGTCAAGCAAGGCCGTAACATTCATTTGCTACGCAATGCGGATCGAAGCATTTGGTTGTTTTGATCAACAACTATGAGATACTCTTCAAGATATTCTCTATAGTCTTCATGATTTCGAGCAGCTCTTCATCCATCAACGGTCTGCCCAGGACCTGAATATGCGCCGGCAATCCTTGAGCAGCCTCAGGATCATCTAACTTAAATTAGCTCTGCTCATCATCCTTAAATGCTAGGTTACTCACAAGCCGGTTGATACTCAAGCTCTCCTCTCGCAAAGCTCGCATCTGCATCTTTGTCGGCCTTCCCGTGAGGCAGTATACCTGCAGGATAATCAAGCAAGTTGACCAAAGCTGTGTAAATCGGCAATGCATAGGTGTCGTGTTTTGGTGCAGCCGCCTGATAACCCGGCATCAAAATGGCGTCTAATTGCTCACCCACGAAGAGGCCCTGATACTTACTCAACACAGTGGTGCGCTGCACGTTTATCTCGCACAACGCGTCCAAGCTCGGTTTCCAATCCTTCAGCTCTGGCTAGCTAGAGATCTCTAGGCTAGGGATGGGAGCTTCTCTAGAAGCTTTTAAATGCTAGAAAGATGTGCTAGAAGGATTAAGCGTAAAGTACTTCCACGCTAGCTTAACGTCTGCGTACATGTCCCTAATTTTGTTATCTAGGAGCACAATAGTATAGTCTGCAGCTTTAAGGTTTGTGGCTGCAGAGTGTAGTGCTTGTGTAATTAGCAGATGTAACAGTTGTGATAGAGTGCTGCAAATGAACCTAAATTTAAGCTTCTTTCCTTGCCTTAGCTTGCCTTGCAGGTAGTTTGTTGTTTTGCGCAGAGTTGTTGGTTCGTTCTTCCTTCCTTCTGCCTTGCAGGTCTTAGGTCTAGGTCTGTGTTTATATCCTCCTTCCTAACAAAGGCATCCGCTGATGTCAGGCCCTGCAGACCCGACATTGGCGGATGCCTTCGTCGGTAAGTTCAAACGCCGTGACAACCTCCACGGAGCTAAACTCGCCTTTGCTCATCAAAGCAACAAGCTCGACAGCATCATGATTTTCAGTGATGTCAAGCTCTCTGTGCGTAAGAATACCGCTAGTGCATGGTACTTCGAGAACAGAGATGGGGTTTGTTTCAGTGTACTGCGAAGCTTGTTCAATGGGGAGAAGCCAATCTTCCGGTATCTTGTTGAATGTCGCAACTCGTTTCGACAGCGCCAATAGTTGCCAGTCCGCTACATCAATCGAGTCCTCGGAGGTCGACATTCTGAGGTGAAATTCGTTTGTGTGAGAAGGCAACTTCTGGACTTGGAGCTGGGAAGAGGCAATCTGCAAAGTATGGCAAGATATAGAAGCTTGAGTTCGGGTATTACTTGTTTGTCACTAATGGTGGTCAGATGTGGGGAGCATAGCGGAGAGCCGGTCTTGTTCGGAACGAGCGCACGAGCACCGACATGAGGGGTATGTCACAGGCATCATGGTACTAAATAGCCGGCTCAACCAAAAAGTTGTATCAGATCTTTCACTCCAATATCAATATGTAGCAAGATCTGACAGCATGAAGATGGAAAGGGGGTTGCTGTCTGTCGGTTTTTCTACTCGCATTGAATACACCCTCGAGCACTGCTGTCTAAATATCTTCGCCGGCCACGCTTCTGATCCAGGCTACAGTCTCTTTAGGTTTTGACAGGAATGGTGAATGTCCAGCATCCAGTCTGACCACATCCACGATGGCACCCTTTTCCTTCGCTGCGTTAGCCATGGCCTCTTGATACTCCGCTGGAATTGCACCATCCTGCTTGCAGATCAAGTAACTACTCGGGATGGTCTTCCAGCTCGCGCCTGGAAGATGAGCTTCCATGGTCAAAAGGCTGTGAGTCTGGAGCTGCGAGAACCAGTAGGCTTGCTCGTTTTCCGGAAGGTCATTGTAAAACACCTTGGGATCAGTAGGCTTCAAGTGGGGACCCTGGAATGTGTCAGCTATGCCAGCTTTCTGGAAATATATCCCAGACTTACATCGATCTCGTAGAATGTCGGATGCACCCCTCCAAGCTCATCACTAAGACTCTGGCCTTCATCGATCATGA
This sequence comes from Stagonosporopsis chrysanthemi, assembly GCA_022560025.1. NCBI lineage: Eukaryota > Fungi > Ascomycota > Dothideomycetes > Pleosporales > Didymellaceae > Stagonosporopsis > Stagonosporopsis chrysanthemi. The sequence goes on from JAFISE010000029.1 coordinate 228,055, forward strand.
ACGCACACATGTATCCGACCTTGACAACTCCACCACTGAGACCCTTGTCTGCTCTCTCTTTCTTGCTGTAGCCTACAAGTGCGCTGGTAGCTACTGTCCCACCCCAACTGTGACAGATGACTATAACATCGTTACCATCTGCGATGGCATAGTCGACAAGTGCCTGCGCAGCAGCGATATCTTGAGTCAAATCTGTGGGTGCCGTCCACGATGGTGGAACACCGACGCCCGGAAGCTGACGAGCATGCACTACGTAAAAGTTATCTTGGAGCAAAGCAGTGATTCTAGTGAAGTATATGGGTGAGTGCCAGGCACCATGCAGGAATACAACATGAGGTTTTGAATTGGCCATGTTGAGTTATGGATGTTGAATAGACAGTGAAATTGAAGAGAGTAACTTTCCGTGCTGTTCAAAGAGCTATGCCCGCTTGAAGTGGCGGTCGCGATGCTTTTCAATGTAGGAAGAGGGGCTCAGCTTACCCACATCCAGCTTCCGAACGGCCACTTGGCATACCTCTAGGCATAAACTAACTAGGCCAAAAAAGCCCACAAGCAAGTGATTGGTACTGGCTTCATAGAAGATTCAAGCATGTTTTTTCTAACCTTTTAAGGTCTTAAATTGCGGCTACTGGCCCGTCAATTGGCTGTGGCTCTACTGTTCTATTCCTTATGAAGCCATCGTTGAATCCTTCAAAAGTGCCAAGTGGCTGCTCGGAAGCTCTAGGATGCGGGTAGCCCAATGCATCTGTTAGGCCCTGACCGTGTCCTGGACATTTTCCGACAAGGTGATCATAGTGGGTGCGGTCAATCGTCGTGCTTACATGATTTACCATTATCAATCTAGCTGGTGGATAGCACAGTCAGATGTTGCTCAAAGAAGAAAGTCATACGTGTCATGTGCATCCAGCTTTGTAATTGCAATCAACATTAAATGTGGAACTGGGTATATTGTCAAACCAACCATAGCTCTAATCCATTAGGGCTGACCATGTGCAATACGGGACGCGTTTGTGGTCGAAGAAGCCGCTTGATCCATGCTGTTTTGTGCGTTCACAGGAACCTCCACCAGACGAAGATGATCACGATGAATGCCAGACCTCCGATAGGGCCGTACTGTGTCGTGTCAGCTTACTGTACTTTCAGCAGAACTTCAGCCCAATACTAACCTGCTTCAACAGCAGCTCCCAATTAATTCGCACCGCGGCTTTCTTGTACTTTCTGCTATCCTCCCGTAGCCTACTCGAGATGTCGCCCATGCGTTCTAGGCTGTCTCCTCTGTATAGTAGATCTTCGATATTCTTCGTCATGACCTTGGTTACATCCTTAAGCTCATCGTTGAGCTTGTCCAAATTTTGTGTGGCCCGGGAATCCTGGTATGTCTTCTTTGTGCGTTGAATGAACGTGTCAAACTCGACGAATGCGTACGGTCGGCACGTTGGCGAGAGGTACTGTTGCGGCTGGTAGATGGTAGTGAACTCTTGCGAGAGATCAGAGAGGTATGTGAAGGCGAGCTTGCGAGGATAGGACCGGTCGCATATACAGAGGAAGCAGAGGTCGCCGCTGATGAGATAGCTAGTAGGGCGTTTCAGCGCGCAGGACCACATGAGGGGGCCTCGAGGCCATACTGGTAGGTGTAGGAACCGCTCTCAATACTGGCTTGTGGTTCAGAGTTACGACTCAGTCGACGCTGCACCAGCTTGACTTTGCCCTTGACTTCGTTGAACTCTGCATCTTCCTGACCGTCGTCCACAGAGGCAGTCAGGATCAGACCTGTGGCTTGTCAACAATCAAACAATGACGTCTGTTGTGTTGAGTCGTACCATCGAGTCGCGAAATGATTGTGTGCTTGATCATGGTGACTATGCGGTACTTTTCGGGGTTCGAGCAAATCCCTCTTGTAAAAAGGGAATAGTCCGAGTGCCTGCCTAAAAGGTGGAGAGGTGACGGTGTTGAGGCTACGTGTCGAGGCTCGAACTGGCCGTTTCGCTCAAGGGTGACGATGCGGAAGGAGCGCGGAGGTGACACGGGCCATCTCCTCACCACCACTACCCCAATCACAAGTATCAAACCCTGTTACCCTACTGCGTTCTGATACTCGGTTGAGATAAATTTACGAAAGACCGCTCAATACTGGAAATTAAGCACAGAGAAGCGCTCTCTGGACTGAGAATCAATGTACTTGGCACGCTATTGATACCAATGACATGCCTGCTTCGCGATCTCGACTTATGACGCCTCTCGTGCTTTCTGCAAGTGCGCGATAAGCTTGCCTGTACTCCGCGGTTCCTGACCATCCCCCGCTCCAAATCAGTGGTTCGACACATCAGGGCACCCGATCACGCTGGTCTTGCTCCACCTTCACTTGCAACTCTATCAGAGTCGAAAGCCAAGCCCAGTCTGGTCCGAGGAGCTGTAACGCTCGGTCTCATTCACTCACTATTGTTCAGCTTGCAAGTAAGCATTCGCCTTTCACCTTGACGCCACTTTGGCGTTCTGATACGTCGCGTTTGACGCACTCTCCAACACTTTCTTTTTCCTCATCTCGCTTCTCATCGACTTTCCTTCCTCCTGGTCAGAAGAGCTCGACCCTTCATTGTTCACATCGTTGTCAAAGTGTCACGCCTGACAAAGCCAGGACGACAAACGTCGCCAGCTCTCTTAAGAACGACAAACACGCCCCACTTGAACCTGGGACGACACTTGAAGCAGCAAGCGATCACGCACTGACTCAATCAATGAACAGCTCCACCTCCTCTACTGAGAAATCCACCAACACAATGAATGGAACAGCGCCTCCCTCCTCACCACTCTCTCCCGCTCCAGACAGCCCACTTTTGTCAAAGAAAATCAGCCCAGACAATTCGCACACTCAAACCACTCCCAGAAATTTGCTCAAACTCAACGCTGAGGCTGAGGATGATCATCCGCTGGCGACCGGAAACTCTACACCAAAGGGATCTGCTACACCTGTGCACATGGCGTTTAAGGATCCCACATCGGAGCGATCACCTAAGCGATCGCGAGAGCAAGACCACGATGAGGAGACCGCATTGCCAGCGTCTAAGAGGCTTGCTACAGCGGGAGAAGCGAAGAATGAGATGACACGCGAAACGATTCCAGCCAAATCAGACTCACTCGATGAGGCCATCGCAGGTGGCAGCGAAGACGAAGCTCACGATACCGTTGTGTCGACGAAGCTGAAAAGACAGTCAAGAGTACCGTCAAAGAAGACTGTTGCTAAGTCAAGTCGTCCCCGTGCCTGCGCCGAATGCAAAAGGCGGAAGGTAAGTCAGAACAGGCTTACTCCATTGTCCGTCGCACAGCTCACGATTCTGCAGGTCAAATGCAAGCATACTACGGTCGCAGGAGCGACTGACGGTAATGCAAATACACTCGAATCATCGAATCTGCCACAACCCGCAGACGGACAAGCGACTAGATCCGGACACATGGAAGCAGGAGATGGCACAGGACATTCGATGTCTCAAGTATCAGCCCCACTTCGGACCGTAGCAAATGAGGATAATGACGATACACCTGTCAAAGTAATCCCGCCCAAAAAGGCGAACGCGAAGAAGAAAGCCGCACCAAAGGTGACCAGAGCTCCACCTGAGCGTGCCAGCACGCGCAGCCGGAAAGTTCCTGAGCGCCTTGAAGACTTTCAAGAGCAACCGAATGACAAGTTTCTTCCTACAAAGAAGGCGTTCAGCAAAGTTTTCGATCCAGCCTACATAACTACAAATTCAACTAGCCGCCTGGGCAAAGCAGACATGTACCACATGCTGACGAACGATGACACGGCATGGACATGTCTCTCATCTGAGCAGCAGACTAGACTCCTCTCTATGCTCCCGGACACCGCAGAAACTCAGCAGCTTCTGGCAAAGATCCAAGCTGGCGAGACAGAGAACACGAGACCGCAGTATCTCAAGGCATCGAATGTTTTCCGCGCGGAGGTTGCGAAGTTCCAGGCTGATCTGACCAATGGACATTTGGCGAAGACGTGGCAAGTAGCTGCAGGACAGGCTGTCACCGAGCGCGCGGCGGGCGAGTTCGATGCGTGGAAGGCAGCGGAGGCAGAGTTGTGGTGGGGTCAGAAGAGCAAGTAAACAGTTTTGCAGCAAAGCTGGAGGCGAACCAATACATCACTGCAAGTCAAATAGGTTATGAAGAATATCATAGCAACTAGGTTGTGAATAGAACTGATCGTAGAACCGTTGCATACCAACACGAGGTCATTCCCACCATCGCCGCAGAGCCGTCCCGTCCCATGAAGACCTTCCCTTCCTCGGCCGACATCCTGAACCCAGCTCTCCCCACGGACTCAATAATGCCACCCACCATATCCGCAAAACTTCTGCAACCAATCTCTACTCTCTAGCATCTCGTCAACACATCGCAACCCTCCCATACTCATCAGCGCGTAAAAACATACCTTGGCCAATTTCCTGCATCTCGTCCTTCGGACATTCCGCAATCATGCACGGCATGACTTTCTTGTTGAGCCACATATAAGCTCGGAAGGTATCCCACCAGCAGAACTCCTTACGGGTCTTGCTTTCAAGCGGGTACGAAGACGTGTGTTGGTGCAGACAAGAGCGCTGGGGTGACGTGTTAGGTCGTAGTTGGGAGAGGAAGAGGAGGAGGGGGAGACTTACTACGCAGGGGTACTTTGACATCGTTTCGATGTCGACAAGCTCGTGTGAAGGAGCTTTCGGTAATGCAGAGGTAGGGGTGGAGGCGCAGAGCGCGAGGACGACAAGGGCGCTGGGCTTAGGAATCCGCATGTTAGATACTTGCAACAAGTGAGTTGGAACTTGAATGTGGGAATTTCGACATGGTATTGGGCTGTTCAAATACAGTTGGCAATATCGGTATTCCCGGTTCCTGGAGTGCGGTACCATGGTAGGCATCTGAACCCTTTGATTGCCTCAACTCTGAACAACAGATACCTATAGCTTGCAAAGTCTTGCACAAAGGTCAGCCAGTGTAGTTCGAAGGCTTCATCAAGAGGTAGTATTAATAGGAAGACTGGTTGCGAAGCCGTCGAGTCGACTCCATGACGGCACAGTCAGACTTGAGCCGTCGAAACCCTCTTCGAGGAAGTGCGCAAGGCACTTTGCTCAACGAGGGCCCCACACCCTATCCCGAAGGGATTTAGCACCGCACCGAAGTGACGGGGTGAGGATTCTGCCGACTATGGAGGGTCAGGAAGAAACCAGAGAACTTAATCAATTGCGAGTGTAGGAAGAAACCAGAGAACTTAATCAGTGGTAAGTGTAGGGTCGGATACCGACTATGAAGGATCGGTCTTCGGGCGGACTTGTCTCGTCGCAGCCCGGAGGGAGTCGGTGGAGAGGGAGGAAGGCAGGGTCGGCTCGTCGAGGGAGCGGGCGATGACGCGGCGTCGTGACGAAGTCATGTTTGACTCCAAAGAGTCTTCAAACGACGTCGAGCTCGCGAATTTGCGACGACTGCGGAGAGAGGAGGAGGAGGAGGAGGAGGAGGAGGAGGAGGAGGCCGGAGAAGAGAGCGGGAAAAAGGGCCTAGTGGCTCTGAAGGGCCTTGTTGTGAACACCTCAAGACGACAGGCGTCTTTGATGGGCGAAAAGGTCCAGAAGAATAGCCATGACCACCAAGGACCCATGACGAAACTGATGTTCTCCTCGGTTCCTAGGTTGAAAGGGGACGCCTTCCAGTCAGCGGTTTCCCAATCGAAAAATCCATCTGCGAGCCAAAAGGTCTTGTACGGAGCCTGCAGTTCCGTGCGGAGGACGTTGCGGGGCGAGGATCTTGTAGAGGCGGCAAAATGCACGCAGGAAGGTGGTGCCGACGGCCGAGGGCATGTTGTAGAAGTCTGAAGAAGCTTTACAGACTGTAGGAGGTGCAGAGACAGAAGTGTATTCTCCGAGGGTGTGTGAAGCTGGGGAGAAAGTCACAGAGGTGAGAGCGAGGATATAAACACACAGGGTCTTGGCATGACAAACAGTGACTGAGAAAGGCAGTGGCAACGACTACATAAACAAGGCAACGGCTCAATCTCACTTCATTGTGATACTACGATGGGTACAAGTAGAAACCACCACCAGGGACTTGGTGCAGACGCGTTCCTGGCGGCCTGAGCTCTGGAAGCTACAATCATGCAAAACTCCCACCCGCCTCATGCAAAGTCCAGGCCATATCCAAAGGATCACTTGTAGTCACCAACTCCTCAAGATTATGGCGAGACAACATCAACCACGCAACCGCGTCCAGCACAGCCAACTCTGCTTCCACACAAAACACACCTTCAGGAATCGCAGCATCGATGCAGCTTCTTACCTCCTCAAGACTGACATGCAATGGCTCATCTGATTGGACCTGCAGCGAACGCAGCAAACGCAGCAATTGCCCAGTGGATTGCCACAAATTGTCCAGCAGGATATCGCATCCATAGTACGTGAGCCTCCCACCACGCGCAACCACCGACCCGTGCACGATGACCTCTTCGACCGGACTCCTCGTCACGCGCGTCGCATCGACAGGCGTAGCGGCGAGCACATCCACACCTTGCACGGCCGCTGTGTCTCTATCCTCATCGCTCTGCTCAGTCTCAGCGCGGAACAGCTCTCTGCGGTCTAAAGGGCGTGTATTCGCATTTCGCTGGCCACTGTCGAACCACGCCGTGATGCATGTGCGGCAGAACATGTGTCCGCATTCGGGGAGTATTACGGGCTGCATTGGGAATTCCTCGGAGTAGGTTTCTTTGCAAATGAGGCATGTGTCTGTGGCGGTGGTGAGGACGACATGGAGAAGGCTATTTGCGATGTACTGCGCGCGTGTGAGTGAGCATTGTGGGGTCATAACTGATGTGCTGGGATTTACTGGTGTGGTAGTGAGTTGAGGAGGTGGGTTTATAAGTGGTACTTGATGGGCATGGGGTGTAAGAGGTGCGTGACGTGGTGACATGTGATGTGCCGTGTTTGTGTCGAGGCTGGAAGTTGCCATGTCGGCTGAGTCTTGTTTGTGCGTGGATTTCATGGATGTGGATGGAGGATCGTAGATGTGAAAGGAAGATCAGAAAAGCCCTAGCCTCATTCTGGAAGTCGTTGGTGTAGTGTACCGGAACGAAATAGTAGTATTGGGTATCGTAGTAGGAAATGCGAACAGTTAACAGACAGACAAGCCACGCTCACAACGCTGGTACAGCCGGAGTGGTAGGACTCGCCAGCCCCCTACTCTTCCTCCTCTTCTTCTTTCCCTCCGTCGGCAGACCAACCACACTGCCCTTCCTGCTCGGCGCATCTAGCGCCATGGGCGACGCAATGCCCTTTGGCGTGGGCATAGCCGAGGGGGCCACGCTGGTGGACTGAGTGTCGATCTTCAAAGCAGCTTGAGCAGCTTGTGAGGCCTGGCTGGCCTGCTCCTGCGCCTTGTTCCGTGCATCGATGTGGCTCCTGGAGTTTGCGAAGACGAAGGCGCCGGGCTCTCCGAGCAGCGGATTCTCGTCCATGTACTCGTCTCCATAGTGGTGTGTCATGTGCAGAGATCGCAGGAGATCGATGTCGTTGAACTCGCCTGTGGATGCAGTGGAATCAAGCGTGGCGTCTTTTGCTTGTGATTGTGAAGCAGATGCGTCTGGGTCTGTGGGCGCAAGTGAGGGACTGCCGATTCGGCTGACAGATGTTTCGGCCTTTGGAGGCTCATATGACGGGGGCAGATAGGTGTGGCCGGTTGCTGGCGACCAGTGCGACATGTTCTTAGACAGCTCAGCCATCTGCTGCATGCGCGTCGATACTGTAAGTAGGCGCGCTTGCACGACGTCTAGCAAGCTCGGAGCCATGAGCAGTCTCGTGCCTTGGGTGTAGAAGTTGCCCTCGTTCACGGTCTCTGGGTTTCCATCTCTGTTCAGGACCTTGCGCTGGCGCTGTATGAGCCATGGCTGTCCTTCGGCTTTCGGCTCGCCTGCGACAATGAACTGCAGTCCAGCGTTATATTTCCGCAGCTCTGATTCGTACGTGGGACGGTCGTTAAGCAACTGCATGCCATTTGGGTGGCCCTGCGCAGTCGAGTATACGGCGCTATTGTTGCTTGCTCCGTCGAAGAAGGGCGAGTTCATGAGGTAAAAGATGGCATTGTTGTCGCTGTCGAGATGCGCCAGGGGCATCTGCGGGTCATTGTATTCCTGTTCGTCGAGGGGAGGTATTACGGCCGGCATCTTGACGCTTGCTTATGGGTGTCGGGTGTTGCAGAGAGTATCGTCTTTGAGCTGTGGGGAAGTTAGTCCACTGGCCGCCCAAGCTCCGCCGCGGCTGGCACCTCCGTCACCTCGCCGCAACTTTCCCTCTGGTCTGTTCCCTCACCTACACCACACCACCCTGCACCATGGATCTGCTGCAAACAGTGCGCAAAGAGGGCAGCCGGTAAGTCATAGCTCACAGAAGCACCGGTGGCTACTGACACTACCACAGCGGCGGTCGCGCCGAGTTCAAATGGGAAGATGTCAAGAACGATGCCCAGCGCGAGAACTACCTTGGCCACTCGCTCATGGCCCCAGTCGGGCGCTGGCAGCAAGGCCGCGATCTCAACTGGTACGCCAAAGGCGACGACGAGTCCAAAGAAGCCGAGGCCGCACGCATCAAAGAGGAGAAGCGCAAGCTGAAAGAAGCCGAGGAAGACGCCATGCTCGCAGCCATGGGCCTGCCAGTGCCAGAGCGCAACAACGCCAACCTGACACCACTCGGCGAGAAGGCGCACGACGTCGGCGTCAAAGAGGCGATTGAAGAGAAAGCCAAGGGCGGCGAGGACGGGGACCGGGCAAAGAGGAGAGAAAAGAAGGACCGGTCCAGACGACACAGGGACGACGACGATCGAGACAAGCGGCGGAGACACCGCTCGAGGAGCCGCTCGCGCGACCGCGATCGCCGCCACAGACACCGCGACCGCTCCAGGTCGCAGGACAGGCGACGAGATGGCGAGCGCGAGCGCGACAAGCGGAGGCACCGTTCTTGCAGCCGCGAACACAGACGCCGAGACGACCGCGCCGAGCCCCAGCGGCAACGCGAGTCTGGAGAGAAAGCGGCGCGCTCGCGCTCGCGCTCGCCCTCACGGTCAAGGTCAAGGGAGCAGCGCCGCCGCCGCCGTCGCGACTCGAGGAGCAGATCGCCGTACAAGGCTGAGCGACGACAAGACTGAGCACTCCAAAGCAGGAACCGTGCACTTGTATAGATCTTCTCTTTAGCTACTATTATGATACCCTATCGCCTCCCCTTTCCACACCCCACGCAAGTCTCCACCCCGAGCAGACACGTGATTGCAGATACCCTGCCACGAGCTTGCTCATCAGGACCTCGCCCCAGACTGCGGCAAACAACAACCCAGGTTCGAGCGACAACAAACAGGAAGGGATTACACTGGCCCATCGAGGATGTTGTCGCGCCTGCGTTTGAACATGCTGTGCGGGAGCCAAGTCTTGCACATGTCGTGTCGGCCTGCTTGCCACTGCCACAAGCTCAACACCGCAGTCACGTCACGTCTGAGATGTATACTCGAAGCGCGCTTTAGACGGAGCGAAGCGAAGATATGCCGAAAAAAAGAAAGCTTTTCAAAAGCGGAACAGAGAGAGTGAGCAACGCCGTGAAAACGTGTAGTGTTATGGATACATGTTTTAGAATTTGATCATCCTATCCGGCCTTGTTGTTTGAGTACATCCATACATATGCCTGCCACGTCCGAGCCTGCACACCACACACACGCACCCTTTCTATAAACGCATGATGCGAGTCGCTTTCATAGCAATAGTAGCGGCTCCCAGAACTGAACATCGGAGTATGTCATGCCAAGGCATTCGATTAAAGCACTACAGTATATCGGCCGTTGTCGCGTCCCCCGTCCCCACGCAGTCATTGTAAATCTTTTACAAGTAGAATATTTGAAATGCGTACAAGAGTTTGGTTGAAAATCTGTCTGGTAAGACCGTGACCGAAAATCGTCGCCGTCTGCTGAATATAACTCGCGCGAGGAATGTGGCAGAACTGGCAAGAAAGGTATGGTATGGTATATATGAACAGTAAAATATGCGGAGCCGCAGGGTACAAATACAATGCATCCGGTGGGGGCGGAAAGGAAGAGTGGCATTGTGGACATTACAGTCGTGGGGGGTCGTTCATGACCTCGAGACCTCGATCTTCACGCCCTCGGTGACAGAAGGAAGAGGCTTCGAGGGCGCGATTGCAGAATGTACAGGTTCATCGATGATTGACGCGGTGGTGGAGGGGTGGCTACTGCTCTGCGGTGACTGCGCTGAGCTAGAGAGGCCGGGTGTGAGCGGTACGTCTTCGCGGAACTCTGTGGGAGAGTCGGCACGGTCGAAACGGTTCATCTTCCTCTCAACCTATAAGCGCGTTAGTAACGGTATAATGATTGACAAACAAACAAGGTACTCACCGACTGAATTTGCTTGCCAGAGATGATCTTCTTCGCTTTCTCCAACTCTGGCTTGAGTGCGTCCACGAAGATCTCGTAGTCCGGTCGCGTCAGGGTCTCGAGCATCTTCTGAATGACATAGTTGCCGTAGCCGTCTTTGAGAAGACTCAGAAGGCTGTTCTCGCCTCGCTCGTTTTTGGTAATCACGGTCGATACAAGTGTGCGACGTTCAGCCTCTGATCCGCAAACCAGGCAGCGCTCGACAACGTTGCTCGCGAACTTGTGTTTGCTGAACATGAGGAACTGGTTTTTGATTAGAGCGATCATCTTCGCCCGGTCCTCGGGCAAGCCGTGCTCAATAACATGTTGAACGACGTAATTACCGTAGGAGTCGGTGATGAGCTTGGGACCTGCTGCATGCAGCTCTGTGAGGATGAACCTGCGCTGCGGCTCTGGGATTTTCTCTACTAGCCGCTGGATGACACGGCAACCATACGAGTTGGTGGAAAGGTTATCGATCTGGCCTCTGAAGGAGTCGACGATTGGCTGGATGTACTCGATTGGGACTCGTTCAACCACTCTTTGGATGACGTGATTGCCGTTTTGATCTTTCACAGTTTTGAGGACGTCCTTCTCCAGCTCCTTGACCATTTCAGCTTGCTGGTCTACTAGTACATGCTCGAGTGCCTTCTGTACAACTCGGCAGGCGTACATCTGGTTGGACAGCGCAAATACGTGGCCCTTCATCTTGGCAGCCAGTACGCGTTTCTGGATCTGATCGCCGTGCTCGAAGAATTTCTGGATGACATAGTTTCCGAACACATCTTGCATGAGCTGCAATGCGTTCTTCTCCAGTTCTCGGAAGATGCGGTCTTTGACCTCGCTGTTAGCAGTCTCCAATTTCTGCTGGATGAAGCGAGATCCATGCTGGTCTCCAGCAAATTCGACGACATTCTCGTAGATGTCAGTCAATTCCCAGCGCTTGTTCTGCTTGCTCTCTTTTTTGAATGAGTCCAGGACGAGGCTCATGGCACCAATGGTGTCGGCGGCTTGTTGCATCCGAGGACCCCGGGGCGCTTCGAGGACAGGCATCATGGGCGCCATTTGAACCATAGTCATATGCGGTGGCAGCGCGGTAATAGGCATACCGTTTGGCATCGCATACTGATAGGCTTGGGGATTGCGCAACTGGTTCATTGGCAGCATGTGCTGCTGGTACTGCTGGTAGTACTGAGGCACCGCGACATTGCGTCGCTCTTGCTGAACCTGATATCCGGCCAACTTGTTCTGCACAAGCGCGATGTTGTTCGGGTGGTTAAGTCCCTGTTCGCCCCGGTAGGTAGGGTTCAAGTAATCATGCACAGGTGGAGTGTGAGCGTGGGAGTAGAATGGGCTTTGTCGGACCGCAGCATTGCCGTTCAGCGCGCTTCTGTTGTCGTAGTTGACCGACCGAAACTGTACGTTGGCATCGTTGACTTGGCCGTTGGTGAAGCTGTCAGGTGTGTAGTTTCCAGAGCTGCGGAAACCTTGCACCTCAGACTGAACAGGTATTTGGACATCCTGGTAGGTGTCGCGAGGGTCATTCAATGCTTGACCTGCAGGTGTGAAAGCCGGCGTGAAGGCGTTGATGCTGAATGAGGATCGATGTGCTCCAAGACGGGGCTCCTGCTCCTGCTCGAGCTTCATTTGAGCCTGAGCCTGAGCCAGCTGCAGCGACTCAGTGTGGAGGGAGCCATTGCGCTCCTGGAACGAACGAGGGTTGGCATGGGACAATGACGAGGTCTGACGTGCGCCGGGTTGGGAGAGACGAGAGAATGAGTCAGCGTAAGGGTTAAAGCCATTCTCGGCGCCATGTCTTGAAGAGGGCAGACTGCCAGCGCGCGATGGTGCACCGCTGGTCGCGCCGTACTGATCCGAGCCACTTGCGCTGCGTCTGTCATCGATGGGCGAGTGAACGGCGGCATCTGGCCATGACGAGACGGGATTGTCCGCTCGCTGTGGGCTGAGCTCAGCCTGACCAAAACCGAAGTTAGAGAAGCCATTGGCTAGGGAATCAACGTTACGTGAAGTGAAGTTGGATGAGGTAGGATCAAGGAGGGGCTTCAGAGCTCGGGTGCCCTGTCCGTGGTTTACTGAGGCAGTTCGAGAGACGGAGAAAAGAGAGGTTGGACTCTCGCCGAATGGGGGGGCATTTTGGTTCTGTGCAACGGAGCGCTTCCGTGCCGGTGAGGCACCGGAGCTCCTGATGTGGGTAGCATCCCCCCAGACTTGGGACGGGCGACTCTGCCTCCACTCGGACTCCGAGGAGGACAGTAGAGAGCCGGAGCCTGTCTTTCCCTCAGCGATGTCAGCAGTCGCGCCGGGGAGGGCATTGCTATCTGTGGCTGCGTCAGAATCGTGTTCGAAAGACCGGAGTGCACAGTCCAAATACAAAACCTACCTCTGGGTCGTGAGCCGTCGCGAGGGGTGGAGCCAAAGCCAGAGCCAACTGGCTTGGTGTTCCAGATGCTGTTGCCCCATGTGTAGGCCGAGCGGTCGTTGTCTGCATTGTTGAGTGAGATGCTACCTGTGAAATCGCGGGTTCTCGTCTATGAGCGCATCAGCCTATGTGCGCAGTCGAATTTTTACCTATACATACACTGCCTGCCATGGTGGCCATACTATGGCCTGGGACTGTGGACGGTGGAGCGCGGTGGGGTCGGTGTGCGTGGTTGTGCGGTGGGCGGTGGGTCTGTGGCGAGGCGAATTATTCTTGGACGGCGGCGCAGGGGCGGCTTTGGTACGGTGGTAGTGGTGATAGTGGCGGTAGTGGTGGTGGTGGTGGTGGGAAGCTGGACTAGACTCAGGCATCAGCACTCGCTGCGGCGGGCGGCGGAGTCAGACACGCGACTCACCTGCACAGACACCGGAAACAGCGGCAGCAGGAAGAAATATACGAAGAAGGTGTGTACAATAGACGGGCGGGCAGCGAAGGGAGGAGGTGCCGCCTGTGCGTCCGTGGGCGAGGGAGCGTGGGTAGATATGTGCAGGTCCGCTCACGCCCTTGGGTTTGTGCAAGGTGGGAAGCTGCGTTAACGACAGAGCATGCTAGACTCGAAGCGATGGTACTGCGCGCCAGGCGGGGAACGCATCAGGGTTCTGTCGACGCGAAGGCAGGCCGGCGGGGATGCAACGCAAGGGCGAGGGCTCGTCCGTCGCGGAATGCGAGCCGTGGGGTCGTTTTATACTGGACGGCGCGGTGCGCAGCACAGCGAGCGGGCGGGCGAGGGAGGCGGCGGCAGACGGCGGCGGTGCTGGCCGTGGAGGACTGGCGAGCAGCTGCACGCGACGGCAGAGTGGAGTGCGAGGAGTGGGCGTTCGCCTGTGCAGACGAGGCAGCGGGCAGCAGGCCGTGAGACTCGAGAACGGCTGTCGCAGAGGGCAGCGGCGAGACGATCGGCAACTACGAACAAGCGTCCGCTGGGGAAGGCCGCGCTAGGGTTTCAGGCGTCGAGCGTCGACGAGTCGGCCGCCAGGCAGCGCTCGCGGCCAGCGCAGAGAGAGAGGCTCGCGGCAACCTCAGGCGCGCTCACGCAGCCCGTCTGACGCTGGGCGTGGAGCTCGTCGCAGGGCGCACACGGCCGTCGTCTGCGATCTGCCGTCTGCGGTCGGCAGCCTGTGGTCGGCAGCCTGGGTGTCCTCGGCTGGCGCTGTGCGGCGCTCGCGTGTGCAAAGGGCGAGTCAGGGATCGATGCGGCTGCGCAATCCGGGCGATCAATCTGAGGTGGCAGCGCGAGACAAGACGAGATGAGACAACAGGTCGGCCCTGACATGGCGAGGAACAGCGCAGTATTATGTGCAGCCTGAGGCGTGTTTCACGACGCCCTGCTGCCGTACCGAACCTCTTCGCTCCTCGTCTGCGCCCCGCCCGTCTGCGCCCAGGCTCTGCTAGCCCAGTCTCTGCTCGTCGAGCTGCGCGGACGCTTGTTTGCCTCGCGGCGCCAGCCAACGACTGCCGTCCACGGCGGCGCACTGCACCCAGGCGGCCGTGGCTGCGTCGCTGGAGCCACAGGCGTCTCTAGTCCAGCCACGAGCGCCCTCTGCAGAGCCCCTCCACCGAGTCCTCCCCCCCTTCTGCTGTTCACCTCGCTGCTGCTCGCATCTCGAAGAGTGCGTCACACGGCGGTATTGCGCGTCACATGGGTCACCAAGAAGGGCTCCACTGCAGTCACTGCACCCGCCTCCTGCAATTACGTATTTGCCTGCAGCGTGAGCTATGCATACATAGTACATACATATACGTACATACCAATGATACCGTACAAGGCTGCAACTCGCTTCTCGCGCGTCCACACGCTACCATCTTCCCCTCTATGCTCACCTACGTGCTGCGCTGGCGCCTTGGTAAGCACAGCGAGTTGCTGCCTCTTCACCGGCGGTCCTACATGTACACACAGCCTGCGTTGTCTACGCCTCCTCTGCCCTACGTTTCGTGTTCTTCACCCTCGATCAAGACACTTCCCGCAGCTTCACCGCTCCCCGTCGCTGCTTGGTCGATGCGCTGTGGTAGTACAGCCAGCAAGTGCATGCAGAGTGCAGCTGCGGATACGTGAGCTCCCTCGGCCTCCGTAGGTGGAGCCCTCCACCAGGTGCTTCTGCTTCAGCTTCAAGGAGTCCGACCGTAACACTTCTTGACAGCCGGCTTGGCTCCAGTAAAGCAAAATGCATCAAACGCTCCAGCGTCTCAAGGTCTAGCCAAGCAGTGTTGACGTTTGACGGCCTTCGGGGATCAAGGCCTTGTAGTGAACAGTGAGCTGTGGGACACCCGCGTACTTGCACTTGCGGAGAGCTCTAGTCGTAGTGCAGCACCAATAGTCCGACTATGTGCAAGGATTCATCGGGTCAGACTTAAGAGGAGCGTTGTTTGTTTGACGACATGCCTCGAGCCTCACAATAGGCCGGCACGTGGCAGGCGCTGCCCAATTCAGGTTTTGACAAAGGCAAGCGAGGATTCCTCGTCGACTCCATTCCTGGTTGCCGCCTCAACACGCATCGCTGGGCCATTGTTCAGCATCATCCTGACAGAGCCCGTGTTCGCGTGCGCCGTTCGTCTCAGACATCAATGTCATTTCCCCGCGATCTCAACTGTCGCAGCTGGGGCGAAACGTGGAGTGTCTCGCCAGCCAGCAGGTCGACTCGAATGGTCAAGAATTGTATTGGGATGAAGACCTCGTGCGCAGTAATAGTCGCTGGGTGCTATGCTATCGCATGACCATTGTTGATCGTCGACAAGAAGGACAATCCTCTAGACAGGCTAATTTTGGACCACTAGTCAGGTACGCTTCTGGACTTACCCCTTGCACTTGACCCCAAATGGCCATCCTGAAGGCCGACCTTCGCTGGCCGTGTAGAACCCCCCCGTCCCCGATCCTACAGAAAAGTAGATCATGCGCCAGGTATCGAATCACTCATTGGACATCATCGTTGCGCAGTTGTTGGACAGCCTCAGTGCGTCGACCTCTACTCACGGCACGACTGGCCAGACTCTGCCGTCATTAATTACGACCTGTTCTTAGCGCGGCGCTTCCAGGGCCCTTTGAGTTAGTGTAACGCGTTGTGCCCCACAATTTCTACGTTGACGGTGTGAACAGCCTTGTTCTGCCCTGCGCCAAACAAAACTAAAGGCGCCTTGCCCTCTCAACTCTTCGACCTCCTTGCTCCTCTCACGGTCCTGCCCTCTGTCACCAACCTTCCCTTGCGGTACTGCATCACTCTTTCTGCAGTATTTGCGTTCGTTCATTCGACCTCGTGTCTCCGTTCCCTTCCGTTAATCTCCGGTCACGACAGCGCTTCTTTAGGTAGGTTGCGCCTTCCCCAGTCTCAGCTGGAGACGTCTCCGCCCTGCCGCAGACTAGATATCCACAGGAGCGATTAGCTTTGCGGAGGTATACGAGCATCGCTAACATGGAGATAGCGAATACGATCTATAACCACCATTCACTACTACAACCACATCATCTGGAACGCCCTCTAAACGCCATAACGACTACACTACTGCCGCCGACTGCCCGCCATGATGAACATCAAGAACCTCACCGCCCGCTCCGAGGACGGAGACGGCTCCAACAACTTGACCATTGCCCTCCTCACCACATTAGCCATCCTTGTCGTCCTCGCCCTGGTCCTTATGGGCGTCCTCATCTGGCTCCGCAACATCCGCCGCGCAAGGAAGGAAGCGGCACAAGACCCACAGCTGCCCCTATATGAGAAACGACAGTCGAATCGCCGATTGACCATAACTGCCATGCCCTACGGCAAGGGCCATGAGTCGGTTGTTGTCTATTCAGAGAAGCAAGACCTCATGAGCAGCGCCGCAAGCACCCCCACCAGCCCGGTACCCGAGATCCGTATTACATTCCCTGACGAAGTCGACGAGTCTGGCAAGCGCCAGTCCGGACGCGTTGTCGTTGTCCGTGTCGGCGAGCACAGCGTTGGGTTAGAGCCTGTCAACGAGGATCTGCCTCCTTACCAGCGCGACTCATCAGACCGTTTCGATTCGCTGGACCTCGACCGCATTGGTGGACTGAAGGAAAAGGACAACAAAGACTACGCCTAAGCTTCACAGCCACATTGCCAATGCTCGACTGGACCGCTACGACGGGTCCAGCTACCCGAGCTTTCTTGAGCCGTTTGGCTATGACCTATTTTGATGACGGCAACAAGCGCTGATTGTCGATTTCTAGCCTGTGCCACACCAGTCTGGAAGGCAAGGCGTGGCCATGAGCCACTTGTAAATTTCTTGGAGTTGACTGGCTCTATATACCCTCTGTGTCTGGCCATCTCTCTACTGGGGTTATGTCCTCTTACATAACTGTTATTTTTAATGTATGATACGCCAATCTCTCAAGCGTCTGTAGTCGTGCAGCACGAGAGCAAATACAACACTTGACACGATACTCAATGCATGCCGCTTGTGATGATGTGACATTGCGCCCCCCGTAATATGGCAGACTGCATTCGCAAGCCACGCTCTTGTCGAGGCTCGTTTCACGCCTCGTGCAAGCAATGTTCAGCCATTGCCGCGGTTCGAGCACCACAATGGACCCGCCAGCCGCATGAATGTCGGAGGTCTCGGCGAAATTGAGTCTCCACCACGACCAAAACATCACAGCTCCCCTCTACGCGCAGAGCAGCACGACAACTCTGATCCATGGATTTTTCCACTCCTTAAAAACCTATTCCTAGTGCGACTTCACCTTCTGGGTTTCCGAGCCCCTCGACATCGTTATGGAGAATGGGGAGCTGTTCACGTCTATCGAAGACATCCAAGCCGAAGCACAAGCCAAGGCGCAGCAGCAGCAACGTGCGGAGAATGCGCAATTAGGTGGCCCAAAGCCAACGGTCACAGATGTGAAGACTGCGAAGAAGGCTGGAGAAGTCCATTTCAAGGCGCAACATGGCATTGTTGTCGCCTTCTTCAGTTTCATCCTGTACGCCACTTGCTGACAAGGAATTGTCTCAAACTGACAAATCTCAGTGCTCTTCACGTTCTCGGTATCTACCTGTTCACGACCGGCTTCCTCCTTACGCGCCTCGTCCTCCCACACAAGTCCGAATGCGCTGCCCCTCCAATTGAGCTCACAAAGGGCTACGTAGCGGGCGATGCGCAGAAAGGTTGCTGGCATCCCAAGACATACGACAAGGCCATTGTGGTCATTGTAGATGCGCTGCGATACGACTTCACTGTGCCTTTCGAGGCTCAGTTCGAGGCTGTGGACATTGAGAGCCAAGCCGACGCCGCCCAAGCCGCTTCCTCGGAGAAGAACATTGCGCCTCGCCATTTCCACAATGCCATACCTGTTTTCTATGAGACCGTAAAACAGTCGCCGAAGAACGCCTTCCTATTGCCCTTCATTGCAGACCCACCGACTACGACGTTGCAGCGCCTAAAGGGGCTCACGACCGGAACGCTGCCTACATTCGTTGATGCAGGAAGCAACTTTGCTGGCACTGCAATCGACGAGGACAACCTTGTCGCACAGTTGAAGGGCGCTGGCAAGAGGATCGTTCATTTGGGTGACGACACCTGGCACGCACTATTCCCCGAGTACTTTGAGCCAGATCTTACCCACGCGTACGATTCATTCAATGTTTGGGACCTACATACGGTCGACAATGGTGTTACGGAGCATATTTTCCCGCTTCTGAATGCTGAGAACTCGACGAAGTGGGATGTCATCTTTGGACACTACCTGGGCGTTGACCATGCCGGGCATCGCTACGGACCAGACCACCCCGCGATGGCAGCGAAGCTGAATGAGATGGACGCCGTGTTCCGACGCATGATTGACGAGATTGACGATGACACACTTCTTGTGGTGATGGGTGATCACGGCATGGACGCCAAGGGAGATCATGGCGGCGAATCAGACGACGAGATTCAGGCTGCGTTGTGGATGTATTCTAAGAGGGGAGATTTCGGCCGCATTGATCCCTCTTTCGCACTCCCACCTTCCCACGCAAAGGACAGGTCTGTTGCACAGATCGACCTTGTGCCCACTCTTTCGTTGCTTCTTGGGCTGCCTATCCCGTTCAACAACCTTGGAAAACCGATCGATGAGGCCTTTGCCAGTGCTAAGACCGAGGGCTTTGAGAACTTGGCGACCGTCAATCGCCTCACAAGTGCCCAGATCCATCGCTACCAGTCGGAGTACGCCAATGTCCGCGGCCTAGACGAGAGCACTTTCTCCACCTCGTTGTCTCTATGGCCTGCCGCAAACGAAGCTTGGTCTTCGATTTCTCAGCGCATGTCTTTTGGTGGAAGTACAGCCAAGGGAGAGCAGATGAAGGCTGCGTATAAGGCTTTTACAGCTTATCAACAGGAGAATCTGCAAATCTGCCGTTCGCTGTGGGCACGATTTGATGTGCCACGCATGATCAATGGTGGCTTGATTCTTGGACTCAGTGTACTTCTCATCGCGCTCTATGCTCGTAGCCTGGTCGGTGATCGCGCTGAGATCACCCCTGTGTTCTTCACTAGGGGTCTCCTGGGCACTGTGCTCGGTGCCATCATTGGTCTCGTAGCATCCGCTGTCTTGCTTGATACACCGAAAGAGCACTCTGTCACCTTTGCTGCAGCCGTTACTGGCATTCTTGGTGTGCTGTCCGCATTCTTTTCATTCCGCGATCGCCTTGCGTCTCCTCTGCCCAACAACATTTGGGGCTGGGCGAGCTTCGTCTTCACCATCGCTCTGTCCGTTGGGTTCGCTGCTAATTCGTTCACTATCTGGGAAGATGAGATCCTCTTGCATTTCCTTACTACATTCGGAGTGCTGGCACTCATCTCCTCGTTCCGACAAAAGAACATGTCGGACCGTACGCTTGGCATCTACCACTCCATTCTCTTTACCGTTCTTCTGCGCGTCGCAAGCTTTTCCAGACTCTGTCGCGAGGAGCAGATGCCTTACTGCAAGTCGACGTATTACGCATCCGCTCTGTCCACGACCTCTGCCCCATGGCAGCTCCTCATCCCTGCGGTTGCTGCGCTTCTCGTTCCTACGTTTATTAAGAGCTACTTTGAGGGTACTAAGAGCTACCAAAACATGGCCGTCATGTGGATCGGCATCGTACTTCGCTCCGGGCTCATGCTTTCCGCAGCATACTGGGCCCTGGATGCCGCCGACGATGGCGAATGGTACCCAACGTTCTCCAGCATCATCAAAACCAGTAAGCAAGCGCTCGCACAGGGTGTTCTTATCCTTGCTTTCGGCATCGGCTACGCGCTCTACAACTGGTCCAAGCCACTCCTCAACATCGAAATGAAGAACCAAGGCCAGCCCAATGAGCAACTCATCGTTCACGGCTACGCCAACGTCCACGGCAGTCGCTACGCCCTCCTCCTCACAATCTGGTATCTCGCCGTCGCGCTCCTTCAGAAACCCATGGGCGCCGGCTCCATCGGTATCCTCGTATGGCAACTCTTCTCTCTCTTCGAGATAATCGA
The DNA here is from genome assembly GCA_022560025.1 of Stagonosporopsis chrysanthemi. Lineage (NCBI taxonomy): Eukaryota > Fungi > Ascomycota > Dothideomycetes > Pleosporales > Didymellaceae > Stagonosporopsis > Stagonosporopsis chrysanthemi. Next base: position 248,441 of record JAFISE010000029.1, read on the forward strand.
CACTAACAGCCTGCGCCAATCGTCTATCGGTCCCATCGTACTGGGCCTGCTAGGCTCATTCCACTTCTTCAAAACCGGGCACCAAGCCACCCTCTCCAGCATCCAGTGGGAATCCGCCTTCATCCCGCTGAAGTCAATCCGCTACCCCTGGACCCCACTGATCGTCATCCTTAACACCTTTGGCGCTCAGATCCTCTGCGCTGTCGCCGTCCCCGCACTTGTCTTGTGGAAAGTCAACCCCAAGCAGAAACGCCTGCTCAGCACTGTCGCCAAGGCTGTCGCCACGCATATCTTATTCTATGCGGTTGTTAACCTATCGACGACTATGTGGGCTGGCCACCTGAGGAGGCATCTCATGCTGTACCGTATCTTCAGCCCAAGGTGGATGTTGGGCGCTGCGGTGCTGCTTGTTGTCGACGTAGTCGCGATTTTTGTGGGGTTGTGGGGTGCGAGGATGAGTATTCTGAGTGTCGCGGAGGTGTTTGGGTTTACGTAGACCTGGCTCACATCTTGTATAAATAGCGGACTGACGCAAGACGCAGGAGTAGACTTACTGTAGGACTATAGTTGACGCATTGCATGGCGTCAACGATGTTGAGGTTCTTTTGTCATATATCATTGAGACAGATGTCTTGCAACTATCTAGACCTTTTGTTTTTGCTGTTTGACATTTTCATTGCCTTACTTCTCTTTACAGCCTTTGACGCGTCCCCGCATCTCCACCGCCATCTCTCGCGTCAGTTTGTCTCTTACCGCGCGGAGAGGTAAAGGTAAACGTCGCTCCCCCTCCCACATGCCTGCCGCATGTGGTAGCTCTATATAAGAGATCACGACGACTCCATCAACACTCCTCTACACCTTTATCACTTTCCTGCATTGCTTGGCTGGACTGGATCTTTCTCTAAGGCCTGCCTTTGCGACAGTGTATTTGACGGCGGAGAACCTCTCCGCTAAGACAACATCTCGCGACAGGACAGAATTGAACTATTTGAGCGCAAGTGCATGTGCCTTGTGTACAGAAATTGAGCCCAAGTGGCCGCAGGAGGTCGCTAGTGAGGACTTGATTGAGCGTGAGTGCATGACTCTACGCTCTCTCTTCTTCTGGGCACCAACAATAATCAGATTCTCACGGTCGAAGAAGACAGCTCCACGCCGATTTCTCGATCCATACAACATCATCCAGAAAGGATGGCTCCATACAGGATTGACGATGTCCTGGTTGATGACTCCTCTTGCACCGATCCGACCATTGGCCTGAAGGGCGTACAACATCTAGACGATAGATTCCAATACCGGCTTGGGCACCTCACTGGCGCGGAAGTCTTTATGTACAAGGACGGTACGAACGGCCTCAACATACACTTGTCGTTGCCCAGTACCTCGCTTGCAGGCTACGTCACGCATACCAGAGCGTTTGCTGCAAATTTGCAGTCCTTAGTTAGACGAGTCGCCAACTCGCAGGACGGTAAGTGACATTGAAACGTTCTGTGCAAAGCTGACCCTACCAGGCTCGACCGAGATGAAAATTGTGGATGAGTTGTGGGAGAGTATCCTTCTCTACTCATACCAGAACACGGACGAGACCATTAAGAGCATAAAAAAGCTTTTTGTTGACCACCTCGCCAGATTCGACAAGATGAACCGCGATATGGTCAACTTCGACGGCGTCACCGGAGATTTCGATGAGAAACTTGCGCCTCATATTATCGAGTTGGAGCAGCTTGCTCGGCTATATGACGGCCAGGCGAAGCACCAAAAGGAATTGGTCGAGTTATCATGGGAGATGGTCCGCACTCACGATAATCTGCATGTCCGGATGAAATGTTTACTTTGGTCCGTTTTTGCGAACAAATTATACGAGTTCGTCTGCGAGCTGAGCCACCCAAGACGTACGGTGAACACCGTCGTGCGAATCGCGAAGCGCGATAAAGCCTTCCAGACTGCCAATATTCGCCTTGAGAAGCCACCATATCCAAAGCCCGACATGGCTCGACCTGTGAAGAGAAGGACCAAGCCAGGCCGCCCGCCACAGGTAGCACGACAGAATACTCTCATGTCTTCCCCGGCGTCATTTCCACAGAATTATGCCTTCGGGATCACAGATAGCATCAGGCCCTATCTGTCGAAAGAAGATCAAGAACGCGGCCTTCACCGCCTTCAACCTGCTGCAAAGCAAGACGCCGCCGTGCTGGCAGCTTCCGTATCGCACGGAGTCACCCCACCCCCCGCGACAGAAGCACATTACTGCTTCGGCTTCGTCGCGTGCGCAGACGAAGCTGCTCAAGCTGCACTCTGCTCTACATACCACAGATTCCTCCACAGAAAACAGGACGTGGCAGCGAACTTCCGTGACCTCGTCAACGCTTTGGAGGCTAACAAGCTTCCCCTTCTCCCCGACGTCGACGGCCACCACAACACGCTCGTCATGCCCCGGACCGTGAAAGACTTCCTCTTTGCTAAGCCTCACGAGCGTTTCTCGGTGTGGCGACTAATCCAATTCCTGCGCGACGACGACAACGACGAGCCCCCGCCATGCCTCAAGCGCGACTACGGCTTCAAGCTCTGCACGCAGCGCGAGCACGTCACCGCCCTTAAGAACTTGTACACGGCCGTCTTGCGCAAAACTGGGCCTATGAAGCTTAATGCCGCCTGCAAGAATGACGGGCTTCTTCAACTTGCTTCAAAGGCTCTCTTCGTTGAGCCTCAGATGCAGCGCTTCTTGCACAATGACGATCATAGCCTCGGTATTGGATATGATAATAATGTAGGTCTGGACGCGTACATGGCGCCGCTCTTCAAGAGGTCGCTGAAGGGCTGAGTCGTAATGGTTTTTGGGTAGGGCAACCACTTGCGCCCGCCTCTTTTCTGAACAACATCTGGCAGAGACCAGGGTGGATCACGGGTAATTCAAAAGTTCTGAGAATCTTGAGGTTTCAGGCGTTTACATTTGGTTCAAAGCGGTATCCCGCAAGACATCACAAAAAGCGGTCTCTTCTTTCTCATATTTCATTCTTTCCTTAGCGATACTCATGCAGACATCTGACGAAAGTAGCTCAACAATAATATCAGCAAAACCCCCCATATAACGTCCACACTCCTCCCTTCTCCCACTCCTCAACACACCACCACAGAGTCCCACCAGCCCGCCCATCCATCCACGCTCAGACCAGCCAATCACTCTCCCC